>WOXC01008355.1:600000-1078268 GCA_011680675.1 Gymnobelideus leadbeateri
TACAAAATCTCTCATACTATTCTTATAGAATGATGTGGAAATATGTGGGTTAAACAGTAATATAATTAAGTGAATTCAAAACTGGTTGAATGACCTAGACACAAAGATTAATCATTAATAGTTCAATGTCAACATGAAGTTTCTGTTGTCATAACATAAGGACTTGTGCTTTACTTCATGATTTTTAACAATTTTACCAACTATTTGGGTAAAGACATACTGTAGGTGACATGCTTATCAGATTTATAGATATTACAAAGCTAAAAGGAAAAATACATTTTATGACAAAGCCAGGATTCATCTCCATAGACTAGGAGATTAGACTGAATAAAATAAGATGAAATTTAATAAGAAATAAATGTAAATTTTAATGTAAAGGGTAGGGTCAATTGAATCATTCCACCCTATATAATTAACAATATTCTCTAACTCCATTCAGGTGGGAATACCTCCATTAAATCAATCCACCAACCTAAGACCTTAAACTAGGTGCAAAAAGAGTGTTTAACCAATTTTGAAGGAAGAAAAACCATTGGATAACATTAAATGAAATTACCCAGGAAGTAGCTTGCTAGTTTATACAAGAATCATAAGGTATGATTGGGTCTCTTTAGCCAATCCAGTATTTCTTGGGAATTTCATTTTCAATTTAGATGAATGGTGCTGGAAAAATGCTTCCAGAGCCTGAACTACACTAACATGTATGAAACAACAAAAATAGTAACTTTATAAGAGCAATATGTGAGAAATTGTGATAGACAAGAGTTCATCAAAAAAAATCATTGGGGATATTATTGTGCTGATGGTTTAATGTAAGTTTAAGTGTGATATGGCACCTGAAAAAGGTAATGTTGACTTATGCTTCATTAGGAGGGGCATAATCAGTAGTGTGCTGGAGCTAGCTCACACCAATTGAGAGAGTTGATTGTTAAATTTTAAGCATTCCCATTTACATATGGGAAATCGGGAAAAAAATGCCACAAATCAGGACCCAATTTGTTGCTTTGTTGATGTGTAGATTTAAAAAAGTGATGGAGAAAATGTTATCCTAATATATATTAAACTTAAAAATATATTGGATATATATTTCTCCCCCTGAAAACTAGTTGTTAAATATTTACTGTCACAACCCCTAGACACAGTATAAAAGTCTAAAGAAATTATATCTGTGCTAAATATTGCTCTAATAAGACTAGTTCTGGAGTATTATGTCCACTAGGCCATATTTTAAGAGGGTCACTGCCAAACTGGAGAGTATCTAGAAGGGAGGGACCAGGATGGTTCAATGCCTCGAATTTTTGCACATGAGGGTGGGTTAAAAGAAATGAAGATTTTTAGCTTGAAGTGGAGAAGACTTGGCATGGAACATGATAACTATTTAAAGATTTGAAAGGCAATCAAATGAAAAGGGGATTTGACTTGTTTTGCTTGACCTCAGACTAGTAGTGGGTATGAGTACTGTATATATATATATATATATATATATATATATATATATATATATATATATATATATATATATATATATATATCACATATGTATGTATATACATAATGCATGTATGTGTAAACACACACATAACATATGTATGTTTATTCTAAGAGGAAAAGAACCCCAGAACTTCCTAACAGAGCTATCTGAAAGTGGAATGGGATGTCTCAGTTGGTACTTGGTTTTTCATTGCCTAAGGACTTTATGGAAAGGCTAAATAACTATTCGTCAATTTTATTTTTATTTATTTATTTATTTATTTACTGACTTCAAAGGACATACCTTGGCAGGTAATGGTTGGGTTAGGTGACCTTTGATAATTTTGCCAACTGAAATTGTGTGATTCAGTAATTCTCTTTTACAGATGGGAAAACTGAGTATCCAAATCTATTCTGACACAAGTCTACTCTGAAAAGCCCACTTTATATAATTGGCATAATAACCTGACACAGCTTCCAAGATAGGAAAGCAGACCCATTGGATTAACAATGCCATATGATTCTCCTTGGGACACAGATATGAAAATGTACTTCTTCTAAATAAAAACAATGGGAATTTTTCTTCAGGGCTAGATCAAAAACCACTGGATTATCTTCTTCAAATCAAATTCTACCTTGGATTTAATGAGAGCTCAGTATGGTTAACATATAGTAGAATATGATTCTCTGAAGTTGGTCTTTTATTCTTGTTGTTGTTTGTTTATTTTTAAGTTCCACATAAAAGCTCTTTTAAATATATTCTCCGAGAGGCAATCATGACATCCACTAGCCAAATGGATCTGGGGTTATGCCTGGAGGCTTTCCATACTGCACGTGGTTGTCAATTTGAATTGTGTATCAATTACCCATCATATTTGGCACATCTGTACTTAACATTGGCATTAATTTTACCCTATTGTTCTAATTGCAGTACTTTGATGTAATGACACCATTCAATTCACAGATGGTACTGGTGGGGGGTTTTCCCAAAAAAAAAATATAATGTAATTTTAATTTGGAACATGAGAATGCCAAAAATAAAGGCTTCATTGATTAAGTTATCTAAGCCTGCTAAACAGTTGAACATTTGAACTAAATGGGAAAAATTGGGAGGAGGAACAGCAAGTTTCAATACCAACCTTCCACAACTGTGTCCTTTCCTGATTACAGTCAATTGAACTAACAAAACTTTATTTGTTTTGAAGACAAACTTCAACATGCTGAGAGCAAGCAAAAGTAAGTGTGGTATAAAAGTTGAGAAATGTTTCTAAGGGTGAAATTATTTGTGAAAATGAGAGTTCTGCATTTTGAAAAGGAAATGTAACTGTAATAATAACTTTGAATTTCTTTCTACCATTTTTCTTGTTTGACTATGTTGAAAGAGCCGGGATTTCTTTGGTGTGGGCAGTATTCTAATGGAGACCACAATTCCTCTTTGTTTCCATGAACTGACTTGGTTGGGAAAAAAAATCACCAGCTGCCCAATCTTAATGGTGATGATTCTTTCTTAATTTAGTGAAACTGGTCCTGGAATGACAGAAAATCAGTGAGTCATTGGCCCCTTAAATGAAGCCTCTTTATGCTTTGCCAGTGGACAATGATGCATCCAAGTAGGGCTTTTAGATATGACATCTTAGATAGTCAGTACAGTACAAGGTAGTACAGAGTGGTGAACAGAGAGCCAATCCCCAGGGAAGACTTGGGTTTATACTAGCTTTGTGACTCCATGCTAGTCATCCAATCTCTGAGTGTCAGACTGTTTTCTAAGACTAAATTGCAGAGATGCATTGTTAGAGTGCTACTTCACCTAATAGTTACCTGTAACAAGGAATTCACAGCTCCAATGCCTATCCCTCTTCCTTTTAAACATTGTAGTCATATAGGGCAAGTGCCCTGCATTTGGAATCAGAGCATCCTTGGTTTGAATCTTATCTCAGCCACTTAGGTTCCTGTATACCTTCGCGAAAGTAACTTAACTTCTCTGGGTATCAGTTTCCTCATATATAAAATGAGGGATTTAGACTAGAAGACTTTTAAGGTTCATTTTAACTCTAAACTCATATCATTCAGAATTAGTAGATCTCAATGAAACCGTGAAATCAAGTTCAGTGTTTGTAGGGAAATCACCAAAAGTTAATAAAGATTGAGTGTCTTTTCAAGGCAGAATTCTTCACTGGTGGGGTCAGGACTAGAACTCCAGTCAGTTAAAAAGTAATTATTAAGTGTTACTGTGTGCCAAGCTCTGTGCTAAGTGTTGGGAATACAAAGGCAAGCAAAAAGAAAGATAGTCCCGGCCTGAGAGAGCTTATATTGTGATTGAGAAGACTTGAAAGGTATCTAGAAAACAGGTGGGGAGGGGGGAGCTCCCCTTTTGGGGCAATGTTGGAAAAGCATAGAATAGTGTAGCCTGATGGGAGATGCAGAGATAACTGTTCCCAATGCCCTCCTTAAATGGAGGTTCTGGGAGTTTCTCTGAGATCAGAAGGAGGGGCCTCAGAGGCTGAAGGTCTTTCTGAGGTGTGAATTCCAGGGCTAAAGTGATCTTCCAGGATGAAGAGGTTTCTAGGGACAAAAGTTCAGAAGAACACAACTTGGTGGGAAATGAAGAGTAGTTCATAAGAATAGGAACATAGCTCCTAATACCTTATCTGAACTATATTTTAGGAAATTATGCTTAGTTGCTTAAAAAAGAAAGCAGCAGGGGAAAAAAGAGGGAAGGGAAATCAGGCTCAAGGTTCACAATGAGTGCCCTCAGGCAAGCTCTCTGTCTGTCTCTCCCTATCTCTTGTCTCTGTCGCTATCTCTATCTCTGTCTCTGTCTCCTCTCTCTGTCTTTCTCTCTGTGTCTCTCTCTTTCTTTCTTTCTCTCTTCTCTCTCTGTCTCTCTCTTTCTCTTCTCTCTTTCCCTCCTCCTCCCTCCTTCCCTTCCTTCCTTCTTCCCTATGTAACTTTGCCCACTACAAGAAATAATGAAGAAAAATACCTTCTTTTTTCAAAAGCAGCAGGAGAAAACTAAAGATTCAGACAATTGTTTCTGCCCTCTACATATGTATTTATTTTATACATAAATAAGTATACATATGTTTTCTCTGATGATATCAGAAATCCCTTGATGATGAGACCTTTGAGGCAAGGGCTGTTTTATTTTTGTCTTTGTACTGGTGGGGTCTTGGGATGTATATATGTTTGTAACATCAAACATCAGTTTGTAATATCAATCTGTAACATCAGTTTGTAAATGGGGTGCTTTGGGATCTATGTCTGTAAAATCAATTTGTAAAAACAGTCTGTAAAATCACACTTCCCCCCAGTCTCAAAGCATTAACTCTGCCCCTTCCCCCTGCCAGCACTCTGCCCAGCAACAATTCATGAACTGTTTATCTCTGCTTGAAACAATAAGCTACTTATGAATCCTTCACAAAACTATCTATAAACATTTTTAGCTTAGGCAAATGTTATCTCCCTTAGTTAGAGTGGCCAGCTGCACCATGAATCCTTCAGTACACTATCTATAGGGTAACTCCTTAGCCAATTATACCCACACTGTGTCTCTGATGGCCTTGGTTCCCAACATCTATCTTGTCAAGCCTGACATTGATGGGTGGCAGACTGGGCACTCCTTAGTAGCTGTGACCAAGGATTAACTTTAGTGACATGTCAGGCCTAAAACCACACCTCCAGATAGCCCCCACTTGGGCTATTTCCCAGTGAATCATGGGCAATACGCCTGCCAGTTGATATTAAAAGTGCATGGTCCTTTAAGCACTGACCACTCCTTAACTCCTCCCTGATCCCACCCTTACTCACCTAGTTAGCATAATTGACACCTTAAAACTATGCCTGTGATCTCTGTAAGTTTGCAGGTTCCATAAGAATCCTCCCCGCTTTTCTTCGTGGTGCTGTGCAGCCTAGCAATAAACTTTACAATCTCGACTCCAAGTTTGCTTGAGCCTGGTGAATTCCTTCCAGGAATTGCAGGGTTTCTGGTGCCTGATAGTGATCAGGGTCCCTGGCAGAACCTCTTACCCTTCCCCCTCCTTATCACCTTTCCCTCCCAAGTACCACTATAGTACATAGTTATTGCATAATAACTGCCTATTAATAGAGTGGTTGATTGATTGAGACCTTTAATCCTAATGTTAAAGCAGAAGATATTTCACAATTTTTTGAGATTTTTTTGAGAAAGTATAAAAAGTCCCCTGAGCAAAACAAAATGTCTATACTTGCTACAACTACTCAACATTGTCATATTTGAAGACCATGAAGGCTGATCAGGAGGTAGTATTTCAGAGTTCACATTTCATATGGTTTTAACACTGTCTTATACTCATGTTCCTCATGAAAAATGATTTACCAAACAGAAGTAATATCAGAGCCAGCCTCAGGCTACACTCACTGAAGGACCACCAGGGTAAGATATTCACCCATCATATTCAACTTGTTCAAATTCTGATGAAATCACCAAAGGTATTGGAATAAATCAAGTTAGTACTCCCACTTTGTGATGGAATGTTTATTCTACTTACAGAAGAGAAGTAAAGAAATGCTGTTCATGTTAATTAAGAATTTGTAACTATAAAAATGTAAAAGTGTGAAATATAAACATGTTTAGTACCAGCTGAAAGCACTACAACATAGTAGGTTGGATGCCTGGGTCTCATCTGGATTTCCTTTGAACCAGTTACCATACAAAGGTAAACACAGGTGTAGGTCTTTTGAAATTGCAATATACTGTTCTAAAATAGTATGTTCGATCATCTTGATGAGGCCACTTTAACTAACAGCTGTGCTAGTCACACAAATGCACACAAAAACACTAATCTTTATAAGCAAACAAAGAATGTGTGTGCACATATCTTTCTGTGTATTGCTTTAAGAGGGAAATAGAAAAATGGCACTTTTATGAAATATATGGACAAAAAGAATTGATGCAAAAGGGGAGAAGACCAGGGGAAGAAAAACAGGAAATAAGTAAGAAGAGAGGGAACAAACAAGTGAGGAAAATGAAGAGATTGGGAGAAATTCTAGGAAGTGAACTTTCAAACCTATGATTATTCATTCAAGAAATATCCTGATAACCTTTGAACTCTAGGCAAGTAATGCATTTAAGCCCCACTCAGTGACTTATTTACTATATACTCCCTTTGATTCTGTCTTCTGGCTCACCTACATTTAGAGCCATGCCTTTGGCCTGTTTTGAGAAGTATCAGACATTAGGGCATGGCCGTTCCTCATAGGGAACCATCTGGAGCACATGTTACACTGAAGATTATTTGAATTGAAAAGACCGTAATAGATTAGAATTTGTATCTTTCATATAGATAACCAAAAGCCTGCCCTCTCCACCTCACCCCCCACCCACATCTCCCCCACCTTAGTATCAGAAAACAGGTAAACAAAAACTTTAAGTCTTTGTGAGTTGATAAAAACATCACATTTTTATTTAACATTTTATTTTTACCCAATTCTATGTAAAAACAATTGTACCATTTAAATATTTTTTTTTGAGTTCTAAATTCTCTCCCTCCCTCCCCTTACCTCTTTGCTTAGAAGGCAAGCAATTTGATATAGGTTATATAGATCACATAATTTCTTTATGAAATTCCACAGGAATTCCAGAAGAATTCAAGAACAACTTTGGGAGAAGAAAAAATAACTTGCATTAGTACGTGTTTCGTAAATTACTGTTAGAAAAATGCATTGACCTGAAGACAAGAGACTGATCAACCGGGGAAGTATTTATTAAGTGCCTGCTATGTGTAGGACTCTGCCAGAAGTACTGAAGACATAAATAGGAGAGCAAAACAGTCCTTGCCCTCAAGGGGATTACACTCTATGGAGGAAGACATCATGAATATGTATAGGTCCATATAAAACACATACAAAAACTGGAAAAAATAACCCTGGGATATAATGCACTTGTGCTTAGGAGGAATCCTTCAAGGTCTCATGCACAAAGCTATATATGAGCTGAATCTTGAAAGAGACTAGAGATCTTAAAAGGTAAAAATGACGGAGTGCATTCTAGTTTCACTTCCAGGGTAAAAGCCAGTATACCAGAGATGGAATTTCAGGTGTGAGGAATAAGACAGTTTGTTTCATGGTACCCTAAAATAAAAGCGGAGAAATGGGTAATTAATCTGGAAAAGTAATGCAGCACCTCTTCTGGAGTTATTACCCCAGCCTTCACTCTTACAAGTTGGATTCTCAGAGATTGGCTATTACTTCAGGTTCTAAGGGTAATCTAGTGGGCTTTCAGTTTTGGATAGCTGCCATACATAGCAAGGTATTAATGAGTTTTCAATAGGCCCATGAGATACTGATTCTAATATACAATAAATAAATAAATAATATTAACTTTAACAAGTCTAATGAAGACCTTCTCTCTGCTTCTCTACTACCTTAATGATTTGGGAAAATTAGAAGAATGTTATTCTGATTTTTTTGTCTCTCAAAGGATTTGATCTCTTGGAGGTTTACTAAATGGTAGAGGAGATGTTAAGTTTTAGATAAATACTCTCATTTTTCATTTTATTTCTTAGGTGGCTGACTTATAATTTTCCCATTTTGTATGTTTTTGTTGACTCTTTAATTTGTCCTTGGGGTAGGAATAATATTTTAACCCTTTCTTTTCCTCCTCTCCCTAACATGCAAGTAGGCTAGCGTTTCTTTAAAAGGTATGGAAACCATCCTTGAGACTTGCTTGGCTAACCAGGCTAAAGGTTTAGACTTAACATCACTTATTCATTGTCTGAACTGAGGTAAACACAAGGAGCTCCAGGACCCTGCTATGATGTTTGACTGGTGGATCACTATGGGTTTTTCAGACAAGGGAGCTTTGGGCAGAGGCAAAATAGTGGAATGAAACCAGCCTTCTCATCAAACTCTCCAAATATACCACCATGCAACAACTTTAAAAAATGTACCTAACTGGGTGGTGGCTAGGTGGTGGAGTGCTCTATTGAGCACTGGCCCTAGAGTCAGGGGGACCTGAGTTCAAATTTGGCCTCAAACGTTTAGCATTTACTAGCCGTGTGACCTTGGGCAAGTCACTTAACCCCAATTGCCCCACATTCCCCCCTCCAAAAACAAAAAACAAAACAAAACAAAAAAAGGGGGCGGCTAGGTGGTTCAGTGAATAGAGCACAATCCCTCAAGTCAGGAGGACCTGAGTTCAAATCCAGTCTCAGACACTTAACACACACACACACACAAAACTATCTGTGTGACCTTGGGCAAGTCATTTAATCCCAACTGCCTCACCTTCCCCCCTCCAAAAAGCAAAAATTTTAAACAATGTACCTAACCAAATTCTGAGTGGAGAGGCCAACAAAAAGTCACACTGAGTGATTTTTCTGTTCCAGGGAAGCTTGAAAAGACAGAAAAAAGCCCTATAGACATTAAGGTGGGGCCTTGCTGAGAGCAAGGTGCCACAGAAGCAGTATTAACTGTAGGCTATGGTGGTAGCATAGGTACCAGGAGTAGACCACTGCCCGAGGCCAGTAAAGGAACCGAACACCCGTTCAGAAATAGTCCCATAGGGGACCCCTATGTAAGATTGAGTGCCATTTTGCAGCTTTGTCACCCATTACACCCATGCATTGAGATATATGGAGAATTTGGGTAGAATTAACAGAATGGGCAGATGAGAGTAACTTGTTCCAGTGGGCCATGAAGGTGGCAAAAGTAGGCACTATGAAGTGCTTAGAGCTTGGTCAGACATCGAAGATGCCAGGGTCATCCACTGCATCCTGGGCCATTGCCAATCATCTTGACTTTTGTCTTGCCACTGGACTTTGATGACTCTGGAAGAGAGAGAGAGAGAGAGAGAGGTTGATGATTTTGTACAATTCTGCCTTAAATTCAATTCACATGCAAGTCAAGATATTACCCATCACAAAAGAAATGTGAGACAAACAAATATAGAGATATCTCTATGTTCAAATGAACTGTTTGTGCCTGACCTGTGGTAGACTCTTTTGAGCTCATATTGGACTGATGGGTCATGGTAAAATATAATGTATCTTGACCCCAACATCATGATGTTATTGGTCTTCTTTGAATACAAAGGACAGTCACTTTTCCAGGCCAGAGAGGGGAAGTTACAGTACTGAGGGAGCAGGGGCCCTATATGGGTAAGGACCAGAGCACAGACTAGGAGGAAGTAATCAGACTTCTCCCTGGATCACACAACTTTGTAAGCACCCCATAATGAGCTATGAAAACAGCAGAAGGACATAGAAAACAGAAACTGAGTCTAGACAGCACCTTCCACTTCCAGAGAAGAGCATAACTCAAGTCTAAGATAAAGTCCAAAGTCAAGAAATAGGATGGGAAAATGAGCAAAACAACAACAAAAAACAATCTGACCATAAAAAGGTACCATAGTGACAGGAAACTTCAAAATGCAAGCTCAAAGACAGTGAGTTGAAAACATTTACAAAGTGGATAGAATACTGCATCTAGAGTCAGGAATGAGTTCAAATGTGACCTCAGACACTTACTAGCTGTCTGATCCTGGGAAAATCACTTAACTATGTTTGTCCCAGTTTCCTCATCTGTAAAATGAAATGGAGAAGGAAATGGAAAACCACTCCAGTATCTTCGCCAATAAAACCCCAAACGGGGTCATGAAGAATTTGACATGACTGAAAACAACTGAACAACAACAACACAAAGTCTCAAAGAATAAAGTGCAGATTGTACAGAAGCCCAAGAAGAATTCCCAAAAGAGATTTAAAAAAAATTTTAAGAGCAAAAAATTATTTTAAAAATGAGAGAGGTAAAGGAAAAATTGGGAAAAGAAATAAGAGCTATTCAAGAAAATTATGAAGAGAAGTAATAACTTGGTAGAAGGGGCACAAAAAAATATTGAAGACAATAATTCCTTGAAAACAGAATTCACCAAATGGTAAAAGAGGTACAAAACCTCACTGAAAAAAATAATTCCTTAAAACTTGGTCAAATGAAAGCTAATGACTTCAAGAAACAATAAAATAAGCTCATAAGACTGAAAAAAATAAAATAAAATGTAAAATATCTCATAGGAAAAACAACTGACCTGGAAAACAGATCTAGGAGAGATAATTTAAGAATTATTGGACTATCTAAAAGGCTGTAATCAGACAAAGGAACTTTACTGAGTTGAATCAACTTGAGGGCTCCTCAGTGCCTATCCTTATTAAATATGGTCTTACTATGGCTAAATAAATGTATTTTCATTAATTATTGAATGATGCACAAATGTCTCATTTGGTTGCAATATCAAACTTAAACTACCAGAAATTTTATGTAGCCCAGAATAGCCCCTGGCTTACTAAGGAATGCCTTTTAAAAAACTTTGTGCTCTGAATATAGAGTTTTGAATATTCTAAAGCAATAACCCTCAGACTGGTCACTTGGTTCCCCTACAATCTTCAGACCAGGAACTCTGAAGCAGCCACATGGTGTCCACTGTGCCTCAGCTGCTTCTCTCTCCGGGGGACAGAGGCCAGACCACACTCCTGGACTGCACTCCCGGACTGCACTCCTGGACTGCACTCCCAAACCCCCTGTTCCCAAAGTCCACTGGCCTTTCACTTTGTCTTTGGCATCTAAGAGTTGATAATTCTGGAAACCACTACAGCTGCTGGTGATCCCCTCTCCCGAAGTCCCTCCAGCTGGTGGCTGGTGGGGTGCTGCCCTGGGGCTAAAACTGTGGCTGGGCTCTACTTCCAACACCCTGCCAGCCTGCTAGGCTATCTTCAGCAGGAGGTTTGTTTCTCTCTGTCACTTTGTGGGTTCTGTAGCCCTAAAGTTTGTTTAGAGTCATTTTTATAGGTATTTTTGGTGCTTATGGGGGGAGCACAGGGAGTTCTCCTGCTTCTAAGCTGCATCTTGGCTCCAAAAGATATTTTTTAAAGGAAAAGGACATATGTGTACAAAAATATTCAGAGCAACTCTTTTTGTGATGACAAAGAATTTTCCCACATTCCTTTCAACATTTGTCATTGTCCTTTTCTGTCATATTAGCCAATCTGATAGGTGTGAGGTAATACTTCAAAGATGTTTTAATTTACAGTTCTCTGACCAATAGATTTTAGAGCATTTTAATATGAATATACATAGTTTTGATTTCTTTGTTTGAAAACTGCCTTTTCATATCCTTTAACCATTTATCAATCAGGGAATGACTTGTATTTTTATAAATTTGACTCAGTTCTCTGAGTTGATTTCAGTTCTCAGTTCTCTCATTTGAGAAATGAGACCTTTATTAGAGAGACTTGCTGTAATTTTTTTCTCAGTTCTTATTGCATATTTCCCTCTATCCACTTCTCTCTCCTTTCACCCTGTTCCTCCTCAAAAGTGTTTTGCTTCTCACCACCATCTTCTCCAATCTCCCCTCCCTTCTGTCAGCCCCCAACTTCTTTTGTGTGTGTGTATGTTATTCCCTCTTTGAGCCAATTCTGATGACAGTAAGGTTCGTGTGTTGTCTTTCATCCCTCCACCTTCTTCTCCACTGTAAAAGCTCTTTTGTACCTCTTTTATGTGAGGAAATTTACCTCATTCTCCCTCTCCCTATCTCCTTTTCCCAGTGCATCACCTCTTTCTCACTCCTTAATTTTTAAAAATATATATCATCACATCATAATCAACTC
This sequence comes from Gymnobelideus leadbeateri, assembly GCA_011680675.1. Classification (NCBI taxonomy): domain Eukaryota; kingdom Metazoa; phylum Chordata; class Mammalia; order Diprotodontia; family Petauridae; genus Gymnobelideus; species Gymnobelideus leadbeateri. Next base: position 612,108 of record WOXC01008355.1, read on the forward strand.
ACACCTTTGTCCTCTGAATACTCCTAACTGCCCCAATAATGATAAAGTTCCTAGGGAGTTGCAAGTATCATCTTCCTATGTAGGAATATAAACAGTTTAACTGTATTGAATCCCTTATGATTCTCTTTCTTGTTTACCTTTTTGTACTTCTCTTGATTCTTGTATTTGAAAGTCAAATTTTCTATTCAGTTCTGGTTTTTTTTCATCAGGAATGCTTGACAGTCCTTTTTCCATTGAATATCCATTTTTCCCCTGAAAGATTATACTTGGGTGTTTCTTGGTTGTAATCCTAGCTCCTTTGCTCTATAGAACATCATATTCTAAGCCCTTCAAAGCATTAATGTAGAAGCTGCTAAATCTTGTTATTCTGACTGCATCTCCATGATATTTGAACTGTTTCTTCCTGGCTATTTATAATATTTTCTCCTTGACTTGGGAGCTCTGAAATTTGTCTATAATATTTCTGAGAATTTTCATTTTGGGATGTCTTTCAGGACATGTGTAGATTCTTTCTGTTTCTATTTTATTCTTGGGATCAAGGATATCAGGGCAGTTTTCCTTGATAATTTCTTGAAAGATGATATCTAGGCTCTTTTTATTATGATGGCTTTCAGGTAGTCTAGTAATTCTTAAATTATTTCTCCTGGGTCTGTTTTCCAAATCAGTTTTTTTCAAATGAGATATTTCACAGCTTCTTCTATTTTCTTCATTCTTTTGATTTTGTTTTATTGATTCTTGATGTTTCATGGAGACATTAGCTTCCCCTTGCCCAGCTCTAATTTTTAAGGAATTATTTTCTTCGGTGAGTTTTTGTACTCCTTTTCAATTTAACCAATTCGAGTTTCTAGGCATACTCTTCAGTGGGTTTTTGTGCCTCTTTTACTATTTGACATATTCTTTTTATTAAGGTATTTTTTCTTTAGTATTTTTTCTGTGTGCCTCCTTTACCAAGCTGTTGACTCGTTTTCTTTTCATGATCTTTGTGCATCATTCCCATTCCTTTACCAAAGTTCCTATTTAATTTGGTTTTTAAAATCTTTTCTGAGTTCTTCCAAGGACTGAGACCACCAAACAGTCACTGCCAAGGCTGGCTGTGGTCCAAGTGAGGTGTGGCCTATGCTAGACAACACTCCATTCTAATTCCAGTGAGACAAACCTTTCCTGCCAAACTTTTAAGTTGTCTTGAACTGGAAAATTGTTTCACCTTGTCCTTTTGTTGGTTCTGCTTCTCCAGAATTCCTATTGAGACATTATTTTAAAGTTGTTTGGAAGGGAATTTATGAAAATTTAGGTGAGTCCCTGCCTTTGTTTTGCCATCTGGGCTCTGCCTCAAATTATACAAACTTTAAGAATCATTATTTTGTCCTATTTGCACAAAAATATGTATAGTAGATTTCTTTGTGGTATCTAAGAATTGGAAATCAAGAGGATGCCCATAAATTGGAAAAAGACTAAACAAGCTGCAGTATACATGATTGTGCAGGGATATTATTATGCTATAAGAAGTGACAAGCAGGATGATTTAATTAAAAACCTGGAAAGAGTTACATGAACTGATGCAAAGTGAAATGACCAGAACCAAGAGAACACTTTATACAGTAACTGCAATATTGTATGATGAAGAGTGATGTATGACAGGTATTCTCAGCAATGATCCAAGACATTTCCAAAGGACGAATAATGAAGCATACTATCCATTTCCAGAGAAAGAACTGATATTATTTGAATACAGACTGGAGCATGCTTTTTTTTCACTTTCATTCTTTTTCTTTATTCTTCTTGTATAGAACGACTGATATAGAAAAGTTTTACATGATTGCACATGTATAAACTATATCTGATTGCTTACCATCTGTAAAGCCAAGCACAAGCAACTTTCCAGAGGCCTGCTGCTGTGCACAGCTTCAAGGTCTGATTACATAGTATCATGAACTCTCTATTTATTCAATATTAAACTAACACAAAACATCGACAGAAACCAAAGAACAGTACTCATAATGTTATGACATAACAAGTTATCACTAAAGTTGCCACATAGTTTTAAACAAAAGACATCATTCAGTAAGTACTTAACTCAATCATCCTTAAGGAGTTAGCCTCTTTAAGGGACACAAAGTACAAAGGTCAAAGTTCTCTACCCCTAGATCACAGTAAATCATAATCTTCTCAGTCAGCCTTAAGTACTCAAGAAGAGGTCTTTTCATCTTGACTCAAGGCTGGCTCTCAGCTTCCATGGTTCCTCTTCCATGGTCCCCACTCCTGCCTGAATCTAGCCAATTGTCACCTGGATTCAAAAGCAGGCAGCTCTCATCAACTTGTCCAGCTCTTTATCCAGTTCCTGTTTTAGTTCCTTGTCCAGTTCCTTATTGAAGCTCACAGTGTCCAGTCCACCTCAAGTCCTTCACAGTTTTTGTTCCTGGGAAGACAAAGCTTAGCACAAGCCAAAACAACATATATACACATTGCTGGCACCATCATCAATTCAATAAATCAACAGAGACCCACAAACAAGGTCCAAGAGGTCAATACAAGAGGGGCAGAGCCAAGATGGCGGAGTAGAAACAGTGCGACCAAGGCACTCTCCCCCCAGATCACCTCCAAACTATGTAAAAGGGGTCTCCGAACAATTTCTGGAGCCCCGGCACCCACAGAACGACACAGAGAAGCTAACCACCCACTGAGGACAGCCCAGCAGCCCTGCAGGAAGGACCAGCACAGCACTCTGGGAGCCAGCAGTGCAGCGCGAAGAAAGCAGAGCCCACGTCCGCCTGAGCCACAGTTTTAGCCCGAAGGTGGCTGGGCCAGCAGCCAGCTGGATGGACCCCAGAACTCCAGCAGCTGTGGTGATACCAGAATTATCTACTCAGATATGCCTAGGACAAAGTGAGAGGTTAGTGCCCTATGGACTTTGGGACCAGTATTTGGGGAACACGTCAGCTTCCTTCCCTGGGGACTAGAAGCAGCTGAGGAGACACGCCATTTTGTAGTTTTCAGTGGCAGCTCCAGCTCCTGGCCTATGGACTGTAGGGAGATTCAGCAATTGGTCTTGGGGGTTAATCGCTCTTGCTTTAACCTCCCTAGATCTGGATTGTGATCTGGGGGGAGGTCTGGGGTGGGTATCCAGCTTGCCAGAAAGCTATGAAGACCCCAAGGTTTGGGACGAAAGCTCTCTGTCTGGTGGCAGAGTCCTACTGTGGCAACAAGCCCAAAAGTCAAGTAATTAAGTGGCAACATGTCAAGGCAAAGGAAACAAAATAAACAGAAAAATGCAACCTTAGACTCCTATTTTGGGGGCAAAAAGGATCAAAGCATAGGACGGGAAGAGGATTGTGAGGTCAGAAATCCTGCTGCAAAAGCCCCAAAGGAAAATATGAGTGGGTTATAGTCCATAGAGGACCTTAAGAAGGATTTTAAAAATCAAATAAGAGAAGTGGAGGAAAAATTGGGAAGAGAAATAAGAAGGATGCAGGAAAAGTATGAAATGAGGATCAACAGCCTGACTGAGGAAAACAACACCTTAAAAAATAGACTAACTCAAATGGCAAAGGGGGCCTAGCAGGGCAATGAGGAGAAGAATGCCTTAAAAAGCCGAATTTGCCAGATGGAAAAAGAAACTCAAAAGTTCACTGAGGAGATTCATTCCTTCAGAGTTAGACTGGAGCAAATGGAAGCTAATGACTTTATGAGAAATCAAGATGCTGTTAAGCAAATCCAAACAAATGAAAGAATAGAAGGCAATGTGAAATAGCTCATGGGAAAAACCACTGACCTGGAAAATAGATACAGGAGAGACAATTTAAAAATTATTGGACTACCTGAAAGCCATGACCAAAGAAAGAACCTAGAAATCACCCTTCAAGAAATTCTTAAGGAAAATTGCCCTGATGTTTTAGATCCAGAGGGCAAAATAGAGGTGGAAAGAAACCAGCAATCACCTCCTGAAAAAGATCCTAAAAAGAAAACTCCCAGGAATATTATAGCCAGGTTCCAGAATCCCCAGATCAAGGAGAAAATACTACAAGCAGCCAGGAAGAAAGAGTTCCAATATTGTGGAAACACAGTCAGAATAGCCCAGGACCTGGCAGCTTCTACACTGAGGGATTGAAGGGCATGAAATGTGATATTCCAGAGGGCAAAAGAGCTGGGAATGAACCCAAGGGTCACCTACCCAGCAAAACTGAGTATTTTGTTTCAGGAGAAAATATGGTCATTCAGTGGAATAGAGGACTTTCCAGCATTCTTGAGGAAAAAACCAGAGTTGAATAGAAAATTTGACATCCAGACACAAGAAGCAAGAGATGCCTGAGAAGGTAATCAGGGAAAAGAAATCAAAAGGAACTTATCAAAGTTGACCTATTTACATTCCTACATGGAAAAACAATAACTGTGACTGATGAAACCTTTCTGAGTATGAAAATAATGGAAGAAGGGTGTATGGTCATATGAATACATATGTGAATGTGTGTATATATGTTTACAGTTATACATGGAGAGAGGGCATAGGTTGAATTTGTTGGGAAGGGATGATACTTAAGGGGTAAAATTATGAGGTGAGAGAGGCAAGTGGCAAGAGGAGATGGGGAGAGACAGGGTAGGGTAAACTATCTCATGTAGAAGAAGCAAGTGAAAGTGGCTGCAGAGGAGGGCAAGAATAGGAAGGCAAAAAGGCAAAACCACATTCTCATTGAATTTGGTTCAGGGAGAGAATGACATACATACTAAATGGGATATCTCAACCTGCAGCAGAATAGGGGGAAGGGGGATGAGAGGAGGGATGATGGATGGGAGGGCATCCTAGTGGGAAAGGGAGGTTGGAAGTACCCACTATAGAAGAGGGACAGGTTCAAGTAGGGAATGGACCAGGTGGGGGTGGGATGGGTGGGAGAGAATTATAAGCAGCCTTTTCCAATATATCTACTATGGTAATATTTTGCATAGCTATACATGTACAACACATACTGAATTACTTATCTTCCCAGAGGGAATGGGTGGCAAGGGAGGAAGGGAATGGATATGAAATTCGAGGTCTTAAAATTAAATGTTTCAAATATATATAAATACTATTATCAATAAAAAAAGAGGTCAACATGAATCATCAACATAGAAATCAACACAGACCCACAAAAAAAGTCTGAGAGGTCAACTCAAATCATCAGTAAAGACCCAGGACTTCCAAAACACTCCTCTAAGGACTTCTGTAAACAGGCAACCAGAAGATCTTCTTTCAGGGCTTCCAGTAAGGTCCCAGGGCTTCTGTACAAAAATCAACAGACAGAACAAACATCAAGTGCTGGGATACCACAAGTTTTCTCCTTCTCATCTCTGTCACCACAAGAGTTCTCTTCTCAGTTCTTCTCTCTTCTTAGTTCTCCTCTCTCCAGCCTGGGCCTCTCCTTATATATGGTTATTAGCTCCTCCCCTTCCTGTTGCATTAGCATCAGGAGTTCACAAGTTATGAGGTTCAAAAATTCTGTTTCTTAACAAAGACTTGATATAATCATAGGCAAGGCTTAAAAGGAATTTGAACTGAAACAAAATGTTAAGAACTTCTTTGCTTGCTATTACATCATCTCAGGGAGCAGGGAGGACAGAAGTGAGGGATGGAATTTGGAACTCAACACTTTAGAAAAAGTTTTTTAGAATTTCACACAAAATTTGGGGGAAAATAAAATAATTGTATTTTTAAAATCATTATTTTAAATTTCTGTGCTTCCTAATTGTACTGTAAGTCACATCTCTGTCTACTTAAATGAGTTTCTCAAAGCTATTTCTTTGATATATAGTAGAATCTTGATTCTCCAGTAAAAATGTATGACAATATAAAAATAAACTATGCTATTATATTATTCCTTTAAAAATGGAGCAGACAGCCTCCCAACATGGCACAGTAGGTGAACATCTCAGAGCTGTTGCTGCTGCAGCTGGAGCTGCTCAAGAACCAGCTTGACCAGGAAGTGGAGTTTTCTCTCCACATCCATCGCACAGCTCAAGGTTGTACAGACCAAATATGTGGAGGCCAAGGGTGTCTGAACATGCTGAACAAGAGCAATGAGAGGAAAGAATTACTTGTTCCATTGACCAGTTCTATGTATGTACCTGGGAAGCTACATAATGTGGAGCATGTTCTCATTGACATAGGAACTGGCTACTATGTGGAGAAGTCAGCAGATGATGTTATAGACTTCTTCAAGAGGAAAATTGACTTCCTTACTAAGCAGATGGAAAAAAATCAACCGGCTCTGCAGGAGAAACATGCCATGAAGCAAGCTATCATGAAGATGATGAGCCACAAGATTCAGCAGCTCACAGGGCTGGGGGTGTGTTCAATTAAGGAGGTTCAGAATTCACATAAACAGAATGCTCGCACTCCAAGAAAGACCCAAGGCAATTTCTTTAGAATATTTATTCAGAATATATGCATATATAGGCAAGTGAGAAAGAAACCTGGGATAACAGAGTAAGAGGCTTAAAGATAGCTGAATAAGAGCAACTATGATTAATAATGGATGGATATATATATATATATATATATATATATATATATATATATATATATTTACAAGCATCACTGTTGCAGGGAAGCACCAACACCTGACCACACAAGCTGGGGAATCCTGGTACAGCTATCAGGGTCCTGCATGTGAGGGTCCCAGGCAGAGCATCCTCTCCATGGGTGAGATTCCAATTTGGGGTCTGAATCTTACAGTTTAAGTAGTGCTGAGAACAAAGAAGGCATACTGCCAGGTGTTTTTTACCAAGAATTGGTATCTTGTGTGAGGCCAAGGAGGGAGGCCAGTCCCTCCAAGCCCCCCCCAAGAGCAATGTTTCCTTGGAGTGGCTAGTTCCACTTATCATATCTCTTCTCAAGGACCTGGCCAGGGTCCCAGGAGAGGAGCAGCCATTAAGTTCTCAGGATCCCTGTTCCCAAACAACTCAGGGTAATAGTAAGGTCATATTGAGCTGGGGCCTTGGTTTGTATAATCTTATTCCTCACAGAAGGGCTTACCTTGCCCCTACAGGGTGTCCCAGGAAGCCTCGGCCAAAGCCTGAGGGGGTGAGGGGGAGTAGTGGGGGGACCAAGAACATGTGTACAGAGCCAATAAAAGTGCCCGCTGGGCCCCCCCCAAAAAAAAATAATTAGAGCAGACATACTTGGAAATACAAATAATTGAACGAAGTACCCAGATCTGCCCTTTTTGGTATAATCATGAGCAAATCCTTAACTTACCTAGACTTCAGTTTCTTCATCCATATAAAATAAAGGCTTGACTAGATGAGTTCTAAGTTCCATTCAGTAGTATGCTTCCGTGCCATTCTATGGCATTCTAAGTCCCTCTATTACTTAATTCAAATGCAAAATAACACCCTACATGGAATACCACTATGTAATTAATTACAATTTTAGCAAGACTTTTCATGTTTTAGTATTCTGAGGAATGTTAACCTTGATCTTTACATATCTGGAAGGATTTACATATTCAAATATCTATGTTCGTTCAGTATGTTTTAAATGATTATCTACTCATTCACTTCAGGCATTACCCCAGGGTTACATGTAAATCTTTTGCTAGTAAGAATTGAATAGTACATTTGATCAAAAAACACCTCCAAAATCTTGAACACATTTCTTCCCACTTTTTTATTTTAAGCTTTCTGTTCAAACATAAGCTCTGTAGTCTGTATTAAGTAATGTCAATGTGAATTTTTAAAACATATCAGCTTTTTTTCTTTTTTAATAATAGTATTTTGTTTTTCCCCATTACATATCAAGACAATTTTTAGCATTCATTTTTTGCAAGATTTTACATTCTAAATTTTTCTCCCTCCCTCCCCTCTCCTCTTCCTAAAATAGTAGGCAATCTGATGTAGGTTGTACATGGGCTATCATGTAAAACATATTTCCATATTAGTCACAGTGGTGAGAGAAAGAAACAGATCAAAAGGGAAAGAAGCACAAAAAGGATAAAAGAAGTGAAAAAAAATATGCTTTGATTTGCATTCAAAATGCATCAGTTCTTTATCTAGACATGGATAGCATTTTCCTTCATGAGTCCTTTGTACTTGTCTTGGATCATTATGTTGCCAAGAAGAGCTGAGGCATTTAAAGTCGATCACACGATGTTGCTGATACTGTGTACAATGTTTTCCTAGTTCTGCTCATTTCACTTTGTATCAGTTCATACAAATCTTTCCAGGTTTTTCTGAAAAGTGCCTATTCATCACTTTTTATTGCACAATAATATTCCATTACATTCATATACCACAGTTTGTGCAACCATTCCCCAATTGATAGTCATCACCTCAATTTCTAATATTTTGCCACCACAAAAAGGCTGCTATAAATATTTTTGCCCATGTAGATTATTTTCCCTTTTTTTAAATAATCGCTTTGGGATACAGACCCAGTAGAAGTATTGCTGGGTCAAAGGTCTAGTTCCAAATTGCTCTCCAGAATGATTGGATCAGTTCACAATTCCACCAGTAGTGCATTTAGTGTACCAATTTTACCACATCCTCTCCAACATTTATCATTTTCCTTTTTTGTCATGTTAACCAGTCTGATAGGTGTGAAGTGGTACCTCAGAACTGTTTTAATTTGCATTTCTCTAATCAAAAGTGATTTAGAGCACTTCTTCATATCCCTATAGAGAACTTTGATTTTTTTCATCAAAAAAAAGTGCCTTTTCCTATACTTCGATCATTTATCAATTGGGAAGTGGCTTTTATTCTTATAAAATTGACTCTGTTCTCTATATATTTGAGAAATGAGGCCTTTATCAAAGACATTAGCTATAAAGATTTTTTCCTAGCTTTCCTCTTTCCTTCTAATTTTGGTTGCATTAGTTTTGTTTGTTTAAAAGCTTTTTTAATATAATCAAAATTATCTATTTTACATTTTATATTGCTCTCTTTCTCTTGTTTGATCATGAATTCTTCCCTTTTTCATAGATGTGATGGGTAGACTATTCCTTGCTCTTCTATTTTGCTTATGGTATCACCCTTTATGACTAAATCATGCACCCATTTTGACATCTTGGTATGCAGTGTGAGATGTTGGTCTGTGCCTGGTTTGTGTCCTATCGTTTTCATTTTCCCAGCAGTTTTTGTCAAATAGTGAGTTCTTACCCCAAAGACTGTGGTCTTTGGGTTTATCAAACACTAGGTTATCATGGTCATATGGTCATCAACTACTATGTCTTGTGTACCTAATCTTTTCCACTGATCCACCACTCTATTTCTTAACCAGTACCAGATACTTTTGATGATTACTGTTTTATAATATAGTTTGAGATCTGGTATTGCTAGGCTACCTTTCTTTCTTTCTTTCTTTTTTTTTTTTTTTTTTTTTGCTTTTTGGAGGGCAATTGGGGTTAAGTAACTTGCCCAAGGTCACATGGCTAGGTTTTTGTTTGTGTGTGCATTTAGTGTCTGAGGTCCGATCCAAAGTCAGATCCTTCTGACTCCAGGGCTGATGCTCCACTCACTGCGACACCTAGCCACCCCCTTAGGCTACCTTTCTTTGTATTTTGTTTTTTATTAATTCCCTTGATATTCTTGACCTTTTGTTTTTTCAGATAAATTTGGCTGTTATTTTTTCTAAACCTATAAAATAATTTTTGGTAGTTTGATTGTTATGGCACTGAATTAGTAAATTTGTTTAGGGAGAATTATCATTTTTATTATATTAACTTGGTCTACCCATAAACAATTGATATTTTTCAAATTGTTTAGATCAGACTTTGTGTGAAAAGTTTTTCTGTGAAATACAGTTCTGGGTTTATCTTGGCAGGTAGACTACCATGTATTTTATATTGTTTATAGTTATTTTATATAGAATTCCTCTTTATATCTCTTGCTGCTGGGCTTTGTTCTTCATACAGAGAAATGCTAATTATTTTGGTGTATTTATCTTATATTATTCAACTTTGCTAATGTTATTTCAAGTAATTTTTTAGTTAATTCTCTAGGGCTCTCTAAATATACTATCACATCATCAGGAAAGAGTGATAGCTTTGTTTCCTCATAGCCTATTCTAATTCCTTCGATTTCTTTTTCTTCTCTTATTTTTTTCCCAAAATGCTTTATTAACTTCTCGTTTACATCATTCATTTCCACCAGATTTTGAGTTACAATTTTTCCCCATTTTTCCCCTACCCACCACCCCAGAATAGCAGTCCCACAGAATATCCCCTCCTCCAATCTGCATATCTTCTCCCATACCACCTTCAACTTTTCCAGTAGGGTGTGGTGAATCTCTATACCCAAATGCCTATATATCTTATTTCCTAATTATATGTAAAATAATATTAATAATAGTATTTATATATTTTTAAACATTTGATTTTAAAACTTCGAATTCCAGATTCATTCACTTCCTTCCTTATCACCCACCCTTACTGGGAAGATAAGCAATTCAATATAGGTTGTATATGTGTAGGTATGCAAAACATTACCATAGTAGATGTATTGTAAAAAGCTGACTATATTTCTCTCCCTCCTATCCCACCTCCCACTTGTTCTATTCTCTACTTTGATCCTGTCCCTTTTCAAAAGTGGGTGCTTCCAAGTTCCCTCCTCCCCAGCCTTCCCTCCCTTCCATCATCCCTCCTCTCATCCCCTTCTGCCCTACTCTCCTGTAGAGTGAGGTATCCTATTTAGTATGTATGTCATTCTCTCCCTGAGCCAAATTCAATGAGAATAAGGTTTTGCCTTTTTGCCTTCCTGTTCTTCCCCTCCATTGTAACCATCTTCCCTTGTCTCTTCTATATAAGATAGTTTACCCCATTCTGTCTCTCCTTATCTCCTCTTGTTATATTCCTCTCTCATCTCTTAATTTCACCTTTAAGTATCATTCCTTCCTATTCAATTCGACCTGTGCCATCTATCTATGTATGCCTGTAAACATATATATACACATTCACATATGTATTCATATGCCCATATGCCCTTCTTCACATATTTTCATACTGAGAAAAGTTTCATGAGTTACAATTATCATTTTTCCATGTAGGAGTATAAATAGTTCAACTTTGATAAGTTCCTTATGATTTCTTTTCCCTGTTTACCTTCTCAAGCTTCTCTTGCTTCTTGTATCTGAATGTCATCTTTTCTATTCAACTCTGGTTTTTTCATCAAGAATGCTTGAAAGTCCTCTATTCCACTGAATGACCATATTTTCCCCTGAAACAAAATACTCAGTTTTTCTGGGTAGGTGATTCTTGGTTCTAATCCCAGCTCCTTTGACCTCCAGAATATCATATTCCAAGCCCTTCAATCCCTCAGTGTTGAAGCTGCCAGATCCTGTGCTATCCTGATTGTGTTTCCACAATATTGAAATTGTTTCTTCCTGGCTTCTTATAACATTTTCTCTTTGATCTTCGAATTCTGGAACCTGGCTATAACATTCCTAGGAATTTTCCTTTTGGGATCTTTTTTAGGAGGTGATCAGTGGATTCTTTCAACCTCTATTTTGCCCTCTGTTTCTAAAACATAGGGGCAATTTTCCTTGAGAATTTCTTGAAGTATGATTTCAAGGTTCTATTTTTGATCATGGCTTTCAGGTAGTCCAATAATTTTTAAATGATCTCCCCTGGATCTATTTTCCAGGTCAGTGGTTTTCCCAATGAGATATTTCACATTGCCTTCTATTTTTTCATTTGTTCAGACCTGTTTAATAGTATCTTGATTTCTCATAAAGGCACTAACTTCCGTTTGCTCCAATCTAACTCTGAAGCAATGATTCTCTTCAGTGAGCTTTTGAGATTCTGTTTCCATCTGGCAAATTTGGCTTTTTAAGGCATTCTTCTCCTCATTGCCTTTTTGAGCCTCTTTTGCCATTTGAGTTAGTCTGTTTTTAAGGTGTTATTTTCCTCAGTCAGGTTGTTGACTAACTTTTCATAATTTTCTTGTTCTCATTTCTCTTCCCAATTTTTCCTCCACTTCTCCTATTTGGTTTTCAAAATCCTTCTTAAGGTTCCCTGTGGCCTGTAACCAGCTCATATTTATCTTGGAGGCTTTTGATGCAGGAGTTCTGACTTCATTGCCTTCCTTCTGTTCCATGCTTTGATCCTTTTTCTCCCCAAAATAGGAGTGTAAATTTGGATTGCTCTGCTTGCTTTGCTTCCTTTTCTGCTCATGTTACCATTCAATCACTTGACTTTTGAGCTTTTTGCCACAGTATGATTCTGCTACCTGAGAGGGGAGCTTTGTCCCAATTGCTGGGCTTTTCTCAGCTGCTGAAGTTGTTAGTTGGGTGCCCTCTCTGAAGCCTTCACATGTTCTGGCAAGCTGGTTGCTCACCCCAGCACCTCCACCCTAGACAGCTATCCATATCCAAGCAGGTTAAAGCAAGAGCAATTACCCCTCAGACTGGTCGCTTGGTCCCCCTACAATCTGAAAACCAGGAGCCCAAGCTGCCACATGGCAGGGGCTGCATGGCTGCGGTGCCTCAGAGGCTTGTCTCTTCAGGGTTAAAGGCCAGAGCACAGTCCTGAACTACTGGATCCCAAAGTCCACACTACACTGACCTCTCACTTTGTCCTTAGCATCTAAGTGTTGATAATTCTGGAAACCTCCACAGCTGTTGGTGATCTGAAGTCCCTCCAGCTGGTGGCTGGTCAAGATGCCCTGAAGCTAAAACCTTGGGCTCCCCTGGGTCTGGGCTTTGCTCCCAGAACCCTGTGCTGGCCACATTCTGCAGGCCTGCCCAGCTGTCCTCAGTGGAAGGTTAGCTTCTCTGTTTTATTTTGTGGGTTCTGTAGCTCCAAAGTTTGTTCAGAGTCACCTTTTACATGAATTGGGGGAGATAGAAGCCGAAACCCCTCGGAAGTCCTGTTTCTACTCTGCCAACTTGACTCTGCTACCCCCCCTAGAATATCATGTTCCATGACCTCCATTGTTTTGTTTTGTTTTTTAAAGCAATTGGGGTTAAGTAACTTGCTCAAGGTTACAGGGAGACCTCCAGTGTTTTAATGTTACAGCTACTAAGTGCTGTGTAATCCTGATTTTGGCTCCTTGATATTTGAACTGTTTCTTTCTGGCCACTTGCAATATTTTTTCTTTGACCTAATATTTCTAAAATTTGGCTATATTTTTCCCTGGAATTTTTATTTTGGGGTCTCTTTCCTGTGGTGATCAGTGTATTCTTTCTATGCTTATTTTGTCCTCTGGTTCCAGGGTATCAGGCCAGTTTTCCTTGATAATTTATTGAAAAATAGTATCTAGGTCCTCCTTTTCATTATGGCTGTCAGGTATTCCAATTATTCTGCATTGTCTCTCTTGGATCTGTTTTCCAGATCATTTGTTTTTCCAATGGGGTATTTTATATTTTCTTCAATTTTTTTGTTCTTTTGAATTTATTTGATTGATTCTTGATGCCTCATGGTGTTGTTAGCTTCCACTTGCCCATTTCCAACTTTTAAGGAGCTGTTTTCCTCAATTAGTTTTTGTACTTTCTTTCCTAGTTGACCAGTTGCACTTTTTCAGGGGTTGTTTTCATTTGTGGATTTTTAAATTTTCTTTTCTATTAAGCATTCATTTCCTTTTTCTAAGCTGTTGACTTTTTTTCATAATTCTCTTGCATCACTCTCATTTATTTTCCCAATTTTTCTTCTGCCTCTCTTATATGATTTTTCAGCTTTTTTTTTAAACTCTTCTATGTGTTCTTTCTGGGATTGAGACCACTTCCCATTTTTTTGGCATTTTGTCCATAGGTGTTTTGACATTGTTTTCTTCTGAATTTGTGTCTTGATCTTCCCTGTCACCATAATAACCTTCTCTGGTCAGATTCTGTTTTTGTTGGTTTTTGCTTATCCTTTTTGGCCTTTTCCCTTTCTTTTAAATTTGAGCTCCGCTCCTAGGGTGAAAGAGGCACTATCTTAGGCTTCTTGTGCCAGTCACTATAGACCCTGGCTGTTTACCTGGTGCTGTACTGTATTCCACTGAAGCCCTCAGGGCACTCTCATGTTTGGTATTGCACTAAGGGAGTAAAATGGAGGGTGGCTGGGTCTGCTGCAGGCTGTAGAGGTCTGGCAGCTTACCTGGTGCTGAGCCAGGGTTCTAGTGCTGGTGTCTGGCATGTGCTGAAGCAGGTGGGGTATTTCTTCATTTCCCCAGGGCTGTAATGATGCACATGGTAGTCTGGCTACTAGAGGTTGCCTGTTTGCCCGGGGCTATGCTGAAGCACATGGCAGTTTTCAGAGCTGCCGTCTGCTGTTTCCTTGGCTATGCTGAGGCATACAAGGGGAGGAGGCTGGGGAGGTGGGATCCTGGTGTGGTGTTTGCCTGCTCCACTGCACTAGGGCTCAGGATCTACCACTGGTTTGCTGAGGTGGGACTTGCTGGGATACTTCCTGTCCTAAACTGCACTCCCCTTTTATCTGAGTGAAACAGACCTTTCCTGCTGATCTTATGGGTTTCTTGGAATCAAAGATTGTTTCACCTCATCTTTTTGCTGGTTTTGCTTTTTCAGGATTTATTCTGAGGTGCAATTTATGGTTGTTTGGAAGTGAATATGGGAGAGTTACTATGGAAGAGTTACTACAATTTATTGCTTACTTTATCATCTTGGCTCCCAAAAATCTCAGCTTTTTTTTTTTAATGTAAGCACTAACAGACTTCTTAATTAATCTGCCAATTCTCCTAATAATATGGTTTCCTGTGTTTTCGTACATGGGAATACCATGAGCATGTCTTCTTCTTTCACGGTTTTATTTAATTTGCTATTTGAGCTTCAGTTTTTCTTTGAGGAGATCATGTTTTTCTTAACTAAACAAGAACCTACAAAATTCGGCACTGGGCACTTTCATTACTTAAACTTGCCATTGAGTTATTTATTTCTCAATTAATGGAACCTTTCCTAAGCAATTAAATCCATCATCCATTTATAAACCACTCTTTAGCTTCCTGACTTGATCCCTGTCACAGACTCAATCACAGAAGTTCGCAATCAGAAATTGATGGGGGTTGGAATAAATGACACAAAAAGCATTCATTAATTCCACAGGTGTTTATTAACTCTACATTTATTAAATACTTACTATGTTCAAAGCTCTATGGCAGTTGCTGAGGAAGCTAAAAATATAAGAAATATGACCTTAGGTACCTTGAACTTTTCTTTATACTTCATTTACTCAACAAACACATTTGAATTGCCAATTATATGCACACAATTACATGGTAAAAGTATAATGGCCCATCAATTCAGTTGATTTGATTTGTCATGGATTAGAAAGAGAGGAAAGGAGAGGAGAGGAAAAGTGAAAGGGACAGGTGAGGACAGGAGAGAAAAGTTTACATTAGTCTGGTTAGAATTTCTGTATCATCTCAACAATGACCAAGCAATTAGGGTTCAGATTGAAGGATGATAGATGATGGTTAAGCAAAGGAGACTGAAAAGGAGCGATTGGATATTTAGAAGAACCAGGAGAGTGAAGTTTCATGAAAAAATAAAAGAGGTGAGAATATATAAAAGGTGTGAATGTTCAATTAGTGGATGAATAAAAGGATAAATAATTTAAGATACTACATGCTAGACACTTTGCTTAGAGTTGGGGATATAAATATAAATGCAAAGTTACTTTCTTCAAACTCAACTTGGTTCATGACACCCTGGACAACTTCTCCATCTCTTCTCCAGTGGCCTTCTCACATTTTCAATGCCCTACTCCTGTGTCCTGGATGACTTTCTTGGAAACCCTATTTCAGGAAGTACCAATGCCAACCATGCTCACTTCAAACTTGACTCCCATGACTCCCCAGACTATTTTTCCACTTTGTCCCCTTTGTGGGCATTTACCCCCTGTACACGCTTTTTAAATATTGTCTTTCCTCATTAGATTGTAAGTTCCTTGAGAGCAAAGACTCTTTTATTTTTGCTTGTATTCCCAGCACTCAGTATGTGGTATACAGTGGATGTTTAATAAATGTGTGTTGACTTCTTTATTTTATCTATCTATCATCTATCTATCTATTTACACATCTATTTATCATTTATCATCTACCTAAAAACAGTCTCTCTCTATGTATAAGCCAGTGGAAGCCAGGGGAGCAGGATGGGAAGTGGCGGATGCAATATCTTGGTTTAGAAAGTTACAAAGATGATGAATAGAGACATAGGGAGTAGTGCACCCTTTCTAGCAGCAATAGTAGCATTGATTTGTTTAGGAACTGAACTGAAAAGGAAAAGTACATATATTTCAAAAATGTTCATAGCTACCGTGTATGTGTATGTGTGTGTGTTGTGGCAAAGAACTGAAAACTAAAAGAGTACCTATAAGTTGGGAATGGTTATACAAATTAAGTTATATGAATGTAATACAATACTATTTTACTGTTAGAATAATTAAGGGAATAGTTTTAGAGAAACCATGGAAGACTTATATTAACTAATGCCTAGTGAGCAGAACCAGGAGAATAATTTTTCCAATAATGACAATATTGTAAAGATAAATAATATTGAAAAACTTGATATGATCAATTTAATGAATATCCATGATCCCAGAGGATTTATGATGCTACCCATTTCCTGACAGAAAAGTAAGGAACTGAGTGTAGATCGATATATAATTTTACAAATAGTAAACATATAGCTTTTGGATGTAGCTAATTTCAGAATTAGTTTTGACTATGTATATTTGTTACAAGGCCATTTATGTTGTTCTTTTTATTTTTCAATGGGAGGGGATGGGGTAGAAGAGAGAGAAAGTTATTTTTATTAACAAGCAATTTTTAAGAAAAGAAATTGCTGTTAATCTCAGGGAGAACAGTTAGTTCTATTTGAGTGGTGAGGCATGTTCATTTTTCCCCTTTCAAACACAATCTTCTTTCATCAGTATTTCTGTAATATATTATAATTTCAAACTTTTGTCAATTTTTGAAGAGAAAGGGAAAGGGCAAATTCAGCGTGAGCTTTTGAGTAATTGATCTGTAAAACTTGAAAAGTAGGAGAAACAGTGGACTTACTCCTTCCCTTCGCCCCCCCATAGAGACTACTTTATGACTGTGTTCCCCAGATATCTATTTACATAAAACCAAAAGGAAAAATTTATGATTAAACTGGAGAACCCTGATCCCCAGAGCTGTTTAGTGACTTGGTAAATGATCATAATCTGCAGAGATGAAGATTTGGGGGATTGTACTCAATGATCACCGTAAGTTAGAGTGAGGTCTTTCACTGAAATCTAGCCTTAAAGCAAGAAGTATTCAAGGAGAGAGAGAGAGAGAGAGGAAAAGGGACAGAGGGAGCCATCTGCTGCCAGGAAGTTAAGAAAAAATCGGGCTCAGGAAAGGGAAGAAAAATGGAAAGGCTTCTGCTAATCCTAGGCTAACTTTCTGTCCTTCTGGAAAGAACACAATGTTACCTTCAGCTGATGGCTTCAACTGAACCTGAAGTAGAATGGTAGCAAATAGAAGTGTCATTAAGTAGCAAGTACAGCTGAACAGAGGGACAGCCCATCCTGGTGGCAGAGCACCCCAGCTAACAGAGTCCGGGTGGATTGTGCACTCCAGCTAAGACATCATGCTCTGTCAATAACTAGGCTGACACAGAAGCTGAGCAAACCAGGCTAGCCACAAAGGCACTGCTCTAGCCCAGAGGCCATACCTAGTAGTGAACTTTTGGAGGATAGTCACAGAGAGATGAAGGAAATCACTGCCCTGAGTTTATGGAGTTGTGATTCTCATTGGCCCCAGGTATTCCTCACTTGTATGCCTATCTATCATTGACCTTTAAATCTGTGCCCACTATCCTCCATGGAAGTAGTAACTGTTGGTAGGAGAGTGAGTGTGCTTGGGAGTTTATGGGAGGAATTTTTATAACTGTTGTTTTTACTATGCCATTTGGGTAAATTATTTTATTAAGCACAGGCATTGAAAGTAATAGGGTTGTAATTACTCATAAGGGTTACCTGAACAGGGGTGGGGAACCTGGGGCCTCCAGGCCACATGTGGCCTTCTATTTCCTTGGGTGTGGCCTTTTGACTGAGTCCAAGTTTTACAGAACAAAAAATTTTATTTAGGGGGTTTGTTCTGTGAAGTTTGGATTCAGTCAGAATGCCATACTTGAGGACCTAGAAGGCTATATATGGCCTTGAGGCTGCAGGTTTCCCACCACTGCACCTAGAACCTGAGGTAGCAGTTGTTCAATGGTGGTCAGTCTCAATCTGTGAGGGCCAATATGCGTTTAGGAAGTATGACCCCAGGGGAGTGACTGATGACATATCTATATTCTAAGAATGTCATCTTCAAACAGGTTGTTCAAACAGGTCATCTTCCCCCCCTCCTACCTCCCATAGTGTTTTTTTTAAGCAACTTAAAAAAAGAGAAGTTTGGATGAAAGAAATACAGGTAAAGATGTAAAAAGAGAATGAAAGAAAGGTATACATTATTTTGATAAATTGTATTAAGAGGGAGCTAAAAAGATAAGCAAACACATGAAATCTATCTAGAGAGAGGACAAATATGCAAGGCTTGACTTTCACATAAACCTTAATCTATTTATAGGAGGAAGAATCAGGAAATCAGGAAAGTACCTCTCAACAGCAGTTTAAGTCAACAACCAAAATTAATTGCCTTCACTTTGAAACTATGATACTTGTATAGATTGTTGAGGAATAGCAGTTTCACACACCTGGAAGCTAATAAAACATTGACAAAACAACCTGCTTTTAAAATACACACACACACACACACACACACACACACACACACACACAGAATTAACTGCAAATTATTCGATATCATTTGTTTTTAAAGAGCAGCAAGGCACCCTAGGAAAGGCAGGAGGCATCATATATGATACAGGGCAAGCCACAACCACCATCTTTCCCAGGAGTGGGGAGTCTGCAGTCTTGAGGCAACACATGGTCCTCCAGGTCCTCAAGTGTGGACCTTTACCTGAATCCAAACTTCATAGAACAAATTCCCTTAGTAAAAGGATTTATTCTGTAAAATATGTACTCAGTCTAAAGTCTGAACCCAAGAACCTAGAAGGCCACATGTTCCCCACCTCTGAAACTTGACTATCATCTCCCCTAAGACTCTACTAATATAAAGATAACCCAGGTTTCTGAGCCTTGGGAATAAATAGTGTTCCCCAAACCATCCAACCTGCTTCTAGTTCAGCTCTTGAAGCCATCGCCTTTTTTATTACCATCAGCAACAATTACTGGCCAACTCCCAACAAGAAGATGAGCACCAAAACCTTTCCTAAACCACCTAGCCAGTCATCGGGGAAAGCAACTCCTGTGGAGCCCATCACCCCCCACCCCCCACCCAGCTACCAACTGCTTACCATTCTATTCTTATCCTCACCTCTCAGGTCAGTGTTCTGTTCAAGGAAGTGCTTATTAAATTCATCATTCATTCACTCATAGGAAAGAAAAATACCATATGCAGAGCACTCAGGATTGGCTTTATTCTAGTAGCTGGTCAAACCTCTTCTCCTTGATAGAATTTACAAAATTATGTTAAAGAATTAGAGGTGGATGCACTGTTTATCCCAGATAAAGAAGTCCTTTATTAGTACCTATAATCTAATGTAAGTTTCTTGAGAGTAGGGATTGTTTCATTCTTTGTATTTCTATGTTTAGTACTAACACAATGATTAAGATTGATTTATTAGTTAATTTTGGTCAAACATCAGAAATATGCTGGGTGTTCTACCAGTGAGGTACATTGGTTATTGAGAGGACCTACATAGGATTCTATTGGTTTGAATTAACTTTTTAGTCTCAATAAAGAAACAAAATATGTCGAAGCTTCACTTGCATTTTAGTGTGGTTGTAAATCCTAACGAACACTTACAATTTATTTGATAGATAAAAACACTGAAAACAATTGTAGCTAGGATTTCAATGCAAAACGGTTGGCCAGGGGGAAAAAATCAAATAAAAAGAAGTCAGGAATTGCTCTGCAATATACCTTACTTTATGAGTTAGTAATAGTTCCCTTGCCCCTCCCCAAAAAGGAAAGAAAAGCAGATAGCGCATAGAAACTACATACATTTAACCTCATTCTCTTGTGTGCTGAAAATATTCCTTTGTTAACAACTGATAAAACTATGAAGGGCATCTCCAGACATGAAAAATACCTAGGTAGCGATATCTAAATGGAAGAAGAACTGGTTTGTGGAAGTACTTTGGCAATAAAGGATGGGGGAAAAGGCCCCTGGGATCTCAAAGCAGTTAAGATTGAGAACAAAACAATTAAAATACCAGGGTTTATCCTGGGAACCAGGATGATAGGAGATTTAATTGGGAAACAAAAACAGAAGAAGCAGTAAAAACAGTACATCTGTGGTAGATTTGGAAAATGGCCTGTTTGATCTGTATTATTAATAAAAAAAAGAAAACAACAACAACAAAAAAAACCCACCACTATTCCATTTCTTTCCTCTTCTCCCTTGTTTCACATGTGCATGTTTTGGGTGAGATGGAAGGGTAGTAAGAGGATATTAAGTGTTATCCTATTCCTCTTAATACCATTCTTTCAGCTTTCATGAAAAAGTAAGATAAATTTATGAAAGTCTAGAGAAGCTGCATTGTGCAGCCCTATGGCCACATGGTCATTAGAGATAAACACCCCCGGCACCTTTGAGTTGTCTGGACTAGAAGGCAGTGTGGTGGAGTGGAAAGGAAACCTGGGTTAGAATCCCAGCTTTTGCTACTTATACCCTTTGTGACATTTGGGCAAACCATTACTCCAGCTGAGACTTAGTTTCTTCACCTGCAAAATGAAAAGGTTAAGTAGGTGATCTCTAATGGCCCTTCCACTTCTAAATCCTGTCTTCCTTCAAGTGGTGGAGTAACCAATTTTCTGCCAGAAAAATAAATCTGAATTGGTGGATAATTTTACAGGAGAGATTATTAGACAGCAGGAATGGCCATCCATCTAAAAAAAAAACCTGTCATTATTTTTATTATTGCTTTATAAGATATATATAATATGTACATATACATATTATATATATATATATATATATAATTGTTATAAGGCAGGATAGCAGAGTATAATCAGAGTTTATGAAAGGTATATGTTTTGTGGGGTCAGGGACAGACATAGATCCATAGACTCCATGAGGGGCAGTATAATACAATGAACCTGGGTTCAGATCCTGTCCCTGTGATCTACTACTTTTGTGACTTTGGCAAGTCACCTAAATGTCTTTGGGCCTCAGTTCCTCATCTGTAAAATGACAGTGTTGGGTTACATGTCCTCTGTAGTTCCTCCCATCTCTAGATCTATGGTCCTGTAACTCATCTAAGCCTTGGAAGGGACCTCAGAGGAAACCTCTTTCCACCTTCATGGCAAGCATGAAACTCTTCTATAGCATTCTTTTAAAAAAATCAGTTATTTATTTTAAGTCTTTAACAACATTCACTTCCATAAATTTCAAATTTTCTTCCCCTCCTCCCCCAGACCGCTTGCAATCTGATATGATGGCCATCCTTTTTAAGACAGAAGAGGGTCTTTTTGTATTTTCTCTAGCCTTTGATCTATGAAAACCAAAGATGGCACAAGCCAAGTGATTTCTAAAGTCTTTAGAGCATGGACAGAAGCTATGGTCTTGGCTGGCCTTAATTTAAGAGGGAAGAAGAGGAATAACTGCCCTTGTAGCTAGATTAAGTATCTTCTGAAAGTGCTGGGACATGTATGTGTTGCATTATTTTTACTGAACTCTTTTACATTTGAACTCTGAATAGACAGAAGTAATGTAAGAATATCAGTGGAGGCAGAGTTAAGATGGCAGAATGATAGGAAGCAATAAATGGAACTCTTCACCACAACCTCCTCCAAACAGAAGTAGAAAGTGAACCAGCTCAAATTCTGATGGAGAGATCCAGAAAAAGTCATACTGAGTCTTTTGTCCAGCCCAGCTCAGCACAGGGAGACAGAGGGTGGTCTGCAGACACTGCTGACAGAGTCAGGTCAGGAGTACTTCAGTGGCCAAAGAAAGACTATGCACCAGGGCAAGAAAAGGTCTCAAATTCATAACAGAGCATTGCAATGGAAACAAGTGCCAACCAGCAGTTTTGCCACCCGCTACCCAGTCATAGATCCAGAGCAGAAGGAGGAGAACAGGAGCATGTCAATGTTGTTCCCAGATGAGGGAGGACCTCAGCAGTGTATGGAGAAAGGAGTAAGTTCAGAAGCCAGCAGCAGCGGCAACAATAGCAATGATGAGGGTCTAACTTCCAATGTCTAGCCCAGTCTGCAGAGGAATAACCAGGGAAGGAATCCCAGGCCAAAAAGAAGCCTATAATTCTACCACTCAGAAACAATGAAGATTTTCAGTCAGCTGATAGGAGAAGACTCCATCAGTAGTCTACCAGTGACCCAAACTCCAGCCAGGAATTTGCAGAGCTCAAGACCATGGAACAGCAATCAAACTTTGCTCTGATTTCTACTGCTTTGGGAACCTTGAAAGCTTGCAGATCCCTAGCCTATCTCTGAGATCCTGGAAGAGTACAACACTTAATACTGAAGAAAGCAGCAACAGGACCAGCCCAGACCTCTCCAGAAGTGCTGTAGAACCCAGCCCTAACACCAAATCTGAAGTGAGAAAATAGGCTGGAAAAATGGGCAAACAAGAAAAAAACCCACTACCACCCTATTATAATGGCAAGGATGCTTAGGACACATATGCAGAAGAGAATGACTTCAGTATATCTATAAACATTGTGCAGAGAAAAACAGCTTGGGCACAAATTCAACTAGAATTCCTGGAAGAGATGAATTAGGAGTTTAAAAAAGAGTTTTAAAATGTTTTTTTTTATAAATGGAATGAGAAGATTTGAGGAAAAAATGGAAAAAAAATGAAAGCTATAGAAGAAACATTTGGAAAGGGAATTAACAGCTTGGCATAAGAGGGACAAAACCTTGCCCAAGCTACAAACTCCCTGAGAATTTGAATGGATCAAACAGAAGCCGATGACTTCATGAGACAACAAGAAATATTAAAACAAAGCCAAAAGGCTGAAAAATAGAAGAAAATGTAAGGTAACACATAGCAAAAACAACTGACCTTGAAAACAGATCAAGGAGAAAAAATAAAGAATTATCAAATGAATGTTCTCAATAAAAGATCCTAGACATCATATTTCAAGAAATCATAAAACTGTCCAGGAACTCAGAATCAGAGGACAAAGTAGTAATAGAAAGATCCCACCAGTCACCTCCTGAAAGAAACCTCAAAATGAAAACCATCAGGACTATCATAGCCAAAGTTCAGAGCTTCCAGGTCAAGGAAAAAATACTGCCAGCAGCCAGAAAGAAAGAACTCAAGAACTAAGTACACACAGTCATGGTCACATATGGTTCAGCATTCACCACTCTAAAGAAATGGAGAACTTAAAATATGATATTCCAGAAGGCAAAGTTTATGGGCTTACAGACAAAAGTAACTCATCCAGAACTAAGTATAATATGTGAGATAATTTTCCCTCACTTCCCTCCCCTATCTTTCCATTCTTGTCTTAAGATCATCAAGACATAACAGAACCATTCTGAGGCCTAGTCTAATTGGACTCCCTCTATGAACCCTGGTGATGGTATGGATCAGAGAGGACACATGTGTCACCTCCCTATATTTAAGTGTAAACACTTTATCAAGCTATCTATAGTCATATGAAAAATTATTTAAATCACTATTGATTAGAGAAATGCAAACAAAAACAACTCTGAGGTACCACCTCACACCTTTCCAACTGGCTACTATGACAAGAAAGGAAAATGATAAATTTTAGAGATGTGAGAAAACTGGAACACTAATGCATTGTTGGTGAATTTGTGCACTGATTCAACTATTTTGGAGAGCAATTTGGAACTATGCCCAAAGGCCTATTAAACTGTGTATTCCCTTTGATTCAGCAATACCATTACTAGGTCTGCATCCCAGAGAGATCACAAAACAATGGAAAAGGGCTCACATGTGCAAAAATATTTTTGCAGCTCTTTTGTGGTGGCAAAGAATTGGAAATTGAGGGGATGCCCGTCAACTGGGGAATGACTGAACAAGTTGTGGTATATGAATAAAATGGAATACTATTGTGTTATAAGAAATGATGAGCAGTCAGATTTCAGAAAAACCTGGAAAGACTTATATGAACTGATGCTGAGTGAAATGAGTAGAAACAGGAGAACATTGTACACAATAACAACAACATTTTGCAATGACCAACTTTGATAGACTTAGTTCATCTTAGCTATAACGATCTAAGACAATTCCAAAAGGCTCATGATGGAAAATGCTATCCACATCCAAAGAAAGAACTATGGAGCCTAAATGCAGAGTGAAGCATATAATTTTCTTTTTTTTTCTTTCTCATGTTCTGATTTTGTTCTGATTCTTCTTTCACAACATGACTAATGTGGAAATATGTTAATTATGATTGAATATGTATAGCCTAAATCAGATTGTTTAGCATCTCGGGGAGGGGGGAGCAGAACGAGGGAGAAAAAAATTTGGAACTCAAAATCTTGTACAAGTGAATGTTGAAAACTATCTTTACATGTAATTGGGAAAAATAAAATACTATTAAACTGAAAAAATGTAAGCACTTTATCCTTGTTTAGTTTTTTTTTTTGTCACTATTAATTTGGGTTAACCTTTTTATTTTCAGTTTAAATAGAAATCTGCTGGAGATTGTGCTTCCTCCCTCCAGCAGCATCACTTCAGGTAAATTCCTCTTCACCTCTGCCCCACCCTATTCTTCACCTACCCCAGAAACATCCTCACAATAGCAACCTTGTTGTGTCTTGGGGTCCTCATCCTTAGGGACTTTCATGTCAGGGTTTTGTTTTCCCCCAAATGAATTAGTCATTAAATTGATAAGACTGATATGGAGGAACATTCAGGATACATGCCCTTAGATGTGGTGTGTAAAGCTTGGCCTTGGCTCCAAAATTGCTATTTATATTTCTGACAGCTGCCAAACCTAGTTCAAGACTTCATCACTTCTGGCCTGGACCACCATTGATCAAGCCAAGTCAGGAAGCAATTATTAAGTACTTATAATGTGTTAGGCAGTATGCTAAGTTTTGGAGATACAAAGAAAGTGGCTTATATTCTTTTTTTTTAATTAAACAAATGCTTTATTAACTTCTGTTTTACATCATTCATTTCCACCAGATTTTGAGTTATAATTATTTTTCCCCACTGTTTTTCCCCTACCCACCCTCCTGGAAAAGCAGTCCCACAAGATATCACTCCCTCCAATCTGCTCTCTCCCCTATCTTCTCCTATACCCCCTTCAATTTTTCCATTAGAGGAAGGTGAATCTTTGTGTCCCAATGCCTGTACATCTTATCTCCCAATTACAAGCAAAAGAGTATTAATAATAGTATTTATATATATTTGAAACATTTAGTCTTAGAACCTCGAATTTCAGATCCATTTCTTGTCACCCATTCCCTCTGGGAAGATAAGTAATTCATATATGTTGTACATGTCTAGCTATGCTAAACATTACCATAGTAGATATATTGTACAAGGCAGCTTATAATTCCCTCTTATTCATCCCACCCCCCACCTGGTCCATTCCCTACTTGATCCTGTGCCTCTTCTATAGTGGGTACTTCCAACCTCCCTTCCCCCCAAGGATGCCCTCCCCTCCATCATCCCTCCTCTTATTCCCCTTCCCCCTATTCTGCTGCAGGTTGAGATATCCCATTTAGTATGTATGTCATTCTCTCCCTGAACCAAATTCAATGAGAATGTGGTTTTGCCTTTTTGCCTTCCTATTCTCCCCCTCCCTTACAACTACTTCCCCTTGCTTCTTCTACATGAGATAGTTTGCCCTACCCTGTCTCTCCCCATCTCCTCATGCAACTTTCCTCTCTCACCTCATAAGTATCATCCCTTCCCAAAAAATTCAACCTATGCCCTCTATCCATATATAACTGTAAACATATATACACACATTCACATATGTATTCATATGACCATACACTCTTCTTCCATTATTTTCATACTGAGAAAGATTTCATCAGTCATAGTTATTGTTTTTCCATATAGGAATGTAAATAGTTCAACTTTGATAAGTTCCTTTTCATTTCTTTTCCCTGATTACCTTCTCAGACATCTCTTGCTTCTTGAATCTGGATGTCAAATTTTCTATTCAACTCTGGTTTTTTCCTCAAGAATGCTGGAAAGTCCTCTATTCCACTGAATGACCATATTTTCCCCTGAAACAAAATACTCAGTTTTGCTGGGTAGGTGACCCTTGGGTTCAGTCCCAGCTCTTTTGCCCTTTGGAATATCATATTCCATGCCCTTCGATCCCTCAGTGTAGAAGCTGCCAGGTCCTGTACTATTCTGATTGGGTTTCCACAATATTGAAATTGTTTCTTCCTGGCTGCTTGTAGTATTTTCTCCTTGATCTGGGGATTCTGGAACCTGGCTATAATATTCCTGGGAGTTTTCTTTTTGGGATCTTTTTCAGGAGGTGATCTGTGGATTCTTTCAACCTCTATTTTGCCCTCTGGATCTAAAACATCAGGACAGTTTTCCTTGAGAATTTCTTGAAGGGTGATTTCTAGGTTCTTTCTTTGATCATGGCTTTCAGGTAGTCCAATAATTTTTAAATTGTCTCTCTTGGATCTATTTTCCAGGTCAGTGGTTTTTCCCATGAGATATTTCACATTGCCTTCTAATCTTTCATTTGTTTGGATCTGCTTAACAGCATCTTGATTTCTCATAAAGTCATTAGCTTCCATTTGCTCCAGTCTAACTCTGAAGGAATGAATCTCCTCAGTGAACTTTTGAGATTCTTTTTCCATCTGGCAAATTCGACTTTTTAAGGCATTCTTCTCCTCATTGCCCTTTTGGGCCTCCTTTGCCATTTGAGTGAGTCTATTTTTTAAGGTGTTGTTTTCCTCAGTCAGGCTGTTGACCCTCATTTCATACTTTTCCTGCATCCTTCTCATTTCTCTTTCCAATTTTTCCTCCACTTCTCTTATTTGATTTTTAAAGTCCTTCTTAAGGTCCTCTATGGCCTGCAACCCGCTCATGTTTTCCCCTGGGGCTTTTGGAGCAGGAGTTCTGGCATCACAGTCCTCCTCTCTCTATGCTTTGATCGTTTTTGCCCCCAAAATAGGAGTCTAAGGTTGCATTTTTTTTGTTTAATTTGTTTCCTTTGACTTGGCATATTGTTACTTAATTACTTGACTTTTGGGCTGTGCTGCCGGCGCCCACTGTGCTGCCGGCTCCCAGACTGCTGTGCTGGTCCTTCCTGCAGGGCTGCTGGGCTGTCCTCAGCGGGAGGTTAGCTTCTCTGTGTTGTTCTGTGGGTGCTGGGGCTCCAGAAGTTGTTCAGAGTCCCCTTTTCCATAGTTTAGAGGTGATCTGGGGGAAGAGTGGCTTGGACGCGCTGTTTCTACTCCGCCAAGTGGCTTACATTCTAATGGGGGAAGAAATATATAAATAATTAGGTACATACATACTTATAAAGAATAGATAGGTCATTTGGGGGAGGGAGAACTAGGATCTGGGGGAATCTGGAAGGGTCTTCTGAAGGAGGTAGAATTTGAACCATTTCTTGAAAAAAGACAGGAAAGTTAAGAGGTAGAGGTGAGGGAGAAAAGCATTATAGATATGTGGAGAACCATTGTAAGGGCACAGAGTAAGGAGATAGGGTGTCATGTTCAAGAAACATGTTACATGTAAGATGGATTATAAAGTGGACAAAGTGAAGAAAAGTATAGGAAAGGGCAAGGTTATGAAGTTTTAAATGCCTATCAGAAGAGTTTATATTTGATCTTGGAGGTAATTGGAAACCACTAGAATTCATTAAGTAGGGCTTTGATGTGGGCAGACCTATGCTACAGAAAAATCACTTTGACCACGGAGTTGAGGATGATTTGGAAAAAAGCATGAGGTGAGGAGACCAGTTAGAAGGCAATTGCAGTAGTCTAGATGAGAGGTGATGAGGGCTTGAACTAGGATACAGACTGTCACAGTGCCTGGAGAGAAGAGAACATATACAAGAACTGTGAAGGTAGAAATAACAAAATTTGACAATGTGATAGGTGAGGTGAAGGAAAGTGAGGACTCAAACCACATTGATGTCTTGAGCCTGGGTAACTTGTAGGATGATGGCACCCTTGACAGTAATAGGGAAGTTCAGAAGGAGGTAGAATTTGGAGGGATAAAGATAATGAATTAAGTTTTAGATAGTTTTGAGTTTGAGGCACCAATGAATCAATCTCTCTCTCTCTCTCTCTCTCTCTCTCTCTCTCTCTCTCTCTCTCTCTCTTTCTCTCTCTCTTCCTTTCTTTCTTCCTTCCTTTCAGACTGAGTCTCACTATCTTGCCTGGGCAGGAAGTACAGCAATCATTCATGGGCCCAATCCCAATACTGATTAGCATGAAAGTTTCATTTTGTTCTGTTTTTCCACCCTGGGTATGCTTACCCTTCCATAGGAGTCTACTGGCCTTCTTTCCTAGGAACCTACCTTATTAGTGTCAGGCAGTGTGGATTCAAATAAGAATCCAACTTAAGCCTTCCTAGTAGCAGGGAGCCACTGTGCCTGGTAGGACATTCTTCTAATTATTCGTGTTCTTTCTAGTCTCTCCTCTCTCAAACCCATCCACCTGTCAAAATAATTGTCCTGCTGCACAAATCTGACCATCCTGCTGCTCAAAATCATCTGGTGGCTTTCTATTGCCTCTGGGAAAAAGTGAAACTCCAAAGTCTGCCATCATAAGTCCTCTCTGCCATGTTCTCAATCTCCCTTTCCATATCAGTTTTACATTATTCCCCTTTAGGCTTTTGATATTCCAGACATATTGGACTACTAGCTGGTCAACAAACATGACATGCCATTTCTGGATTCTGTACCTTTGAGACTGTTCCCCTTCCCCAGAATGTCCTTCCTCATCTTCACCTCTTAGTTACCTTTTGTTCCAAGGCCCAGCCCAGGTACCATTTTATTCTGTGAAATCTTTCTTCATCCTCCCTAGTTGTTAATTAGCAAAGGTCTATCTCCTTAAATAATCTTATATTTATTTCTCTGTTTATGTGTTGTTATCTCTCCCCTCACCCCTGCCCCCATAGAATGGAATTTCTTTGAGAGCAGGGACTTTTCTCTTTCTATCTTTGTATTCCCAGCAGCTTTCACAATGCCTAGGATTTAATAGGTGTTTAACAACTGTCTTTCTTAGTAAAATTGAATTCTGACTTTCTAATAAATATTAAGAGTAATAAATGAAGAAAAGAACTTACTTCATCATTTTGCCAAAATCCAAGGATTCTACAATCTTAAAATCTAGTCCAACCTTTAATAAAATTTAACATCTATCTTCTCTGCACAGATTTTCCAGAGAATTTCAGCTCATGTTGATCCCTTCTTTTTTGGTGGTCCAAAGCATTTAGAGTTTTACTATATTATTAGTATTTTATCATATTTGATTATTTGTTTTTAATCTTGTTATCGTTTATAGATTTATTGTTCTCTGTTTTGTGTGTTAGTCATCTTCTCCATATGAAACACATACTCCTCAAAGATAGCTTCCATATCCAATATTTTTTATCTTACTTATTACTTTCAGTAGTACAGTGGTGGGTATATATGTAGTAAGTTCTCACTAGTTTTTTATTGAATTGAATTGATTAAAAATTATGATACAAACATTTAGCCAGATTATAATGGGTAGGAAAGGCAGTATGCAACAACATGTTTAAAATAGATGATTTAGTCTATATCTATTTAGGCAAACCACAACTGACAAATGGGTTATATTCCAAAAGCTAAGTTATTAAGTTAGTTCAAAAAAGCCTCCTTAAGATTTCTTAAGATTAGTATGAATAGTAGGATTTTCATTAAAGGTAACTGCCATTTGTAACATGTTTTCTATGAGAAAATCTCAGGAATACATCCCTAGCTGCTGCAGTTATGACTCCCTCAGTTTCTGGGTCACAGAATCATAGAATTTCAGGGTCTGAAGGGACTCTGGCAGCTGTCTTTCCAGGCCATGCTCAAAAGGAATCCTCCCTATAACATTCCTGACAGTTGATTATCTAGCCTCTATGCTTAAAGATCTCCAGCCCAACACCTCTCTAGGTGGCCCATTCTACTTTGGGATAGCTGTGCTTATTAGAACATTGGTCCTGACATCATGACTAAATTAACTTTGTAACTTGTGTTGTTCTTACTTTGATGTTGTTTCCCTCTGGGACTAGACAGAAAAAAAACAATTAATCTCCCCTTTGCCCAATGGCACTGTAAATGCTTGAATATAGTTATAACACCACCATTCTGAGGTTTTTCTTTTTTTTTTCTTTTTTTTTTTTTTGCATTTTCAAGCTAAACATCCCAAGTTCCTTTAGCATCTCCTCATATGATATGGACTCAAGGCCCTTCCCTATCCTGGTTTCATTCCTCTGGACACTTTCCCTTCTTAAACTGTGGCACCCAAAACAGGTTATAGTATTCTAGATGTGGTTTCAGGAGGGCAGATGGGACTATTACCTACTTATTTCTGAGGTGGCTAGGTGGTGCTGTGAACAGTGTGCTGGACCTGGTGTCAGGAAGATCTGAATTGAAATCTGCTCTGCAACACTTACCAGCTATGTGATCCTGGGCAAATCACTTAACCTCTGTTTGCCTCAATTTCCCCAAAGTATAAAATGAGGATGATAACAGTACCTACCTCACAGAGTTGTTACAAAAATCAAATTATATAATATCTGTAAAGTGCATAGCTCAGTGCCTGGCACATCATAAGTGCTATATAAACGCTATCCTCTATAGCCATGCCACTCCCCACCATCTTATATTTGGGAAGTTGATTTTTTTGTATTCAAATGTAAGATTTTACATTTATCTCTATTGAATTTCATCTCATTCAGCCCAGTACTCTACCATGTCAGGATCTTTTTGGGTCATTATTGTAATCCAACGTGTTATATATCAACATCCACCCAGATTTATGCCATCTGCAATTTTGATGAGCGTACCATACATTCCTTTAGCCAAATCAATGAAAAGTAATTTAAACAGTACAGGGTCAAGCTCACACCCTTAGGCCATTCCATTGGAGACTTCCTGTTATGTTGATGTTGAACTATTAACAACTACTTTTTGAGTCTAGCCATATAGTAATTTCAGTTATAATTATGACTCATGGCAGGAGTCATAATTGTGAGTCAGTCATTAGTCAAGTGTTTTTAAGTGTCACAGTCCCTCCTCCATGTTCTAATAAAGATAGATCGAGGGCATAGATTAAATATTGTTTTAAAAGATGCTACTGTTTCTAACCCTGTCAAATAAATTCATCATTTTCCCAATTTTTCAATGTTCTCTGTGTTGAAGACCTTGGGCAGTTCACAGCATAACCCTGGAATACAGAATTTCTCTAAAGACATTCCTGGCACACAGTAATGCAGAGACAAATAGGTAAAGTCACTCAAGAATGAAAGAGTTCCAGAACTTCATTGTTCTACCTTAAAATTGAAAGGATATTCCTGCCAAGTATTGCCCAGGGTTAAAGTCCTCTTTCACCACACAAACTGCCCTGATGGCTATTGTAACTAGTCTCTTTCACCATATGATCTTCCTAGTATGTTAGGCATACCTTCCATCTTTGTGTAACTATAAATTTGGTGATCCTACTACATGTACCTTTATCCAATTCATTGATAAAAAAAGGGCTTAACACAAAAATCTGGGAAAGTCTACTAGAGACTTCAATGTCATATTGATATCAGACCATTAACAACTTGTTGTTGAATCTAGCCATCTAAGATTATTATCTAATCTAAATCTCCCCATTTTCTCTGTAAGAACAGAATGATATGTTTTATCAAAAGCTTTGCTAAAATCTAGGTAAAGTTTATCCGCAGCAATCTCTTTATTTACTAGTTTAGTAATCTTATTT
The DNA here is from genome assembly GCA_011680675.1 of Gymnobelideus leadbeateri. Lineage (NCBI taxonomy): Eukaryota > Metazoa > Chordata > Mammalia > Diprotodontia > Petauridae > Gymnobelideus > Gymnobelideus leadbeateri. The sequence continues at coordinate 643,983 of WOXC01008355.1, forward strand.
TAAAAAATGAGTTTAGTCTGGCACAACCCATTCTTATTTATTTGTTTTTAAATTCATAAAATTTTTTTGAGTTCCATCTTCACTCCCTGTTCCCTACCCCTCCCTACCCATTGATAAGGCAAGCAATATGATAACAATTATTCTTAAAGCCGTGCTGGCCCTTTGTAAAAACTACTTAATTCCTACATATTCCCTATCTCTTTAGTGATCCATCCTAGAATTTTCCCAGGTCAGGTGCACTGACCTTTAATTTCTAGGCTCTATTCTCTTCTCTTTCTAAAAATCAGGACAATATTTGCCTTTCTCCATTCTTGTTGTGCCTGTCTTGTTTTCCGTGACCTTTCAAACACACCCTGATAATGGCTTAGCAATCCAATTGGCCAGTTCATTCTACACCTGAGGATGTAAGTGATCTGATTGAGGTGACTTTAATTTTTCAAGGACAGAGAAGTTCTCCCGATATTTCCTTACTTATCTTGGATATCAAATTGCTATAAGTCATTTCTGTTCAGTCATTCATGGGGCTTAAAGATTATTCTCCTTAGAAAAGAAGACAGGAGCCCCAAATAAGAATGGAGCAGCTTTGCCTTCTTTCTACTGTTAGTTACATTAAGTCTTGCTTGCTTTAACTAAGTAAAAGGTGACACAAGAATCTCTGTTGCTTCCTCTTTCAAGAAATCTTGTATGATTTTAAGATATGTACAGGAGATGCTGGAGTTATCCCTAATAAATTTTTGTATTTGACTGAGTGTTCTAGCTTACCAAGACCTTTTTTGGTCCCTGACTTTGATTTCCAGTGTTTTAGATATCCTATTTTTTGTTCTGAAACTTGCAAATGTGATAAACAAGTAATTGACAGAAATATTAAAAATCCGAGATATTGATAAAAATGTTGAAAATTAGAAGGCCAAGGAGAGATCCTTTAGACATGGTATTAAATAACTTCTCCTTCCAAGTTGATGTCAATCCATTAATTACAACTCTTTAAACTGAGTTAATCAGTTAATCAACAAATATTTTTAAGCACATTCTATACACCAGATAAGCTAAAGCTGCAAAAAACAGACACAACAACAACAAAAAACCCCAACAACAACCCCAAAGCTTACATTCTATTGAGGGAGATACTTACACATATAAAAGCTAACTTTTATATAGCACCTATTATGTGCTAAGCACTATATAATTTCATTAGATCCTTACAACAACCCTGAGAGGTAGGTGTTTATTTATCCCCATTTTTACAGATGAAGAAACTGAGGTAAATAGAAATTATGTGACTTGCCCAGGGTCACCCAGCCAAGATTTATCTGAGGCCAGTCTTGAACTCTGGTCTTCCTAACTTCAGGCTCTATATTTTATCCACTGCACCACCTAGCTGCCAATTTATAAAAGGAATAATAGCGAGGTAGTTTAGAGAGGGAGGGTACTAGCAGTTAGGAATTGAAGTAGGAAAAGCTTCATGTCAAAGGTAATGCTTTGAGTTGTGGAGGAAATGAAGGATTCTATGAGGTAGAAGTAAGGAGACAGCATTCTAGCAACATGGGATGGCTGGTACAAATGCAAAGAGAAGAGATGAAATGTAGTATGTGAAAAATGGAAACTTGACTAGACTATAATGTGAAGGAAGTAAAGTATAATGAGACTAGAAAAATTAGATTGGATCCATATTATAAAGAGGATTTTCCTATTTTATCCTAAAGGCAAGGAACCACAGGAGCTTACTGAGTAGGGGAGTAATATGTTTGGACCTGCAGTAGCTACAGAAAAATCACTTTGTCAGCTGTATGGAGGATAGATTGGAGTTGGGAGATTTGAAAAAATGGAGACCAATAAGGAGAGCATTTTAATAGTTTATGCAAGAGGTGATGAGTAGCTGAGTTAAGGCACACCAAGCCTATTTCAGTAGTGAGGAGATAGATGTGTCAGATGTCATTAATTCAGTCAATCAATCAATAAGTATCATTTACTTGATAGACACTATGGAGGTAAAAGTGGCAAGATCTGGCAAATGATTAGACATGTAGGGTAAGAAAGAATGAAGAGTAAATAATAATACCAACACTGCACACCTTGGAGATAGGCAGGATGATGATATATATTGAAGAGAAAATGGGAAGTTCAGAAGAACAGTTTTGGAAGAAAAATTAGAAGTTCTCTTTTGGACATACTGAGTTAGAGAAAACCTAGACACTCAAATACTTTCAAATCTACCTACCTGGAATCTTTCCCAGACCAAATTTTTCCATCTTGTCCATAAGAATATCATAAAAAGATTAATTCATAGTGTCTCAATTATATGGCAAAGGTTTCTGACATACTGATTCTTCTGTTCATGCATAATTTATACAGTGGCCTATGATGGTTCAGGTAGGACCAAAATCTGTTGTACAGACATGGTCATAGTCTACACGTCACAGTATAAAGTGGTTATGTGGTAATTAATTTGATCAACAAAGATCAAACAAGTCAACAATAAAATTTAGGTCCCAAATGATTTTACTCCAATATGACACATACAACTCATGCAATTATATTGATTGAATTTGCTACTTAGTAATTTATTTAATCTAAATTGCCACTTCAGCTATATAGCTTTATTCATTTCGGCTGTCCAATCTACTTTGATAAAAGCAAGTAGGCAATTTTGAAATACTTTACCTTATGCTGAAGTCTGAAGCAGAGACCATTAGCATAGTTTAACCATCCACCCACCCAAATATCCACTACGACATATTTAACAAGTAGTTATCTTGTCTTTGCTTCAGTGTCTCCAATGAGGGGCTCCCCAGGTAGCCAATTCCAGTTTTCTATATTGCTAATTGTTAGCTTGCTTGATCGGTGAGTACAAGTTAGCCTGAAAGACTACATCTAGCTGATCCCAGATCATGTTTTCCAAATGTCTCAGGCTATGTTTCCATACATACTTTCATGGCACATGTAATTCTTTCTACCCTACCTCACCCCACCCATGCTTTACACTTCTGGTTTTTGGATCATTCTCAAATCAGTACTACCATTACTATATGGCAGGCATTGAAATGCTAGGGATACAAAGAAAGCCAAAAACACCATCCCTGCCTTCAAGTAGTTCCATCCTAATGGAGGAGACAACATGTAGAGAATGATGTATTGAACTGATGCAAAATGAAGTAAGTAGAGCCAAAAAAGCAGTATATACAATGATGACAACAATGACTCACCCTATATAAATGGTGAGAGCAACCACAATGCAATAGAAAATGAATGCTATGGAAATGTAAAGAACAACTTTGGACTCATAGTAGAGATATGAGAAGACAGCTCCTCAATCTTCCTCTCCCTTTTTGCAGAGGTTGGGGGAACACTGCATATGACACTATACTCTCTTGGTGTATTTCTTGGTTTTAATGATTTTCCCTCTCATCTTTCTCCTTTTTTCCTTAAAAACAAGTTCTCAAAACAAATTTCTATCAAAATTAGGCAGCTTAGATGATGCAGTAGATAGAGTGCTGAACCTGGAGGTAGGAATACTAGAATTCAAATTCTGATCAGACTTTTACTGTATGTATAACTCTGAGCAAGTCACTTAACTCTTCTCACCTTTAATTTTCTTATCTATAAAATGGGGATAATAATAGCACTTATAGAATTCTTAGGAAAATCCAATGAGATAACAAATGAAAAGCATTTTGAAAACCTTAAGATAATATATAATGGCTAACCACCATCGTCATAATTTTCCTCCTCCTCCCCCGCCTCCCCTTCCTCTTCTTCCCCATGTATATTTTTCTGGGGGGGGGTGAGGGGGAAGGATACAGAAGCATATCTCAGCAATATTTTTAAATTTTTATTTTTAAAAATAACTATGTACTTACATGCTGTATATGGAAATAATCTTAGAGAGAAGGCATTAGCAATAAAAGCCGCTTGAGCTGAGTTTTGAAGGAAGAAAATGAAACCAAGCAGTAGAGGTAAGGAAAGAGGGCATTTTTCCAGGAATGGGGACTAGCTAGTGCAGATGCATGAACTCAGGAGAGGGAGTGTCACATGTGAAGAAGAACAGAAATTTAGGCCAATGTGACTGGACCATGCCATGAATAGCAAGAAGCTAAATGTAATGAGTGGAAAGGTAGGAAGACACTATGTTGTGGGGGGCTTAAATACCAAACATAAGACTTTATATTTGATCCTAGAGGTAACAGTAAGCTAGTGGATATAGTTAAGCAGGGAGTGGCATGGTTCAACGTATACTTTAGGAAAATCACTTTGGCAGCTGAGTGGAAAATAATGTCCCTGTTATTTTTTGTGGTATTTAGAAATACAAAACTGGAACTACTGCATTGATTAGGAAGTGGAAGTTTAATTGTAGACATTTTGAAGATGAAACATTTGGAGGAATGCATCACACCTGCATTGAGATGAATGATATAGAACCAGTTATGACAGATTTGAAGCAAAACAGATCTATATTCTGAAGGAGAGGGTTAACATAGGAACACAAGGCTTACCTTCAATGAGAGGGGAGAAAAGGGAGAGAATTTGGAATTCAAAATTTCAAAAAATGAATGATAAAATTGTTTTTACACATAATTGGAAAAATCAAATATTAAAAAAATAATTGCAGATGGGTTTGTCTTGGCAAGAAATACTGCCTCTTTATCAGATAACAGAATGAAGGAAGAGATATTGAGAGAAAATGTCTGACCAATGTGAAATGGTAAGGACTAGAAAAAGCTCTTGGCTAGAAGGACTCAGTTTTTTAAGTGAAGTATGAGGTGAGGGTCCCCAGCTGTCGGTAAAGGAGTATGAGGTTTAAGGAGATTTGAAATTGTTTGGAAATAGCTATTGTGGTGAGTTGGATAGCAAATTGAGTAGAGTAGTATAGAAAGAATGTCTTACTACAGTAAGGGCCCAGTTTAGATTATGTAATATAAATTTATACTTGACTCCATCTGTACGGTTTTGTAACTCGGCACTCCCTCACCCCCATACACACATCCTATTTAGCAGCACACAAATAAAAATTAAAGAGGCAGATGATGGGAATAATTTAGAGTTGGGGTTTGGCAAAGTGTGATTAGTTATAGGACAGGAGGTCATGGGAGTCAAAGGTGAAGGACAGTGGCATTGAACCAAAGGGTTTAGATAAGGAAATGAGAAGTTTGTAGCCTTTGTGGGAGTGATAGTTTAGAAAAGAAATGAGGGGTAAAAGTGAGAAATGAGAATATGGTTAGGGGCCATAAGGCTTAGTTGGAAAGATTATAATAAAATAGAGGAATCTCCAGTTTCATAAACCTGAAAGTACATGAGTAAAAAAGCAAATAAACTGTCTCTGTGCATAGCTGAAGAGGAGTGAAGGAGAAGATCTACTTATTGCTACTAGTTCTGCCCTCTGGGTACAAACAGAACAAATCTAATCCCTTTTCTACATGTTAGTCTTTCAAGCAATTAAATTTGGCTATCAGGTCTGCCGCCGTGACTCCCCCTGACTTCTCTAGGCTAAACATACCTGATTCTTTCGAATGATCCTCATATGGTATGAGGAAACTCAAGTATTTTCAATATTATCATTGATTTTCTCTGGAGCCCTCTCTAGCTTATTAATGCCCTTTCCAAATTGTGGTGCCCAACTCAGAATATCAGTACTAAATGAGGCATCTCTAACCCATCCAAGAGAACCAGAGGGAATTGGCCCAAGCACAAAATTCCAATCTAAGAACTAAAGCTGAAAATATAAATAAACAGGAGAAAAGCACTGATTACAAAGAGGAAATAATATAGACAAAGAGAAGCCCAAGAGATAAACTCAGAAGAAGAACTTTAGAACAACTATGAGGAGATCCTCAATGGGAGAAAAAAAGAAGTTTGTCCAAGGGGACTAAAATGCTGTACCCGGAACACAATACCCCAGTTGTCTGAAAAGGTGATGATTCAACAGAGCTATCACCTCTTTATTCTTTTTTTTTAATATTTATTTTACTCTGAACTTAAGGAAGAAAACAAGCATTTCCATAACATAGTAGAATAGAAAAAAGGTGATTGTATCCAGAACTGCACATGTATTATGTACAACATTCCTTTTAAATGCATAATAAAGTTACCATGTAACTTCCTTTTTTTTTTCTTCCCTCCTCCCTCCCTGCCTACCCAAGTGATGACTATTAGGCACAAATATTCCACATCATGGGGAATTAACACAGTGCCCCCCCCCCCATAGCCTGGAAAATCTGTGTAAAAGCCTGATTTTTTTTTCTTTTTCTTTTATAGGGTGTATACAGTAACAATGTAAAATTTGGTTTAAGTATTGGTCACAGACTCTGTGACCTCTGCTGGCTTTTGCATGTCATCTGTGGCTTCCATAAAACTCCCCCCAAATTCCCATTTAATTTCTTATGCTGACCCACGATATATAGAAACTATGATGGGGAAAGTCATGATGTGGAAGAGATAACTCTAAATGTAAAACTATTCTATACATTCTTCTATTGATCAGTTCTTTCTGTAGATTCAGACTGCATCTTCATATGTTCTTTGTAGTTAATCTGGGTATTTATAATAGTCAAATAGTCTTTGTAGTTAATATGGGTATTTATAATAGTCAAAATGTCTTATTCACTCAAAGTTGTTCTTAAAGCAATATTATTACTGTATACACTGTTTTCTTGGTTCTGCTCATTATTCCTGAAAACAAGGATACTTAGTGTATTCTAAGATGATTTTAGCTTTTTCTGGCTCCATTTCATACCATTGACTCAAGGCTTATAGTTCACTAAAACCCTCAAATCTTTTTTCTGATGAACTGCTGTCTTTATCATCTTTTACTTGTCATGTGCAGCCTTCACATGTATACCTATTAAATTTCACCTGTTGATAAATTCTATAACCTTCACATTGAAAACTACCTGTATGGCAAGGCACAGTAGTACATGCCTATAATCCCTGCTACTGGGATTGAGTTCTGAAGATGTTTATACTAAGTCCAGCACTATGGTGGTGAGCCCTTGAGAGTAGAGGATTACCAGAATGCCTAAAGATGACACATCAGCCCAGGTAAGAAATGGATCAGATCAGAGTTTCCATGGCAATAAGTAGTGGTATTAGACCAATGAATGGTCTCTGTACTTTCAGCCTAGGGGATATATGGAGACCTAATCTTGCAAAAACTAAAAAACTATTTTAATAAGGAAAGAAGGAAAGAGGAAGGTAAGAAAAGGAGGAAGGGAAGGAGGATAGGAGAAAGGAAAGAAAGAAAAAGAGAAAGTGACAAAGAAAGAGAAAGAGAGAAGGAAAAAGAAAAGGGAGGGAAAGTCCACAGAAACATGTAATTCTACTCCTGACTCAAATTTAAATTCTGGCAACTGATTTGTCCAAAGCCATCTAGAAGACTAGATTTGTTTGCATTATTTGCTTATAGGTCATATATTAGGAAATGCTGTTCTAGCCTTTATAATGATGTCATTCTTCAACTGTATTTAAATTCCTACTAGGCTATTTGGCTCCATTAATTTTAATGTCATTTACTGGGAGTGGCAAAGGCAATCAACATTTAGCAAAACAGTTAAAGGCACTAAAAATCTTCACAATGACTGCACCCTAAATGAGGTTAATGTGTGATATATTAAAACCTGGTTGGATTCTTAAACATGGGCAGAGAGGAATTAACTTGCAGAGAGATTTATTAGATGGGGGAGTGGGATGCTGACTTTGCAATAATGGCCTGATCTGAAACGGGAAGTGAGCTTGAGTGGAACTGAAACCCACTAGTTAGGAAAAGCAGGTATTTTATCGTTTGAGTTGAACTGGCCTTTTGCAAAATTTCAAAAGCATAGTTTAAGGTCATTTGGTCTTTATTCCATTGTTCAGGTGAGGAGTTTGAGACAAACTAGCAGATGGATTAAACAGTATTTGTTCAGTTCCCTGATTTCTTTTCATAGTCATTGTTTAGCAGTAGTAGCAGCAGCAGTAATATCAGTTGTATAGTAGTACCAGTTAGCTAGAAATCCCACTTCTGACACATACTGGCTTTGCAACTCTGGATAAGTCACTTCACTTTTCAGGCCCCTAGGCAATTGTCTAGGACTGCATTGGTATAGGGAGCTTCCTCAGCTAGAAGTTCCCTGTCCTAATGGAATCAGAAGTCTTATTATCTGTTGCTGTTATTGTTATTGATAAAGACTAGGTAATTTAAATAATATATGATGTATCTGGATAACAGCAAGGTATTTGAGTCCCCCACCCCACTTCAAACATATCTAATAGTCCATCTCACAGAATATTTCTCCAATGATGTTAAAACATTGTTTAGACTCAACAAGTATAAAATTCTTAACATCTGCTAAGGAAAGGTAGTGTTTGAAGATTTTTAGCTCAAATACAGACATCATACTGAATCTCTCTATGAAGGCAAATACCTATGAATTCTTGGTTTTCTTTGGGCAAAACACATTGAGTATAAAGATATCAAAGGGAAGACTGTGGCTAAGCATGCAAAGATAACTTGCTAGAGTCTTGAAAACAAAGAAATGGGAAAAAAAAGTTTGAAGAAATATATTCATACCTATACAATGCCAGTCTCAACATATCTTTGGAGTTGTAAAATGGGCCATAACAGATTTGGAAAGGATAATATCAATGAAACTTAAAGACCATCACTCCAATGCTACTATGTAAAGATTAACACTGTCTTGCCAAAAAAAGGAGAAAAAGGATTAAAAGTCATATAGTACCTTATAAAAACATTTTTAAAAACCTACAGAAATACCAATGGAGTGAGCAGATATTAGATCCCTTAGCAATAGCAAAATGAGTAAATGTCATTGTTTTTGTTGAATGTGAACAAAGGTGGTTTACCTTCTGATCGAGCCTATGAAATGGTTAAGATTCAAGACTAGAATTAAAAAGTCCTTCGTAAGTGACATCTACATGAACTTATCCAACAGTACATTAGAACCCCTGGGATTCTGGCTCTGATAGGTGACGGCTTTCACCTTATCTTGTCTAGAACCAGACTACTACTTCCCAACAATTTACAAATTGTGATGCTATGTGTTTATCCTTCATAGCCCCAGAGCTTTACAACTCTTTTTGTGCTCTCTTCCCTTATTTGAATGTAAACTCTGCATTGAAGTTAGGGCCTAACTTTTTTTATTTGAATCCCAAGCACTTTTCATTCATTCCTTCATTCAAACATCATGGAATGAAAAGTTGTCAAAGTATAGGGACCTAAAGGAAGATATTAAAACCATGTTGGAATAGAAAAAGTTGTATGTTGTCCATATCATTCTGTCTAGAACTCATTTTATATGAAAGATGATTTCAGTGAATCCACAGAATATTAACTTATATCCCTAAACATTTTTAAATTACAAAAAGCAGCATTTTGGTTGATTTGTATGATATTCTGTAGACTATTAAAGTATAAAAGTGATTTGTCCTTGCACTGTTTCTATCTGAACTTCATCAAAAAGGATAAAAAAAAAGTGAGATAGCAAAAATATTGCATTCAATGAGCATACAGATGAGCTTGAATCCCAATACTTTTATTCAGTGGAAAAAAAACAACAGAAGATGCCGGAGTAGAAACAGTACTTTCAAGGTGCTCTCCCCAACACCACTTCCAAACAGTGTAAAAGGTGGTCTCTGAACAACTTCTGGAGCTCCAGCACCCACAGAGAAGCTAACCTCCCGATGAGGGCAGCCCAGCAGCCCTGCAGGGAGTGGCCAGCCCAGCACTGCACAGCACTCTGGGAGCTGAACCCAGGCCTGCCTGAGTCTCAGTTTTAGTCCCAGGGTGGCCTGGCCAGCAGCCGGCTGGAGGGACCCCAGAACACCTGCAGTTGTGGAGATTCCAGAATTATCAACACAGACATGCCTAAGACAAAATGAGAGGTTAGTGCCCTTTGGACTTTGGGACCAGTATTTGGGGATCCTGTTGGCTTCTTCCCCTAGGGGTGAAAAGCAGCTAAGGAGACGTGGCACAGATGCCATTTTGCAGCTTCGGTGGCAGCTTCAGCTCCTGGTCTGCAAACTGTAGGGAGATCCAGCGATCAGTCTTGGGGGGGTAATTGCTCTTGCTTTAACCTCCCTGGATCTGGATTGTGGTCTGGAGGGAAGGTTGTGAGGTGGGTATCCAGCTTGCCAGAGTGTGGGGAGGCTTCACATAGGCCACCCAACTAATACCTCTGAAAGTTGTGAAGACCCCAACGTTTGGGACGGAAGCTCCCCTGTCTGGTGGCAGAGTCCTACTGTGGCAACAAGCCCCAAAATCAAGTAATTAAGTGGCAACATGCCTATGCAAAGGAAACAAAATAAACAGAAAAATTCAACATTAGACTCCTATTTGGGGGCAAAGAGGATCGAAGCATGGAACAGGAAGAGGACTATGAGGTCAGAAATCCTGCACCAAAAGCCCCAAATGAAAATATGAGTGGGTTACAGGCCATAGAGGACCTTAAGAAAGATTTCAAAAACCAAATAAGAGAAGTGGAAGAAAAATTGGGAAGAGAAATGAGAAGGATGCAGGAAAAGTATGAAATGAGGGCCAACAGCCTGACTGAGGAAAACAACACCTTAAAAATAGACTAACTCAAATGGCAAAGGAGGCCCAAAAGGGCAATGAGGAGAAGAATGCCTTAAAAAGTCGAATTTTCCAGATGATAGACTTGGATAGACTTGGATTTCAGTTCCACCTCAAATGCTTATTCGTTGTGTGATCATGAACAAGACACTTACCCTTTCTGGGCCTCAATTTCCTCATCTGTAAAGTGAAGATAATAACATCTATATTAAATATTACCTATCTCACAAGATTGTTATACAGCTCCAATGAGAGAATATCTGCAAAAAATTTGAAAACCTTAAAATACCAGATATATAAAGTGTTACACAAATGTTTATACTAATGAGTTTATTTGCTCTCATACCAAACTTTCTGGAGACTCGTTCTCACTTCTGCTTCCTTTTGATGTCTGAGAATCAAATGAGATGATATATGTGAAGTGTTTTACAAACTTTAAAGCACTAAATAAATGTTAGCAATTACTGAGGCCAAGCTTATCGGGAAGAATCCTTCACACTGAACCCTGTGAAGCATGCAAGCCATTGCTCCTATCACTCTGGGGGTCTCCTGCTGCATGCCCCATTTCATGGATTTGAAAGAGAAGCAGCAGGGCCTATCTTCCCCAACAAAACTCAAGACTTTAGGTAAAAAACTTGATTGGTGAGACCAGAACATTTAAGGCCCCCAAGTGTAGTTTTTACCAGCTCTTATCAATCTGCCATCCTCACCATTAAACCAGTGAATCAGAGAAAGCCTGAGGAACAGAAGGAACAGAAGCAATAGGGAGGGACCAGAGAAGTGCTGAGCTTTCTTGTTCCTTCTCACCTCTGCCCAAAATAGTCTTCTTGAACCCTTAACTGTTCTTAATGAGCTATGGTATCAGTGGTGTTCTTCTCAGATCCATGTTCATCATAACATCTATAGTTGTTTATGTTTGCTTTCTTCCACCTCATCCTATATGTTATCACTTGTTCATTTGTCAAATTTACTGTCATGTAATATTATATCAAATTTCTGCAAAAATAAATGTTGCATATACCTTTTCGACATACTCTTTAATGGTATTTCACTAATTCTTTCATATTCTAAACTTATTACCCTTGATTACCATGTCTCTGAACTTGACCAGAAGATCAAATGCTTTCTGACTAAGGTGGTTTCCAGGTTCTTTTGGCCTCCCATTATGGTGACTGCTTTGTATCATCTAAACTTCTGAAGGGAATGGTGATAAACAAAGTCATTATCTTTACATTTTTTTCTTTTTCTCATAATTGGTCCATTAAATTTATATGTAGCATCTTTTTATCTGTATCCTTTCTCTGAATCTGAAGTTGATTTTGACCTTTGCCCTGACTTATAAGTGATCTGACTGCACAGTTTACTCTGATACACCTTTCACATTTATAAGGAATAGTTTCCTGTCAGCTAAAATACCAACAATTTAATTTTCCTTAATAATGTTTGTTGTTTATCATTTCCAGTACCTTCTACCTCTCTTCTCAAAGAAAATATTCATTACATATGAAACTTGGTCTCCGGTTTCTTAAAGCTGAAGAATATTTTCTCACATGCTTTCCAATATCCTGTACTGATCTTTGCAATTGAGTTTAACCTCAAAGTATATATTGATTTGGTTTTGAAGATCTTGTCAAGTTCTTCACATAGTCTTTCTATCTCTTCATCTTCTACAAGGGGATAAGCTACAACTCTTCATGATGGTCTTTGCTTAAGCTCACTGACAGCACTGCAAGGTAGGAGTGCCATGAAATGATGTTTTTTGTTGACTTTGGGCATGAAACAAAATTAACTCCAACTTCTGTGTTTACTTCTATAAGGAGAAACTGTACTCTCTCCTATTTGGCTCTAATTTCTCTGTATTCTGGTTTAACTTAGAGACTGTGGATATTGATCTCATTCTGTGAATGAATAAAATTAATGAAAAGCATTTACTAGGCATTTATTGTATGCAAAGCATTGTGCTATGTACTGGGCATAATAATGGAAAAACAAGAGAGTTACTGTTATTAAGGAGTTAATATTCTAATAGGGAGATGTTACATAAGTATATGTAAATCCTGGTATATATACATACATATAGGGCAAATGGAAAGGTTTAGAGGTCCTTAATGCACAGCAGCAAAGCTGATAACTCCTATTTAGTGTTATTTCCATGGATGAAACCATAGCCCTATCTGACACTGAATTATTCTACAGTGCTAAGGACTATGGTGGTAAGAATTTTCCTTTTGACATCTTGTTATTTAAAAAAATAAAGGAATAATAACAACAGATAGCACTTTGAGATTTACAAACCACTTTACACACTTCATTTCTTTTGGTCTTCAGTAGCTGTAATGTCTGAGGAGGCAAAAGGCTATAGGAGGCATCACCCCAAGGTTTGATACCCTGGATGATGGCTGTGAGGGCTAGCCTAGAAGCAGGGCCAGTTGTCTAGATAGTACTGCTATTCCCAAGGCTCTTGGATTTCCATCAGCCCATCAGTGTAGTTGGTTTGTGGTTTGTTGTTGTCAGGGATGACAGGCCCCTTCTCCACCAGAATGGCTTTCCTCAATGGTGGATAAGGCTAAAAGAAGGGCTGACAGTTTGGGTTTGCTGCTACTGCCAGGCCACTTGAGGCCTGGGACCTCTACTAGGGTTTGAGGGAAAATGATGGTTGAAGAAGTAGAAGGCCTGACATATGTCACCTCCTTTCTACCCCTCAGGATGCCTTGCTGCTTCAGTTAGACTGATCTGCCTGACACATTAGTAGCAGTTGGTCTGGGGGGTGTTGGATTTCTCTACAGGGGTTGTTCCTCTGAAAGATGTTTGTGGGGCCAGGCTAGTAATAGGCCCAAAGCAGGCCTGTTTCAAATATACGGTACCTAGGTAACTAGACCAAGTGATAAAATTAGAACTCATCAGCCTTCCATGCTCCAGTCTTAGTGAATCCTAAATCATATTGCTTCTGTATAATAATTATCACTAGCGCATTGGTAGTTATATATAAAGTATGTCAGATATAAAGTAATTTGTATTCATGTATTAGCTGGGCACATAGGTTTAATAATATTGACATCACAGTGACATGCTTAGTAGTAGCACATTGTCACAGTATCATCTGTTAAGCATTTTTTAGCAATGCATTTCATATCCTGCCTAATAATAATTTGTTAAAGGCAATGAAGCTGTACATATTAATTCATTCATAAATGTGAACATCACATTCTTGAATGGCACACTTAAATCATTAGAATTCTAATTATGATTACATGAATGCAAGCTTAGGTTCATCAGAAATGGAAAGCTGAAAATGTATAGTTGTGTTATGATTTCAAAGGTGGAATGAAAAGGGAAACACACAAATGCTAAGACTGACAGTAGGAAAGGTTTGAATGTCTCTTTCCATAAAATAAATTTCAGGTCCATATGTTTCCTTTGCTCTAGAAATGTTCATTTCCTTGATAATGTGCCACAAAACATCTCACAAACTTCAGCACAACCTCTATGCAGAAAAATGATCCCCTACGCCCCCACCCCCCAAAAAAGAACTGGTTCCTGGGTTGGAAATCTTGGGAATTTTGCAAGGAAGTAGACACTCGGTCTTAAGAGAGTGTGGTAAAAAAGAAGGGGAAAACTGGGGCTAGTTTGACATGTACTCTAGATTTGGGGAAGCCAAATTCCAGAGAAAGGATAGGTAAGACTATATAAACTAAAATTTGTTAAATGAAGCCAGTTCAGGAAAAAGGTAAAGTACTCAGGAAAGAAATTCAGAAGTCATAAAGAGAAAAAATTTCAGCATGGAAGAAAAGGTGAAGTTACCCAAAGAGACAGCCATGGATAAACAAGGAATGTGCCAATCAACTTATGTTATTAATATATGTATATATATATATATATATATATATATATACACATACACACACATATACATATAATATAGGAACAAAAGTAAATAATTGAACATCAGTGCATAAGCTGGTAAGCTTGACTTTGTTTCCTGGGGAAATTCTAGAATAAGTCACACAGAAGGTAGTGAATATCTTGAAGGGAAATAGTGATTACAAAAGACATCATGACTTCATCAATAACTGTTTGCTTTTGGGGGGAGGGGTGCAAAGTTACTAAAACAGCAGATCAGTGCAAAGGCATCATCATCATCATAATGCCATGGGTTTTTAGCAAAGTATATAAAGCGCCTTAGAATATTCTTATGGAAATGATGAAGAGATCTGGATTAGATGGTAATACAGATAAATGTATTAAAAACTCTGGCTAGATTCTTATAGTCCTTGTTAAATGAAAATTTAACTGGAGGTCTCCAGTGGAGTACAAGGGATTTGTGCTTGGCCTTCTGCTGTTTGACACTGTTATTAGTGACTAGGGTAAAGGCACAGATGAAATAAATGCTTATCAGATTTGTATATGATATAAAGCTGGGAATTACAGCTGATACAATGGCTGCCAAAATCAGGATGAAAAAAAGATTCTGACAGGCTAGAGCACTGGACTGAGTCTAAGAAGCTGAAATTCAATAGGAATAAGGATGGGAAAAACTTAGATTTTTTTTTTCTTTTTGGAGGGCAATTGGGGTTAAGTAACTTGCCCAAAGTCACACGGCTAGGTTTTTTTTTTGTTTGTTTGTTTGTGTGCGCTTTAAGTGTCTGAGGCCGAATCCGAACTCAGGTCCCTCTGACTCCAGGGTGGAGACTCTACTCACTGCGCCACCTAGCTGCCCCCAAAACTTAGATTTTTAAAAATCATCTCTAAAACTACAAGATGGAGAGGCATGGTTAGCAGTCTGAAAAAGATCTGGAGGCTGACATGAGCTGTAAGGTTAATATGACTTTGTGTCATGTGGAAGCAAAAAACGACATACATGCATACATACATATATACATACATACATACAAAGCTAACACATTCTTGTGCTGCATTGAGAGGCATAGTTTCCAGGAATCAGTTATTAATACTTGCCCTGTGGTCAGACTCCACCAGTATTCCATTCTAGACACCACAGTTCAGGCAGGACATGGATAAGCTGGAGAGCATCCATGGAAAGGCAACTTACCATGGTGAAGGACATTGAGTTCCTATGGGCAGCTAGGTGGCACAGTGGCTAGAGCACTGGACAGGGAATCAGAAAAATCTGAAATCAAATCTTAGACACTTAATAACTGGGTGACCCTGGGCAGATCATTTAACCTCCATTTGTCTTAATTTCCTCATCTGTAAAATGGGAATAATAATAAAATTACCTACCTTCTAGGGTTATTGTGAGGATCAAATAAGATAACATTTGTAAAATGCTTAGCACAGTGCCAGGCATCTCCTATATAAATTGTTAGCTATTATTAGCTATAGGAGTATAGGTTGAGAGAATTGGGGATGCTCAGGCTGGAGAAGAGAAGACTCAGGCTGGATATGAGAGGTATTTTTAATTATTTAAAGTACTGTCCTGTGGAAGAGGGATTGGAATTCTAGTTTTGGCTCCCGTGGGAAGATCCAGGAGCAGTGAGTGTTAAATCCAAAGAATCAAATATAAGTTTGTTTTCAATGGAACAAAAACAAAATAAACTTTTCTGAGGGCTGAGCAAAAGTGAAACTTGTTGCCTTGGGAGCTCATGGGTTTCCATTTAGTTGACAGCTTCGGTCTGAGGCCGGATGACCATTTATTGTATATTTTGTAATGGGCATATCTTTTGAGGTGTGGGATGGACTAGCTGGATGGTTGCTGAGGTCCCTTTCAAATTTGAAAGTCTCATTCTGTTGAGGAAGCGGCGCAGACTCGGCACGCGCCCTGTGCAGGAGAAAGGTAGACGGAGTAACTGGCGGCGGGCCCCGTGTATTAGAGGCCACGTGGGAGCCGCTGCCAGGTCTACCAGACCCCGGAGGAGTCAAATAGCCAGGTGGAGCGCAGAGCCCTGGTTCTTGTCCTTTACCAGCTCCCTCTCCACGCTGCCTGGATTGCGTACACATTCCACCCACTGGAGTTCTGGTTTCCAGATCCCGCTCTCTCCGAACCTGCTTGCACCAGCTGCTGCCTTTGCGGGCTGCTAACCTTCCAGCTGGGCCAAATCTTCATCTGTTCATAGCATAAGAGGAGGCACCTGGGACCACCGCCCAGCCCTCGACGGGTGCTGGTTCCAGGATCCCTGGAGCTTTCCGCCTTCTCATGCCGCAGCTGTGGCCCGGGTGCCTAGGCCCTCCTCCCCCATGCCCACGAAAACCACGGCCAGGCTGATTACCAGAACTGTCCAGGCCTGGCTGCAGATGGAGAAGGAGCAGCAGCAGAAACCGCCGGAGTGACTCCGGTGACTAATGTGGCAAAGCGTTTTGCTTCGCCCACAGGAGAGAACAGCCCTACCACAGCCCCCAATGTCCATATCCCTGTGTCCAAGGCAGTAAACTGACCCGCCACCTTCATGCCCACCAAGGAGCTGCATCTGGACCTTGCCCGATCTCTCTGGAGTCAGCAGAGACTCAGCTGAGGAATCACGGGGCCAGGAACTGGGGTACCTGGCCCACTCCCAGGCCGAAGTAGGAAAGCCCGTAGTAGGAGGGCCGGAAGGGTGCATGCTGGAGAAGGGATACGGGCGCATTCAGGGGAGGAAGTTTTTTGAAACCGCCACAACCTGACTGCACTCAGCGCTGTCGTACTGGTGAGTGGTCCTTCATCTGCTGTCCTTGTCCTGATGCCTTGCCACAAAGAAGCGAGGCCTGGCACTAGGCCCATGGCCTTTTCCCAAACCCTGCCTATCCTATGCCCCTTGCGCCTCTGAGCAAGTTCTGTGGCTTCTCTTCCCTTTTCCGTGGTTATCTTTTGGAGATCGCCAACAGAAGGCAGCAATCCATCGCCAGGGTGTAGGTCATCTGAGTCGGGTGATATGAGGTCAACAAGAGTAGCTGGTGGTTACTTTGACTTATCTCCTTATAATCAATATAATTTTTGTTCTGTCCATTTCAGTATAAATAGTTTCTGTGGCAGAGAATACAGAAACATAGTATAAGAAATGAACTTCTCTGACTTCTGCTGGTAATTCTCTTCACCCCTTCAACCCATGCAATGGTCCTATGCCTGCTCTGTCCCTCCTCTTCCTAATATAGTTACCAAAACAAACAAACAAACAAACAAACAAAAACCCAACAATAGCAACAACAAAACGAAAAGAAAAACATCAAAAAAGGTGTTATTATCCCCCACTTCCCCCCAAAAATTATGAATGGGAAGCTGTCAGTTTCCCATCCTGCTCAGTTGCTGTTTTTCAGTTCTCCATGTTGTTATTTGTTCAGATCTGCTTAGCCATTTTAGAATGGGCATAGATAAGGTGGAAAATATAAAAGAGGACAGCTAGGAGGGTCAAAGCTTCTTAAGTCCAAATCATTTGGAGTAAGGGAAATGGGGACTTTAAGTCTGAAGCAAAGACTTAGAGGAGGACATAAGAAATGTCTTTAAATATTTAAAGTTTTGTCATGTGGAAGAAAGCTTAGATTTGTTTTCCTTGACCCCAGAAAACAAAACTAGAAACCAAGAGTGGAAGAGGTAAAGAAGCAAATTTAGAGTTAATATCAGGGGGAAAAAAATCTCATGATTAAAGTTGCCATAGAGTAAAATCAACTCTCAAGAATCATTGGATTCTCCTTCATTTGAGGTCCTCAAGTAAAGGCTGGATGTCTACTTGTCAGATAGAATTCCAGTAGAGGGAATTTTTTTGTTCACTCATAGATGAGAATAGATGACTTAGGAGGTTTCTTCCAATTCCTAGAGTCTGAATCTATTATTCTTTGAATATTATCTTTAAAAAGACTGTAAAATGCTGGTACTTTCCTTCCTCACAGAATATTTAAGCCCTGGATAGCTACATGCCAGTGGACTGCTAAATGGGGAGAACATAGCTCACTCTTCATTCCATCCCAATCTCTGGCCCATCCGCTAATACTGTCAACTAGAGGAAAGCCATTGCCAAATGTGGCTGTGATTTTTATGACCTGGACATCTGTCTAATACGTACTAAACGAAGACTACTGTTTCAGTCACATAAACCATGGAAAAGCTGCCAGATGGTAATGAACTTTAGACACTGCTGACTTAAGCTGGACACAAACCAGTGACCTGAAAGTACCAGACTCCATATCTTGTGATTAACCTATTCAGCTGCACAATTCTTCCGAGGTATGTTTGTGAAATATTTGTTTTTTCTTTTTGGAGCGGGAGGAAGGGCAGTTGGAGTTAAGTGACTTGTCCAACATCACACACTAGTTAAGTGTGTCAGGTGTCTGAAGCTGGATTTGAACTCAGGTCCTCCTGACTCCAGAGCCAGTGCTCTATTCACTGCGCCACCTTGCTGCCTGGTTTGTGAAATATTGATGTTGACCTCAGACTAGAACTACAGATTAGAGGCAATGGGGATGATTTATAGAGAGTAGTCAAATCATACATTTTGAACAAAAATTGAGGAAGACCTTAAAGTAACCTTTTCAGTTTTCTAAACATTCATCTAAAGGGGGCAGAAATATGTGATGACTTTCTTTCTCAAAATGCTCACCTTTTATGTCTTAAGGGTTAACAAAAGTGGGAATTCAATTCAGCCAGCACTAGGTGTTGCTTTGTTTATATAATGAAAGAAAAATTTCATGAATAAGAAGATAGACTCTTGGCTTATGATTTCATTGACATAGGAAATTCTCTGTAACAATGAAGCTCAGCACCTTCTGTGGTAGGTTAGGTGACTTAGCTAAGTTCATACAGTGAGTATGTGTCAGAGGCAAAACTTGAATTTGGGTCTTCTTGGTTCCAAGGCCACCTCTCTATCAATTATGCCACACTCCCTCTCTCATAAACTAGATGTTCTATTGAACTTTGTTAATTGAGGATCTCTTTTTTTGTTTCAACTTTCATTGTTAAAAATTCATCTAAAACCTATTAGTATATTTTTCTAGTCTTAAGTAGGGTGTGAGAATTTTAGCTTAATGTGAATTTGATGAATGAAGATCTTTGTAAAATCTTGGGGTTATCATTATGGAACTCAGTTCTTAATAGAGTATTGAATTGTAATTGTAGAAATTTGAGGAAACTAGGTCTAGTGTGACTCTGGGCTATACAGTGAAATATTTTCAGACTAAATCTGAAATGTAAATTTGTTTGCTTTTGATTTTTCTCTTTTGAATTTGAGTAAAGAAAATAATCAGTTGAATGTGAATTCTGACTCAGGTTAGTCCACACATATTTACCATGTGTCAGGCATTCTACTTAGCATGGAAATAGAAGGACAACCAGTTGTCTTGTCTCCAATAAGTTTACATTCTAATGGGGGAATCAGCATGTAAATAAATAGGTATATATTTGAAATATAGAGGGAAGTAAAATATAAGAAGACAGGAAGTGTACAGTGTCAAGGTTATGAATAATACTTTAAATGTTGGACAGTGGAGTTTATATCTGATCCTGGAGCCTCCTGGTGTGGGAGGAAGATGCCTGGTTAGAGGTTACCTTTAGAATTGTGGTGTCAAATAAATAGAAGATCCCTGAGGGCCATGTATTAGGAAGCCACAAATTAATATTACCTATCTTTGGGGCAGCTAGGTGGCGCAGTGAGTAGAGCATCGGCCCTGGAGTCAGAAGGACCTGAGTTCGGATGTGGCCTCAGACACTTAACACACACAAACAAAAACCTAGCTGTGTGACCTTGGGCAAGTTACTTAACCCCAATTGCCCTCCAAAAAGCAAAAAAAAAAAAAATTACCTATCTTATATTTATTTGTTAGCTATTTCCCAACTACATTTTAATCTGGTGTGGGCTGTTTGAAAGTTTTGTGGGTCACATGCAGTCTACCTAGTTTAACACCTCTGATTTAGAAATAACCTTGGCTCCTGAGTAGAGTGCAGATAGGGATGAGCAGAGACTTGAACTGAGGAAACCATTGTACGAGGCAATTGCTATAGTCTGGACAAGAGGTGATCAGGGTCTGAACTAGAGTGGAAGCTTTGTAAGTGACCTATAGAAGAGACAAATTCTTTCTTCAAACCAATCTATTATTGTTGAGTAGTATAACACCTTGCTCAACAAGTTTCACAACCAACCATTCTTGTCCCTCACCTGCCATGCACAATTAGTTGCCAAGACTCTTAGTTTCTACCTCCATGACAGTTCTCAAATCTGTCCCTTTTTTTCCATTCACATGACCACAATGCTAGTTGAATCTTTCGTCATCTCTAAACTGGGCTTTTGAAAACATCTCCTTATTGTTCTACCAGCTTTCTGTCTCTCCTCCAAATTCATCTTCCACATAGCTGCCCAAATCATTTTTCTGGTGCACAAATTGAATTATGTCACTTCCATACTCAAAAACTTTTAATGACTCTTTATTGCCTGTAGGATACGACACGCCCAATTTAGTTTATAAAGTCTTTGAAAATCTGACTCAATACTTCCTTTCTGGGCTTATTTACTGTACATCACTCCCTTCACACTCTTTTTCAGCTAAACTGGCGTACTTTCTATTGCCTCAACTTGGATTCCAGCTCTTGCCTCTGTCTTTGCACAGAAGGTTGTTCACCATGCCTGGAAGGCATTCTACTTTTATCTCAGCTGCTTAGACTCTTTATAGTACTTCTTAGCTCATTACAAACCTCCTACAGAAAGACGTCTCTGATCTGCCTGGTAGTTACATCTCTCGCCTTCCTCAGATTACCAAGTATTTTCTTACCTGTTCACAAGTGACCTCCTCCTTCCTCTCCTTAGTCCAGTAGAACATAACCTCCTAAAGGGCCCAGACCACTTTGAGGTTTATTTGTTTTATTTTTATCTCTTTACTTACTCGTGGTACCTTGTGCTTAGAAAGCACTTAAGTGTTGAATTGGAATCAGGGTTGGGGAGCCTGTGACTTTGAGGCCACATGTGGCTCTTTAGGTCCTCAAGTGCTGCTCTTTGATCCCTTAATGAAAGGATTTGTTCTGTGAAACTTGGTCTCAGTCAAAAGGCCACATCCAAGGGCCTAGAAGGTTACATGTGGCCTCAAGGCCACAGATTCCCCATGTGATCATGTTTAGAGATGAACATATTTAAGATCTGTTGATGACACTTTTTTTTTTTTTGATTCCTACACCAGGTATAAAAATTCCTAGAGATATCTCTGCCTGGGGCGGGGGCGGGGGGGGGGGGGTCAGGGAAGTTTCTCAGAAGAACCAACACTTAAAATAAGCTTTGGGGGAAGATAACTCTACAGAAAAACAGATAGGAATGAACTGCAATCCAGGCTTTGGGGATGAATTGTGAAAATATAAAAGAGGTGTAGGGGCAACATATAAAGTACAGAGAATAGCTAATGGTCCAGTTTGCATGACAAGTTGAGTATATAAAGGATTTATACATAAAATAAAGCCAAAAAATAGGTTGGAGCCAGCATTGGAGACCTATAAATGAGGAATTTGTATTTAATCCTATATGCCAGAAGTGTCCAACATGGACAGGACCTGTAATGTTCCTAAGTGTGCTCTGAACCAGATTAAAATGTAATTGGGAAGTATTTCACAAAATAAACAAATACAATAGAATATATATAATGTTTGTATATGGTTTTTCTAAGTCAATATGGTGCTACAGGGATCCTGATGTAAGGTTTGGTGCCCCTTTTCCTATTTGAGTTTTACACCACTGTTATGGGCAGTGATTTTTGCAAAAAGGAATGAGTTAGGAAGATTATTTTGTCAGCTATAGAGAAACAATTTTAAGAAGGTATTAAAGCAAGGATCAATTTGGATGGTAATACAATAAATGGTACTAGCAAAAAGAAATGATTGTGCCTGAAGTAAGGTTTTAGTGATAAAAAAAGGGGGAAAAGGAATTTCGTGTAAAAGATGTGCAAGTTGGATTAAGGGGACTTGGCGACTAAATGTATATAGATGATGGAGAGGAAAGAGACAAATATACCTCCAAGCTTATGAATCTGAGTGACTGTGATCATTGCAGGAAGTTCGGAGGAGATCATGATGAGTTTGGTGAGAGGGTTGAGGAGAAAGAACTGAGATCATTGGGTTGAGCAGTTGAGAAGTTATTGGTAATTTTGAAAGTAGAGTTTCACTAGTATAGTAAGAACAGAATCTAAATGTCAAGAAACTGAAGAGAAGCTTATGAAGTAAGATCACCTCACATACTATGATGAGGTACTAGGTAGGACTTTTTGACTTACGATTTGGTCCTATTTATTTTGTTTTTGTTCAAAATATAAAGTTTAGCTATTTTAGAGCTTTATTAATTATAATACATCATTATAATGTACTCCTTTCACTTCTAATAAGGAACTAATCTATAATAATAATAATTAGCATTTATTTATTTGAGGTTCTCAAAGGACTTTATAAATACTATTTCATTTGATCCTTACGATACCAGCAAGATGTAGGTGCTATTATTATCCCTACTTTTCAAATGAGGAAACTAAGGAAAATAGAGGTTAAGTGACTTGCCCAGTGTCACACAACCAGTAAGTGTCTGAAGCTGGATTTGAACTCGGGTCTTATGGACTGTAGGTGAAGCTCTCTATCCACTACACTACCTCACTGCTTATAGTAGAATTTCAGAATCAAATTATTAGAGTTTATATTCTATTACATATTTTCTTGCTTTTATGGGTTATCTCAGGCTCTTAACATTACATTAGTGATTCCAAACTATTTTAATTCATTAGTCATGTGCTATCATTTTTCAATGTAATTACTATAATTTTATCAAATGACCTAATTATAGTAAATACTTTAATGTAATTACCATAAATATACAAAAAGACATCCAAAAGTATAACAGTGTTACAAAGTTATTTTTGATTCCTGGGACAAATTATGATGACATTTAAGACATGCAATAACATCATAGAATTCTATGTTTATATTACATAATGTATAACAATATGGATAGCATGTAAAATTATATTGTACATTATATATTTTTTCTGAGTAATATAGAAACTACAGAGAATTGATGTAATACCAGGCTCAAAAAGGTCATTGTTAAAGTATTTTCTTTTTAAATTTGAAAAAAAAGTGAATTTTATTTAAAAAGAATAAAGAAACTATTTCCTCCAAAAGTATGCATTTTCTCACATTTTTATCACTTATACAAATCTTGTATAAAACGTAAGAAAAGAATGTATATAAGTGCATAATGATTAGAGTGCTAGACTTTGAGTTTGCTAGAAGCTGAATTCATATCCTGCCTCAGCCATTTACTTGGATGACCTAGCCATATCACTTAACCTGGCTCAGTTTCTTTGTCTGTAAATTGAAAATAAAGATGGTTTCTAATTCACAATGTTGTTGTGTGAATCAAATGGAATAATATGTCAATCACTTTGCAAAATGTAAATCTCTATAAATCCTAGGTATTATTATATTGTAAGGCTGGGGGGCAACAGGGAAGTGACTGTGATCCCTAGACCTTAGGAGCCAGGGCAGAGTATGTTATTGGCTGATAAAATTCCAAACATGGAAGGGACCGGGGAACCTGCTTCTGGGAGAATTTTAATGATGTGTAATATAAGTGCCTTTTAGAAACTTTGGAGCATGTATACTTATTCTATAACTGGTCCTAGTCTATTGACTATGTAGTGGACAGCATCCTCTTAGGCAGCAATTGTAAAATCAAAAACAGGGACACCTTCAAAAGGTATTAGTCAGCCTGCATATCTCTCTTGATTGGGCCTCCACTCTTAATTTCAGCTCCTTTGTCGAAATCATATAGTAAGGGACAGTGCTAAGAATGGAGAGACTATAGGGCCTCTCCCCCTTGGGTTGAAAGCTGGCGCCATAAATACAGACCTTAGATCTTTAGTTGCCTTGGTGTTTATTCTTTTCTATTTTAGGTGAAGGAAGTTGGAGACTATGATGTGAATTTGAAAGGATATGTGGGAAATGTCCAAGGAGGCCAGAGAGTTGAATTCACACCAGTTTATGCCTAAGGAGAGAGTGTAGAGAGATAGTGGAGTATAGGTGCAAAATATTATACATTCCATCATTCCCAGTAGTTGGATCAGATTCTTTTGCTTAACTTTTTCTTTGCTTGATTGATTAGCTGGGTTTTTGTTTGTTTTGGAAAGGAATGTATTATGGCAGGAGGGGAAACGTATTGAGTAGTGATTTTTTTTTTTTTTGTCCAGACCTATGAATTCATTAGTGTAGGAAGTTCTCTGATGAAGAAACTCCTCCTACCCATGCAGATCATTAATTGTTCTGCAATATTTAAAGTCTTTCTTAGAGAGTTACCTGGACCACTAGTTTAGTGAATTACCCAGAGTCCCACAACCAGAATGTACCAAAGGCAGGACAGCAATATTTTAAGGGAAAAAGAAACTTTGAAAAATTTAAGAATTCTTATCAATTTAATGAGCAGCTAAAATTCCAGGGGATTGATGAAGCCTGCTGTCTACATCCTGACAGAGCGGAGAGGAACTCGATGTACAGAATGAGACATACATTTTTAGACAAGGCTAATCTGTAGATTTATTTTGTTTTATCATTCATATTTGTTAAAAAGGGTTTTTATTTTAAGGATGTGTAGGGCTTGGGGAGGGGTTAGAATGAAGGGTTGCCAAAAAGAAGGAAAAAAGGAAAAATTTATTAGTAAAAAATATTAAAATACAAATAAAAATACAAGGAAGGTCAGAAGGAAATAGATGTGTAGGACAACTTTTTTAAAAGTCACATATTGAACTCCTTATCGACTTAAAAGAAAAAGCAAGCTATACATAATATAGACTTACAGTTTCATGTACAATCATCTTTATGCTCTTATTTGTATACAGAAGTCTTTATTTGGTATTTAAGTTCATAATGAAAACAAATGAAAATTGTATAAATGAAAACTCTTCCTATCCTTGGACTATCCATTAGGGAATGATTCTTAATCATATATTTGTAATTATATTATATCTGATATTTGGTATGAAGTTTTCTCCCTCTTTAAGTTTTTCTTCTTATTCTAGATTCATTGAATTGTTTTTTAAGCAGGTAAAAATTTTAGACAGATTTTTTTATTCATTGTCACTTATCTACCCTTGTTTCCATTTTTCCAAATATCTAAGTTTGTTGACTTCTTTTTGCATCCACTTTGAATTTTGTGGCAATGTCCCCTTATCTTCTCACTGGAATAGCTTCTTTTGTTTCTTCTGGCTTTCATTCTTTGTGAACTTCTTCCATCTTTTGTACATTAAAAAAACCTTAGTTGGTGAAAGTGGTCTATTTAGACAAATCATACTTTTCCTCCTCACTGGAATTGTTTTCCTTTGTATCTTCAGAATTTTGTTCTTAATCATTTCCAAACCTTCCTGAGCTAACTTCACTTGTAGAATTCTAGTCCATGGGATCCTACCTGTCTTTACTTTAAATGTCTTTGAAATCTGCACTTTTCAAATCCAAGGTAATATCAAACTAAGTCCGCTTTTTCTCTTCTCTCCCCCAAATTATAAACAGGAATGAATGATCACCATTCTCCCAAAGTTCCCATCACTTTTGTCATCTCTGAGACAAATTCTTTCTTGTTAAGCCCAAGTCCAGGATAAAAGCTGCCCTTGTTTGTACCTCTGCCTCTTGAAGAATACAACTATCCTTAAGTCAAGTCATGACATTATTAGCTGTTATGCTTTGATGGGGAGCTCAAGCAGATGTGCAAATAATTGAACTCTCTCCCATCACTACTCTGTAATGGAACTGTGCCAAGCTTGTAATCTGTTTCCTGAACACCTTTTCTGTTTCTTCTTTATGTACAGGTGTATATTTCTATGACAACACTGCTTCTGTTTCTTTATTGATTATCACCATGCTTCCCCACTGTTTCCTGATTTTCCTCACATATATCTTAATACATAATGCTATTCTCATTTTCTCCCACATCTACCCCCCCCATCCCTTTTGCCTTTCCTGTTCCTTTTTAATAATATATATTCTTCTGGAGCTATATTACAGTTATGAATTTCTCTGGTATCTATGATGTCAAACTTACCTTCTTGAATTAGTATTTCTAGTACACTACAATTATGCTTTTGTGGATAAACATCTGAGCACATGAGTTTCATTGTCAGATCCTTTCTTGGATATTATCACTATGCATTTCTTGGTATCTCTACTTCTGTTCCTCTCCCCGGGTTGTATACTTCCTATAGTATCTATCTTGGTGGTTATACATAAATAATTTTACTCCCTTCCTCTTCTTTTTCAGGTTAGAGCACCTTTTAAAAATTCAAAACTCTAGAAAAATATTTTTAAAACTCAGTTATTTTTAAAGGTTACCTTACATATTTTCAAAAATTATTTTATTTCCTCCTTTATTTTTTCTCAAATTTTGAAAGATTACCTCCTGGTAATTATTTACGACATTGAAATTAAAAAGGAAAGCTCAGAGGTTTTTCAGGTTTCTTTGTATAAAAGACATAATGTGGGTGCAAAGATTTTGTTTGTTTTGCTTTGGACATGTGGGAGTGTCTAATTTATGCATCAAATCTTGGTGATGCCAAATCATAAATAGAAGGATGGATTGTTCATTCAGGAGCTAAGAATTCCCTACATTACTTTCTTCCTGAGTTCCTCTGTGATCAATCCTCATAGCAAATTATTTAACCTATTTTTCTCTCTGTTTTCTTCATCTATTAAATTTGGATGGATGAATCACATACTTGTCAAAGTGCCTGTAATACGACAATGATGCTGTTGAAACTGGGGAAAACTGTTATGCCCCTTCTCACTCAGAAAAATGGAACAAGTTCCTATTATGTTTAAAGAGTGAACTGTATTGCCTGATTTATATTGCCACATGTTTTCAAAGAGGGCAAATTGATTTTAGTTCAGAATAGATTGAAACACCAAAGGGCTTGCCAAACTCTAAATGTCTAATCAGTCTAGTAAAGCTAAACCAAACCTATGGAATTGAAGGACTATAAGACTATAAATCAGATACTTACAGAAGGAAATTCCAGCCAGTAGCATATCACTAAGTCAAGCTAATTCTAAACCATGCAAACAAAAGAGAATTCTTTATAGGTGTTCATTAGTTGATTTTTGTAATACTAAGTTGAATGGTCCTGCTTTGCACATGTTTTTCTTTTAAAGATCAATTTCCAAAGGCAGCTATGCAAAGTTACAATGTGGATTTGGACCAGATGATTCAATATTGTTGTTTAGATGCCCAGCATTGAACTTGAATATTTGTAAATCTGGCAGATGATTCCATAATAATACAATAGGAGTTTGGCCTTTTTGTGGCATTTTTAAAAATATCAAAGTTTTAATAATTATTTTTTATTTCATAAATGTGCTTTCAGCTTAAATTTAAAATTTTCAATTCACATATATTTAATTTCTGGTCTTCACCACCTGCCCCTAATGCACACACTGAAAAAGTAAAGAAAAATTAAACCTCCTAGAAAAAAACAAGTTGTTAATAAACCCAGAGACCAATTATTAAAGGAAGGACTCAGTATTCAACAAAAATTACTGGGAAAATTGGTAAGCAGTCTGGCAGAAATAAAGTTTAGACCAACACCTCACATCATATACCAAATTAAACTTTGAACATATACATGTCTTATCCAGTAGGTTAAATTGTAAATTAGAGGAGCAAAGAAGAAACTACCCACTATAACTAAGATTAGAAGGGAAACAGTTAACTTAGGGGAGAATATCTGCAATAAGTTTCTTGGTTTGTTATTCTCTGTCAGTTGTGTCTCACCCTTCCTGACACATTGAAACAACTGTCCATCCATGGGATTTTATTGGCAAAAATTACTGGACTGGTTTGCCATTTCCTTCTCCAGTCTTAGGCAGTGGTTAAATGAATTGCCCAGTTAGAATAGAATTTGGGGGCTTTCTGACACCAAATCCAGTGGTCTATCCACTGTAACAACTAATTGCCCCAAGTTTCTCTGCTTAAGTTTTCATTTCTAAGATATATAAGGAAATAATTCAAATCAGTAAATGGCCAATGGATATGAATGGGCAGTTTTCAAGGGAAGAAATCTTAGCTATCAATAACCATATGGAAAATGTGCTCAGAATTTCTAATAATTAGAGAAACGCAAATTAAAAGCAACTCTGAGGTTCCACCTTACAGCCATCATATTGGCAAAGCTGACAAAAAAGGAAAGTGACAAACTGGCTGTGGGAAAACAGGCATATTAATGTACTATCAGTAGAACTTCGAATTGACCCAGCCATTCTGGAAAAGAGTTTGAACTATGCCCCAAAAGTTACTAAACCATGCATACCCTTTGACCTATCAATACCACTATTAAGATTATAATACAAAAGATCAAAGAAATAAGAAAAATACCAACATGTATAAAAATATTTGTAGCAGCTCTTTCTTATGGGGCAACGAACTGGGAATTGGGTGTCCTGGAAATTTGTAAGGAACAAGTTTTTATTTTATTTTTTTACCTAGGTAGTTTAATGGACTTAAATATCTTATGTTCATGTAGTTAGTTTCATGAAGACCTTGACAGGAACCTGTATTTCCCATATTGTTTACATTAGACAATAGTTCCCTTAATCCAAGATAACAACAACCAGACAAAACCAAGGATCAATAAACATGTAGAAGGGGCGGCTAGGTGGCACAGTGAGTAGAGTACCGGCCCTGGAGTCAGAAGGACCTGAGTTCAGACCCGGCTTCAGACACTTAACACACACAAACAAAAACCTAGCCGTGTGACCTTGGGCAAGTTACTTGACCCCAATTGACCTCCAAAAAGCAAAAAAGCAAAAAAATAAATAAACATGTGGAGTATCAAAAGAATGATAATTTTTTCAGTGTTCACGTTGAATCGTAATTTTTTTCCTTTTGTGTATCCTCTTAAAAATACCTTATAACTCTTTTCATACTGCATAATAGAGGCAACATGTAAGTTAAATTAAGTAAATTATTAATAAGCCCTTTTTCTGTGATAAGTACTAGATATACAGCAGAAACAAAATAAACTTTGCCCTCAAAAGGTGGAACATTTCAATTACTTTATTACCCTACTCTCCAACCATCTACACTCTCCTGGAAACTTAGATTATATTGCTGTATCTCTTAGTTCTAAGAGGTGAACTTTTAGCCTTATCAGGCTTCCACATGCCACAGAAGTAGAGATATTGTCACAACCTCACCCTCAGCTTCCTTTATTATGTTATCCTTCCCATTGGAAATTAAGCCCCTTTAGGACAAGGACTGTCTTGTTTATTACATTCCTACTTACAGCTTTATGGCAGTTTAGAGTATGTGGAAAAACTAGTAAACTACTCAGGAAGGAAATGTTGTATATTAAAAAGATAAGGGAGCCAAGATGGCAGAGTAGAGAAAGTACTTAGCTGAATTTTCCCAATATTCCTCTCCAAACAACTTTAATGCCTCAGGTCTAATTCTGGAGTGTTGTGATGGGTGAGATCTGAAATAACTGAGGAAATAAACGTTCAAGCTTCTAAGCATACTGATTTATTAAGCAGTGCGTGCTAGTTGCATAACACATCAGGACCAGGCCTTCTCAACTTGACACTAGACTCTGAATACAGGGAAAGACAGAATTTTATTCATTAAAAGAGAAATAATTAACAGGATGTAAACCTGAAAAATTAGGGGCTTTCCAAGTTGAGAGGGGGATGAGTGAGTTTTGAAAGTTGAGAGGTGGAGGAATGAATAGGCGGACTTTTCTGGATATGAAACAGCTTGTCACTCAGTTCTCATGATTAGGAAACAGGTGGAATGTATTGAAGGATGAACTTTAGGTCTCAAAATGCAATCAGATTTATAAAATTGAGTCAGTTTTGTTCATACAATTCTCTTAATTCCCCCCTTTTACTCATTGGGGGGGTTGGCCTCCTCTCCCCAGGGATCACTTATAAATAACAAATTCGTAAGGTTTTTAATGTCCTCAGGCTCATTATCTTCTCATATATGTTAGTGTGTTAGTACAACTACTAACAGAGAGTTTAAGAATCATAATGATGCTGTATAAACTTTGTTAAATATATCTACAAGTAACTAAATCGGGTTATAGTTCAAATTATTTAGAGGGTTCACAGTGGATTAATTTTGAGAGGAAAGATTTACATGTTACCAAGGAAACAAAGCAAACAGAAGCAACATGAAACAAAAGACCAAAGCAATACAATGATGATCATCAATATTAAATCACATTGTCCCAATGTCCATTTAATCATCCAATTTTGTCTTGAATCCCAGATATGCGATGTAGTTGTGTGTTCCTTGGAAACATATTTAGGAATAAGCCACATTCTCACAAGGGCTCTAAGGGGTTCTGCTTCTCTGGTTCCAAATCTCTTGTAGAGATTCATAGGTAATTCTGCTTAAATCTGCCAGTAACAAATCTTAATAAAATTTAGTACAACCTCTTAAATTTGATTTTCTAAACCTGAAAATTCAGAGAATTTTAGTTTTTATATGCCACTTGATGTTTCTTTCTTTACCTAAAACCCTATACCTGATAAAGACAATGTTATCAGTAGGGTGAAGGAAGAATCTAAAAAAAGGTAATACTAAGGGCCTGACTTGGAAAATGTGTTCTGTCTTTTAAAACTATTGGACAGACACTTTCACAAATTTTACTTTCTTTATAACTATCAATGCAATTTACATGTAAAATCTTTAATCCAATTTTGAGTACTTACTACAAAAACATAATACCAGAATTCCCAGGCTAGATACGTTTGGAAGTCAATCATACACACGTATGTATGTAGTTCTTAAAGAAAACAGTCTTATCCTATTGCTTTCTCAAAATTTACTATTCCAATTAATTAGAAACTTTTTACATTATATCTTTGTTTTATTAGTCTGATTTCCCCCTTAGGAAGCTGTCATCCCTATATTAACATTTTACAACAAATTAAAATTAAAATTGTAATATTTTTCATATTTGCCTCCTATTATAGTAACTCAGATGTTTTGATATCAGATTATTAATATATTTAGTGTTGTATTTAGAACATGTCTGCTGTTTACTTCTACTGCCCTGATTATAGAAATTTGCTATGAAAGGAAAATGAGGGATATAGTTATAACAAGGTCAAGACTTGTCCCCTTAAGAACACAGACTTACTTGACACATACCCATAAAGGGGAAAATTCCCCTAGTTCTCTTTTGATTTCAGGAATGAGTCATATCTAATAGCCAATCATGTAGTAAAGCTCCATATAATTTGCAGGGTATCAAAATCCAGGCCCAGGCTTACTCAGATGGTGAAATTTCCCTTTCAAAAAGGAAATAGCATAATGGGAAAACTGAGTCAAGAGAGGCCATGCCAGGTTTTCCCCTCTACTTTTCCCATAACAAACATCCACCTGTAGCAGTTCTTAGGCACATGCCATTTTCTTTTTGGTTAACTGACCAAATAATATTTCAACCAACCATACCTGAAATCAAACTCAAAACAATATCAGGAGTTTGCCTCAAATAACAAAATTTCACTAGCTTAGGCCTTGAATTATTAGTTTTCTCGTGTTTCCCTAACAGTTACATGGGATTTATATTTTACTCATAATTAAAACTAACCACATAATGGGTTTCAGACATATAGCAAATACCTGATAGTTGAGTGAATATATTGAAGTTACATCTTTAAACCACCATATACGTTTTCATAATTTTTGTGATAGCCAACAATTTTCAAGTGAAAGCTTACTTTTTATTATAATAAACTAATCAATCCCTCCCCTCTCCTTTGACAAGGAATGGAAGAAGGGAGTCTATTTTCTCAGTTCTAGGTTCTCAGATTTCAGTACATTAGATTTTGCAACATAAGGTCAGTAGGCCTGATAAGATCTTATGATCCTGTCTGAATACAAAGTCTCAAGTGACCTAACAGACAAGAATATCTTAAGGGATCTGTGCAGCTTTCCCCGAAAAACAGTAAATCACCATCACCATCCACCCAAAATATACCACACTAAATATTGAACAGTTTTCAAATGTTTATTTTTATCACATTTTTTTTTTGCTTTTTGGAGGGCAATTGTGGTTAAGTAACTTGCCCAAGGTCACACGGCTAGGTTTTGTTTGTGTGTGCGTTAAGTGTCTGAGGCCGGATCCGAACTCAGGTCCTTCTGACTCCAGGGCCGATGCTCTACTCACTGAGCCACCTAGCCACCCCTACACATTATTTTAACAGCCCAATTTGTAATCTAACAGCATCCACATTAAAAGAGAAGTTTTTTTATCTAACCACATTTCTGATACAGTGGTTTTTCAAATCCCACAAAATAAGAAAAAAATTTAGAAACACAATAACATATACAATACCATGTATTTAAAAGATGAAATAAACCTTATTACCAGTCAGATGGCATCAGTTTGGTCAAATGCATTTCCAAATTATCTTCTCTCAGATAAGATAGAGAATAATTCAGCAAATAAACCCCATTTAATTAAAAAGAAATCTAATTGTTCCATACTGGGCCACTCCATCCAGTATAGAGTCGTCAAATTATACAGTCAAAAAAGCAGCAATAATCTTTAACATTTATATAGTTCTTACAGGCACCGTGTCAAGCATTTTGCAATCATTATATTATTTGATCCTCATAGCAACCCTGGGAAGTGGGTACCATTATTATTTTCTTCTTTACATATAAGGAAACTGAGGTAAAAAGATAATGTAACTCGTTTAGGATCACACAGCTAATGAATTTCTGAGACTTGAGCATAACTCAGGTTTCCCTAAACCATTCGTTGTTTCAGCAATTTTTTTCTTTGCATTTGATGTCACAATTAGGAGGAGAATGCATTTAATAACATAATTTATTACAAGACGAATCTCAACCAAATCAGATCTGGATTTACAGTCACAAAGTCACAATTTCAGTTTTCCTGAGCTATTAGGCACCTGTGTTTTTAAATTTAGAGCCCAGAGTTAACACTCTTTTTTGGTAGCACTTTTACCTTTCCATAAACTTTTTATTTTCCTTCAGAAATCACCCAGATAGTCAAATCAGTTCTTTTCATGTCTAGTTCCATCCTCTTACATTTCTCTGAGACTTTTCAGTTTCAACTAGATAAAAGACAGGGAGAAAAGTCTTAGAGCCTAAGTCAGGGGTGGGAAACCTGTGACCTTGAGGACACATGTGGCCCTCTAGGTCCTTAAGTGTAGCCCTTTGACTCAATCCAAACTTCACAGACTGAAACCCTTTAATAAAAAGATTTGTTCTGCAAAATTTGGTCTCAGTCAAAAGCTGTACCCAAGGATCTAGAAGGCCACATGTGACCTCGAGGCTGTGGGTGGTCCACTCCTGGCCTAAGTAGTGACCTTGCATTCCTATCCCCTTACTTTGGTGCTCATGAGATTCTAAAGACTGGGGAATACACCCCTGAAATGGTCTTTCAGGGCAGAATATTGTATTTCCTAATGATATCCTAAATTATCTAAAGAACTTATCTTCACTTGTATTTCTCCTTTGTAATTTAGCAAAAAGCATTTTAAACAACCTCAATTACTTGCAAAACTGGCATTTTTTGGGTCATTTATGACCATACTTCTAAGTTACCTAAACAATTAATTTTGTTATATAAGGCTTTGAAAATTCTACTTAAAGCTTCCCAAAGCTTTTTAGTTCCTTTCTACTTCTCCTCTTTAGGTCATTGTGAATATCTATTTCCATTGTTCAGAACACAGGGCCCGAGTCCAGGCAACGGTGGGGGTGGGGTAGGCAGGCTCTTCTCTTTGCTATAAAATCTCACTTTCCGTACCTTAATTAAATTTTACTCATTTTAAAATTGCTCTGTGGTTTAAACAAGCTCTTCTCTTTTCATGGTCAAGAAAGGGTTAATAAGACGCAGCTATTAACTTTTAGGTAAATTTAAAATGCAGCCACATACCAATTTATTTTTCTTCACTTTGGGATTACTTTTAAACTAGCTGTCTTCATTATACTAAAGCAATGGATCTATCAGTCTTTTTTTTTCCTCCTTGAATGTAAATATTTTATTTTTTCATTTATATGTAAAAACAATTTTTATCATTTAAAAAAATTTTGAGTTCCAAATTTCCTCTCTCTGCTTGACCCCCACGATAAGCAATTTAGGTTAGACATGTAAAGTCATGAAAAACATATTCACATATTAATCATTTTGTACACAGGAAACATCTCTCCTAATAAAGTAAATTTTAAAATGATCATCATTCAGGCTCCATCATTCTTTCTCTGAAGGTGGATAGCATTTTTCATCATAA
The DNA here is from genome assembly GCA_011680675.1 of Gymnobelideus leadbeateri. Taxonomy (NCBI): domain Eukaryota; kingdom Metazoa; phylum Chordata; class Mammalia; order Diprotodontia; family Petauridae; genus Gymnobelideus; species Gymnobelideus leadbeateri. Next base: position 678,731 of record WOXC01008355.1, read on the forward strand.
GTCCTTTGGAATTGTCTTGGATCTTTGTGTTGCTTAGAATAGCTAAGTCATTCATGGTTTATCACTGTACAACATTACAATACAATATTGCTATTACTATATATAATGTTCTCTTGGTTCTGCTCACTCCACTGTGCCTCAGTTCATGTAAGTCTTTTGAGGTATTTCTGAAAGTGTCTTGCTCATCTTTTCTTATAGCACAATAGGATTCCATCACAATCGTATACCACAACTTACTCAGCCATTCCCTAATTGATGGATATCCCCTCAATTTCCAGTTCTTTGCAGTAAGCATCAAAACAATCTCATACTGGCTAAGCAATGGTGGTGGATTAGTGTAGTAAGTTAGATACCCAATATACAGTAGCAAATGACCATAAGTAATCTAGTGTTTGATTAAACACTGTGAGAATAATTTTGATGCCCTACTCAATTTAATCAGTATTTACTCAATCATTGTGATTTAATGGGTACCAGTGATTATATTAGTAAGTGGAGGAAAATAGAATTAAGTTTGGCTTGGTTATATTGGTTAATGCTGTAAGGATAGGAATTATGATTAATTCACCATGCATTGATGATTATATTAATTGTGTTGGATTTATTAGATTCATGTTGTATTAGGTCTGTTATAAGGATTAGTACTGCCCTCCCTGTTTCTAAGTGTACTCTGCTTGAAATAAGGTTCATAAACCTTAGCAATGTCCCTCATCCCTATGCATCACAACTGCTACTCCTAAGTGACCTTTGCTTTAAAACCACAATTTCCTTAGTCTCCTTGGATACTGATGGTCAAATATAAGTGTTTGGTGGCCCACAGAAGGCTCAAGAACTTGCTGACAAGGTCTTATGACCTGTGAAAGACCTTGAGATATTGTTGGCAGGATCTTCTGACCTTTGGAAAGTCCTGCTAAGATGGCCTGCAGTTGATCTCCTGTAGTTAATGCCTATAGCTGATGACTTTATGAAAGTCTTGATGACAAGTTGGTTGTGTTTGGGCATTGCCTTCAGCCAATCATGGAAGCTCCTCTGCTTCTGAAGATTAGCCAATCATAGGAGTTTACACACTTCTGAAGGAAACTCCTAAGAACTAGGGGATCTCTTGGGCAATCTCTATGGTCTATAAAATCTCTCAACCCCTGAGCATTGGTGTCCTTGACTGTGAATAAGGTCTTGGATCCAGCTGCTTAGGGATTACTGGTCTCCCTAATAAATTGATTGAGCATGCTTGGAGCTCTGTCTCAGTGACTTTTGCTGTAGTTTGGAATTTTGTGACCCACAACCCAAAGACCCAAGCTTTTGGGGTAAGAACTCACCATTTGACCAAAAATTCTGGGAAAACTGGAAGGTAATTTGGCAGAAACCTGGGTATAAGAATAACATCTCATACTGTATATCAAGATAAGGTCAAACTGGATAAATGATTTAGACATAAATAATGATATAATGCATAAATTAGGGGATCAGGAGAAATGTCAGATCTATGCATAAATTTATGACTATTTATGAGATAGAAAGCACGACAGGATGTGAAAAAAATGAAACACTAATATACAATTGGTAGAGTTGTAAACTAGTCTTGCTGTTCTGGAGAACAATTTGGAACTACACCCAATGGGCTATAAAAATGTACCTCCCCCTTGGGCAAGTTACTTAACCCCAATTGCCCTCCAAAAAGCAAAAACAAACAAAAAAAAAAAACAAAAACAAAAGCAAAAAAGAACTTTAAGGGGCGGCTAGGTGGCGCAGTGAGTAGAGTGTCGGCCCTGGAGTCAGAAGGACCTGAGTTCGGATCCGGCCTCAGACACTTAATGCACACACAAACAAAAACCTAGCTGTGTGACCTTGGGCAAGTTACTTAACCCCAATTGCCCTCCAAAAAGCAAAAACAAAAACAAAAAAATGTACCTCCTCTTTGACCTAGCAAAGGTCTACTTTGACTACTAAGACTACTAAGACTATATCCCAAAGAGATTAAAGAAAAGGGAAAAGGACATATTTGTACAAAACTATTTATCTGGCTCTTGTGGTAGCTAAGAATTGGAAATCAAGAGGATGCCCATCAATTGGGGAATGGCTAAACAAGTTGTGGTATGTGATTGTGATGGAATACTATTGTTCCATAAGAAGTGATGAGCAGAATGGTTTCAGAAAAAACCTGGGAAGGCATGTTTGAACTGATGAAAAGTGAAGGGAATAGAGCCAAGAGAACATTTTATATACAGTAACAGTAATATTGTAAGGATGATCAACTGTGAAAGACTAGTCTACTCTGATCAAGACAAAGATCCAAGACAATTAAAAGGACCCATGATGAAAAATGCCATCCATCTCCAGAGAGAGAACTGATGGAGTCTGAATGCAGATTAAAATATACTTTTGTGGGGTGGCTAGGTAGTGCAGTAAAAAGAGCACCAGCCCTGGAGTCAGGAGGATCTCTAAGTTCAAATCTGGCCTCAGACACTTGACATTTCCTAGCTGTGTGATCTTGGGCAAGTCACTTAACCCCAATTGCCCTGCCTTCTCCCCCTCCAAAAAGCAAAATACACACACACACACACACACACACACACACGTATTTATATATATGTATATATATATATATGTGTATGTATATATATATACACTTTTGTTTATTTTAATTTTAGGTTGTGTTTTCTTTCACAAAATGACTAATTTGGAAATATGTTTTGCATGATTATACATGTATAATCTTTAAATTGCTTACCTTCGGGGGCGGAGCCAAGATGGCGGAGTAGAAACAGCTCGTCCAAGCCTCTCTGCCCCCAGATTCTCCACAAACTATGTAAAAAAGGACTCTGAAAATCTTCTGGAGCCCCAGCACCCACAGAACGACAAAGAGAAGCTAACCTCCCGCTGAGGACAGCCCAGCACCCTGCAGGAAGGACCAGCGCAGTGGTCTGGGAGCCGGCAGCGCGCAGAGCGCAGGAGCCGAGCCGAGCCCAGGTCCACTTGAGCCTAGGTTTTAGCCCCAGGGCGGCAGGGCCAGCAGCTGGCTGGAGGAACCCCAGAACACCAGGAACTGTGGAGACGCCAGAATTATCAACATAGACTTGCCTAGGACAAAGTAAGAGATTAGTGTCCTATGGACTTTGGGACCTGTATTTGGGGAATGCGTCAGCTCCCTCCCCTGGGGGCTAGAAGCTGCTGAGGAGACAAGCCACTGTGTAGTTTTCAGAGGCATTTCCGGCTCCCAGCCTACAAATCGTGGGGAGATCCAGCGATCAGTCTTGGGGGGTAATCGCTCTTGCTTTAACCTCCCTGGATCTGGATTGTGATCTAGGGTGGAAGTTGTGGGTGGGTTTACAGCTTGCCAGAAACGGAAGTTGCCCCCCACACGTTCGGGACGAAAATTCCTCTATCTGGCCTTAAAGCCATAGTGTGGCAACAAGCCCAAAAGTCAGGCAATTAAGTGGCAACATGCCAAGGCAAAGGAAACAGAAAAATGCAACCCTAGACTCCTATTTTGGGGGCATAGAGCGGGAAAAGGACTGTGAGGTCAGAAGTCCTGCTCCAAAAGCCCCAGGGGAAAACATGAGCGGGTTGCAGGCCATAGAGGACCTTAAGAAGGACTTTAAAAATCAAATAAGAGAAGTGGAGGAAAAATTTGAAAGAGAAATGAGAAGGATGCAGGAAAAGTATGAAATGAGGGTCAACAGCCTGACTGAGGAAAACAACACCTTAAAAAATAGACTAACTCAAATGGCAAAAGAGGCCCAAAAGGGCAATGAGGAGAAGAATGCCTTAAAAAGCCAATTTTGCCAGATGGAAAAAGAATCTCAAAAGTTCACTGAGGAGATTCATTCCTTCAGAGTTAGACTGGAGCAAATGGAAGCTAATGACTTTATGAGAAATCAAGATGCTGTTAAGCAGATCCAAACAAATGAAAGATTAGAAGGCAATGTGAAATATCTCATGGGAAAAACCACTGACCTGGAAAATAGATCCAGGAGAGACAATTTAAAAATTATTGGACTACCTGAAAGCCATGATCAAAGAAAGAACCTAGAAATCACCCTTCAAGAAATTCTCAAGGAAAACTGCCCTGATGTTTTAGATCCAGAGGGCAAAATAGAGGTTGAAAGAATCCACCAATCACCTCCTGAAAAAGATCCCAAAAAGAAAACTCCCAGGAATATTATAGCCAGGTTCCAGAATCCCCAGATCAAGGAGAAAATACTACAAGCAGCCAGGAAGAAACAATTTCAATATTGTGGAAACACAATCAGAATAGCCCAGGACCTGGCAGCTTCTACACTGAGGGATTGAAGGGCATGGAATATGATATTCCAGAGGGCAAAAGAACTGGGAATGAACCCAAGGGTCACCTACCCAGCAAAACTGAGTATTTTGTTTCAGGGGAAAATATGGTCATTCAGTGGAATAGAGGACTTTCAAGCATTCTTGAGGAAAAACCAGAGTTGAATAGAAAATTTGACATCCAGACACAAGAAGTAAGAGATGCCTGAGAAGGTAATCAGGGAAAAGAAATCGAAAGGAACTTATCAAAGTTGAACTATTTACATTCCTATATGGAAAAGCAATATCTGTGACTGATGATATCTTTCCCACTATGAAAATAATGGAAGAAGGGGGTGTGGTCATACAAATACATATGTGAATGTGTGTGTATATGGCTACAGTTATATATGGATAGAGGGCATAGGTTGATTTTGTTGGGAAGGGAGAGTACTCAAGGGATGAAATTATGAGGTGAGAGAGGAAAGTGGCAAGAGGAGATGGGGAGAGACATGGTAGGATAAACTATCTCATGTAGGGGAAGTGGGTGCAAAGGAGGGGGAGAATAAGGAAGGCTGAAAAGGCAAAACCACATTCACATTGAATTTGGTTCAGGGAGAAAATGACATACATACTAAATGGGATATCTCAACCTGCAGCAGGATAGGGGGAAGGGGGATGAGAGGAGGGATGATGGATGGGAGGGCATCCTTGGGTGAGGGGAGGTTGGAAGTACCCACTATAGAAGAGGGACAGGATCATGTAGGGAATGGACCAGGTGGGGGGTGGGATGAGTGGGAGGGAATTATAAGCAGCCTTGTACAATATATCTACTATGATAATGTTTTGCATAGCTAGACATGTACAACATATACTGAATTACTCATATACCAAGAAGGAATGGGTGACAAGGGAGGAAGGAAATGGATCTGAAATTCAAGATCGTAACATTAAATATTTCAAATATATATATAAATACTATTATTAATACTCTTTTGCCTATAATTGGGAGATAATATATGCAGGCATTGGGACACAAAGATTCATCTTCCTCTAATGGAAAAGTCGATGGGGGTATGGGAGAAGGTATGGGAGAGAGCAGATTGGAGGAAGTGATATCTTGTGGGACTGCTATTCTGGGAGGTTGGGTAGGGGAATAATGGGGGGAAAATGATTGTAACTCAAAATCTGGCGGAAATGAATGATGTAAAACAGAAGTTAATAAAGTATTTGTTTAAAAAAAAATTGCTTACCTTCTCACAAAGGAAGGAAGGAGGAATTGGAACTCAAAAATTTTTAAATTGTTTTTATTAATTAATTTATTTTTAGTTTTCAACATTAACTTTTATAAGATTTTGAGTCCTAAATATCCCTCCTCCCTTTCCTTCCCCTTCCATATGACATCATGCAATCTGATATAGGTTATACATTTATAAGCATATTAAATATATTTCCACATTAATTGTGTTATAAAAGAAGAATCAGAACAAAAGGGAAAAACCACGAGAAAGGAAAAAAAGATCAAATAGTATGCTTCGATCTGCATTCAGACTCCATAGTTCTTTCTCTGGATGTGGATAGCATTTTGCATCATAACTCTTTTGGAATAGTTTTAGATCATTGTGTTGTTTAGAAGAGCTAAGTGTATCAAAGTTGGTCATCACACGATGTTGCTGTTACTGTGTACAGTGTTCTGGTTCTGCTCACTTCACTCAGCGTCAGGAATTCAAAATTTTATAAAAATGATTAATTTTTATATATAATTGGAAAATATTTACTAAAATAAATATTTAAGAGAGAGAGAGAACTAACTCAGGAGTCCAAGGACCTTGGTTGAAAATTTGCCTTTGATATTTAGTGCTTCTATAAATTTAGGAAAGTCATTTAACCTTACTGGGTCTCAGTTTCCTCATATATAAAGAGAAGGAATTGAACTACTGCGCCTTTGAAATACCTTCCAACTCTAGATATGTGATCCTCCTATCATATAATGTGACATTTTCATTTTGTTCAGAGAATTGACTTGACAATAAGAAATTCAGTGGGACATTCAGGTAAAAAGGTGCCATTATTATCTCTAATTTGAAGAAATGTTGGGTTAGTATCTAGCGCCAGAAAATGATTCAAAAGGAAACTCATTTGATGTTTTCTACGCAGTCTTTTAACCAAAGTTACATCTGAAGTCATTAAAACTTAGCCCCTGTGTTGCCTGGGCATGTACCCAAATGGGGAAAATAATCCTAGTTCTTCACTTGCCCTAGACTATCTGTCTTGGTAAGCAGTTTGCAAATTGCAGAATTACATCTGTTCTTTGGAAGTGATTATTCAGCTTTTCTTTGAGAGGGAAAACAACCTCCACAAAACCTAGGCCAAACTATCTCTTGCCTAATTAATGGAGACTATTAAGTGAAATGAAAGGGCTCTGTTGTAAGCCTCTGTGCATGTGTCTTTTTAAATTTATCATTTACTAATTTAATATTTTAGTTTGTTTTCTTATGTAAAATCTGTTTATTTTTTCTGTTTCTTAAATGAAAAAAATATAATAAGTCAGTGAGTAAGATAGATGAAATTCTACCATTAGAAAATGTGTTTCCTGCATAATGGAAACTATTATTTCCTGTTAACTTGAATGATTTGGGCACATTCTACAAAAACTGAATTAAAGATTTAAAGGAAAGATGGTGCTATCATTGCTTACTTGTAGCTGATGGAGATCTTTTTTAAAAAGTATCCATAAGACTCAGGTTCTGATTTCTAATTGCCAGTATTATTCATCATAACTTCTTTAATAGATATATATTTTCCATGTTTATCCAGACTCTTGATTTGTTAGAGCAAGATCATAATCAACATCAGACTAGGAAAAAAGGACAAGATGAGGTCTAATTTGTAAAATAAAACAACTCCAATTTGATCTTTTCAAATAAGCTACTGATAAAGAAAAGTGGGAAATAGATAAAGGAATGGACACCAGTAGAGACTGTTATTTCCTATACAACATAAACTCAAGAAGAATGATGACAAAATGATATCAAACAGCTTGCAGATCATTTTATCCAATAAACATTTGATCTCCTTGCCAACAACCACAAATATAGTGAAACCAATGATAACATTGGCTTACAATATACACTCATTTGGGCAGCTAGGTAGCATAGTGGAGAGAATACCTGACTTGGAGTCAAGAAGACCTGAGTTTAATCTGACCTCAGACACTTACTAGCTGTATGATCTTGGGCAAGTCACTTAATGCTGTTTGCCTCCGTTTTCTCATCTGTATAAATGAGCTAGAGAAGGAGATAGCAAACCATTCCAGTATCTTTGCACACAAGACCCCAAATAGAGTCATAAAGAATTAGACACAAGCAAAATAACTTGACAATACACATTTGTGAAACTTTATGAGGAAGGTGGTAGTAAATTATGAATAACATTACATCATAAAAGGGTCAGAAGCTCTGGAAGGAAAAGCAAGTATAAAGAAGGATTGGCCTGAGTGTTAAGTAAACAAAGACATCACAAGAGTTTTAAAAAATGAAATTTGAAGAACAGTAGACAAGAGAAAAAATGGAAAATATCTGTCAGATGAAACTCTTGAATTCTCAGGGCAAAAAGGGAAGTTATTTTGATGAGAAAGAAAAATGAGGGTTTTCTGAAGGAGTTAACATAGATGACTAGGAAACTTATCAATGGACATATTTTAACAAGGCATGTGAAGGGAATATTGTGTAAAAATGGGGAAGTTATAAGGGCAGCTCTCCACCTTCCCACCATCCCACACTAAATAATAAAAGGAAACAGTCAAAAATTTGGTGCTGACAAGAGAAATAGTAAAGGAATCCAAAACAAGTTAATTTTTACAAAAATAATTTTTAAAAAATGACAACCAACTTGCCTGTCCCATCACTCCTAGTGTTCCCCTGGCACTTCTATCCTAACATCTGCCCACTTTTACAGACCATATACTGCTTCGTGACAGTCCTGCTACTTTTAATAACTGGGGTCAATTTAGGTGTCATAATTTTGAAACTAATGACTTGTCATTGTGCCAAGCGGAGCTCTTCTACCAAACTAAGTTGAAATCAATGAATTACACAAGACATGAGGCTTAAGGAAAAGGGTGCTTTTGCAGAGATATATGGAACCTAGAGGAGAAGAAAGTGCAGTTGGGAAGAGAAAAGACATGTAGTGTTGATTACAATTATTAAAACAGGCCTGGAGGAAGCAAAATCAGTTGAAAGAGTGAGAGAAAGAAAAGTGAAACAAAGGTCTTGCAGCAAATTGTACTTGAGGGTGAGGGGTTGAAGCATTGCATTAGGAGAGGTTTACTCTCCAGGATTAAGATAATGGTCCTGTAGGGGTGGCTAGGTAGTGCAGTGAGTAGAGCCCTGGCCCTGGAGTCAGAAGGACCTGAGTTCAGATTGGGCCTCAGTCACTTAACATACGCAAACAAAAACCTAGCCATGTGACCTTGGGCAAGTTACTTAACCCCAATTGCCCTCCAAAAAGCAAAAAAAAAAAAGATAATGGTCCTGTTGTACTAGATCTAATCTAATCACATCTGGAGTATTAATTGCCCTTTTTCTCTTTCCATTTAAATCCTTTTTTTCTTCATCTTGTCTCAAATATCTCCTTCTAAAATTCAATTTTTTATTCTTTTCCAGAATTCTTTTTTCTTAAGACTTTATCCTTGTCTTTCTCCCATACAGTCTTTCCCTATCAATTTGTTGTTTCAGTCATGTCTGACTCCATGTGACTCCATTTGGGATTTTCTTAGCAAAGATACTAGAGTGTTTTGCTATTTCTTTTTCCAGTTCATTTTACAGATGAGGAAACTGAGACAAACAGGGTTATGTGACTTTCCCAGGGTCACACAGCTAAGTGTCTGAGGCCACTTATGAACTCAGGTCTTCCTGACTCCTAGCTGTCCCATCCAAGCCAGAAATAAAACTGAAGTACCTCAGGATGATGGAGCTAGAGCTGATGGCATAGATAGCTAAGCTGCCAGACTATATAATAAATTTGGACTGGGACATTATCTTGGTAGGCTAAAATAGGAGGCTAGATATAATAACTTCTTAATGGTATCATTGAAAATAAAATTTACAAATCATAAAATGTCATATTTTCAAAGCACTTTAATGTTTATTTTTCCCACAGCACTATAGGCTGTGAACACTAAAATGTTAATACTAGAGCAGGATGAACTTTCAAGTTTAATCCACGTTATTAGCATTTTTGCCATCACTTTCTAGACAATCAACAAAATAATAAATTAGTAGTAGTGTTTGCTGATTTCTGAGGTGCAAATGCTTGCACTGAAAATTTAAGGTTAAATTTAAAGGTGTATGGTAGAATCCCACCCCCTCTCTAGAAGGTTGGTTGTTAGATATTTGCCAGCACATTCCTGACTAGCTATTGTTATTCCCATTTTATCCAATAGCAAATTGAGGTTGAAATAATTTGAATATCTTGCCTGCAGCAACATAGATAGTAAGTATATCTAGTAAATATCTGAATCCAAATAATAAGCCTGGTCTTCTGTCTTCAAGTATAGCACTCTTCACTGCAATAAATTGCCTTTTTAATAGTGTTTAATGAAAGATCATACGTTTTAGGTTGAGTATCAAACGGGAAATGTATGGAAAGATAACAGTGACTGTGAAAAGATCTGGGGACCTCTGCCACCTAACCTTGCTCTAGCTTCTATCCTGGGACCCTGAGCTTCTGCTTGGTGAGAGTTCTATATCTCTAGCCGAGACCCAGATTGACCACATCGCTCTCCAGTCATCTTTCTGCCATGCAACTATGTATATAACCTTGCTCCAGTTCTGTGCTTCCCTCTCCCCCATCCCTTGTTGCTGTTACTGGAAAGGATGAATCCATCAATTGTCCCATGGCTTCATTAGCCATCTCTTTGCTTTCCTAATCATCATTGCCTTATATTTCATCTCTTCCTTTTAGAATGTAAGATCCTTGTGGACAGGGATTATCTTACTTTTGTTGTATCCCCAACTTTTAGCACAGTATCTGGTATATTGTATCCACTTAATATTTTTTTTTATTCAATACCTATAAAGCAATTACTGTGTGTTACACACTATTGTGGACACTGAGGACATAAGTTCAATGAATAAAATAAAAAGGGAGGGACATATTTAGAAACAAAAATAATGTAAAAATATCAAATACACAATGAATGAAACAATCCTTACTTGCAAGAAGTTTGCATACTAATGAGGAACACAAGCAGTACTCATATATATATGTATGGTCACCAGACATGTGCTTTCTTATAGAGTTCCTCTGGAACTTATAGTCTTAAATAGTTACCTAGAGCACTGAGATGTTATGTGACTGGTCCAGAGTCACAGTCATTATGTGTCAGAAGCAGGCTTGAATGTCTGCTTCAAGGCTGATGCTTGATCTCCCATAAAATGCTGCCTCTTTCAATTCTTTCTTAAAGGCAGAGTAGAACAAGGTAGTGACTTCCACCTACTCTGTGTTACTCAGACCATTCCGGCAATATTGTGTTCATTTCTGACCACCATGTTTTAGAAAAGGCATTATGAAGTGAATCAAGAGGAGAGTGACCCAGACAGAAGAATCAAAACTATGTTATAAAAGCATAATTTGAAGGAATTGAAAATATTTAGCCTGAAGAAGACTCCTGGAGGATAAAGTAGTTTTTTTTAATATTGGGAAGGTTGTGAACTCTTTCAATTTTGAGTTTACGTGATTCTATTCTATTGCATTAGGGAACAAGTGGAATTTCTGCACACAGAAACACACACAGAGTCATGTGGAGATGGGACTGGAAGAATGTAAAGAACATTGTTTTTTGAAGGCCTGGCCTTCTTAAGAGTAATGCCATCCTTAGCTATTGATTTGGTTCCTTTCCTAGTTGGGAAATAACCTACCAGAAGCATCCCAAATTCATTCAAATTCTAATAAACTTGCTCATTGGTATTAACCCAGAAGCAGTCGACCCTTCTAGAAATTTTCTCCAACTTAATACATAAAACCCTATAGAGTCATAACCCAAAAGAGGGAATTTGAATTGATAGGGTTAACAGTAAATCTAGCTATGGAGTCAGGGTCTTAAGGGGCTTGATATGTGCCTTCAGAAGGAATCACGGTTATCTAATGATTTTTCAGATTTGTCTGAATTTTTGTGACCCCTTTGGGGGTTTTCTTGGCAAAGATATTGGAGAATTTGACATTTTCTTCTCCAGCTAACTATACTTAACACAACATACATAGTTAGTCTCTTCCCAACTGAAGAGAAGAGACAGAAAAAAAAAACACTTTATCAAGCATATCTGAACACTAAGGGATGCTTAGTGAAGGGATTGTGGTTTAGAGGTATGGTGGGAATCAGTTGGGTCCCTGACCCAAGGGAAATCTGAAGACAGAAACAAGGCTCTGAAACCAAAGCAAGGCAGAGGTAGAGGTCAAAATCAAATAGATCACATCAGTCTTAATCCCATCTGGTCTCTATCTGGCTTGTCAATAGCTGTAAAGGGTGCTATTCCCTTTGATTCTTAAAGGAAGCACTTTTCAGTCAGATCCTGCTACATTTCTGGGATGCGACACACACAGGCCTCCAAAACCACCAGAGAAATAGTGTATTAAAACCAACACCACCAAATCCTCTTTTAACCTTCATTCCTTTGTCCTTACGTTTTAGGGAATCCTTGTGGTCTGCTGATTCTCTCGATTGTCTATTCTAGGAAAAAATGTCAGGATATTGAGCTTTAACTCAATGAATCTGGGAATGTGTTATGCTGTTATTTGGCATTATCTTTTTAAGAAAACTTTGCTTAGACTAAAGAGAGTAAGTTGGATATCTATGATTCAAAAGGCAATAGAAAAACCCGCTGTTTCAAAAAAAAAATCACATCTCCATGAATAAAAATATTCAGCAACACAAGGGGAGCATAGCACATTTTAAAATATCAGAACAGACAGACCAGGTTATTCTTTCTCCATTCTGCTATATACAGCTTCTGTTAGATTGTGTGCTAATGGAATCCTCACTCACAGGATGTCATCCACATGAAGAAATTCTAAGAAAATTGAAAAATGCAACTTGGTTTTCCTGGCAGACGTGGCTAAAGCTTTTCTAGTTTGAATGTTCTGAATGTTCCCCTCAATTTCAGCACTTCTCTCATTTAAATTCGCTCTACTAGCATATCTTTATTTAATCATTTCACTTTGAAAACCATATACTTTGTCCATTTCAAGCACTTTTCTTTTCTCCTTCTGCTCTGAGGCTGAAAGAGTATTTTCTCTGACTCATTTTTGGTAGGAAATAAAAATGACCTTTACATTCTTTAAAAGTTGAGACACCTTCCTCTTCCCAGGCTTATTTGCCATCATATGTTCCACGGGTACCTACACAACACCCTTTAAAAAAAAGTCCAATCATAAACTTGGATATATGATGGATGCTTCTGTGTATGGATGTGGGGATTCTGATTTATTAATTTTAAAACTAGATCAGCTCAGAGGAAGATTTCAATAAAATATGTCTGTAACTATTTGTCTTACCAAAAATCAATTGCTACTTATTGTAACCAGATCATCTCCTAAGTTGTAGAAAAGGTCTACTAAGATATAGATGGACTGCAATTTATGTGTACACAGTGGGAGTTCTTATGATATAATGACACCTGTGAGGTATAAAAGTAAGCTATGACAGTTCTCATAATTCTTTATCCTGGGCTCTTACTGTGATCTTTAGATGTACCTCATCCTTAGTAATTTGAGTAAGTATTTCCACTGAAATTCTACCATGATGTCTCTCAAAGGCTATGTCAGAAAAGGTAAAACTCTCTTGGAAGAATTTCAAGTACAGATCCAGCTAAGGATTGTTGGATATGTTGAGGTGTTGAGAGGTTAATTACCAAATGTTGTGATGATGATTTTTAATTTGTGTGGGAAGAGGTATACAGCAGCTCATGAAACCATCTATAGTTCAGCAAATTTTATTCCAATTGTCAAAAAAAGGGGATATAATTTTTGAACCAGTTAATGTCACTCCAGTTCTTGGAGAAAATTCTAGAATAAATGGTTTCTCTTGGATGGTTTCTTTGAATCTAGAAAGAGATGCAGCGATTACCAAGAAAAAATATGCTCATGCCATATTAAACTCATTTTTGACATTTTTGGACTTTTTAGTGTTTTTGACAAATCAAGGGACTATTATAGATGTAGTTTGCCTAGTTTTAGCAAAGAATCATACGCTTTAAAATTATATTTTGTGGATAGTTTGGAGACAGGCAGACTCAATAATAATATATCTCAGTAGATTCACAGGTGCTTAATTTGACCCAACAGGTATTCATTAATGCATCATATCAATGTGGAGGAAGATATCTAGTGGACTAGCATTGGGTCCTTCTTGGGATACCTCTATTGAAGATCTACTTTCTTGAAGTCATATTTATGATTTTTATCAAATTTGTAGCTGGCAGCATTGGGAGAGGGACTGGACCTATGATTTCATTTGTACAGAGAACCCCAAACTAAGGAAACTCCCTCTACCTATAATATGGGCAGCACCTTCTTTGCATCTTATGCACTTTTAAAGTTACCTAGAGCAACACAGGCTACATGACCAGGTTCACACAGGTAGTATGTCAGAAGCAAGACTCGAAGCTAGGTCTTCCCAGATTCTAGGCCAGTTCTCTATCTACTATGCAGTCCTGTTTCACTAAAGGGAATAGTTAGCATCTATGATGATTTTAAAAAAGAAATAAAAAAGATCTAGGTTAAAACAGTGGGCCAGATATAATCAGATGAAATTGAATTGGGATAACTATGAAGTCTTTTTCCAGAGCTAAAATTGAGCAAACTACCATGACTAAGTAAAGGACAGGGAAATAGTTTAGGTCACCAGGTGTGTAGCCCTAGTGAAGCAGGGTCTTGCCTCCAGCTCCTATGCTAGTTTGGTATTTAAAAATGAGGTTCATTGGTTTTCAGGTTCAATGGCAGTATTGATTTGATTGTATTTCCATAGCTGGAAAGTAAAGTTGAGCAGGAGGAAGAGTATGTGTATGATAACAAGCAAGAAGATGGTAGAGGCATAAAGGGCTAACTTCTTAATTTGAATCCAGCATCATCATTTTGCAATAAATGTATTTTTGTGGGCAACATATTGATGATTTTGAATTTTTAAGGCATTCTCTTTTTTCTTTTAATGGGGAAATTTATACCATTTATTATTATAAGTAATTTCTTTGATTTGTTCTCTGTATTTTTTTATTGTACCAGATATTACTGAGAGGTAGGGGTGAGGGAGTGTAACTTCTATATCTCTTTTACTTCTAAAACTGTATGTTTTTCTTTATTTCTTCCAGCTACTAAAAAAAAATGACTTCCAGCTAAATAAAAAAAAGTATGTTTCTGAATTTCATATTGAATCTCCTGAGTTTTAGCCATTTTTTCTTATGAATGGAGGAGTTTGGATTTTGGGATAGGCAGCTTATTCCCCATTTCTTTTTTTGGCTATTTCCCCCTCATTTGTGCTAAACACTTTTTTTGTTACTAAATATATGTGTGTTATCATTGGTAATAATCCATACAAATTTTAATAAAATCTCTCGCTTTATACTAGAAAAAGTTAGGAAAGATTGCATGTTTTATTTTACTTCTGTTTTGTGTCATATTTTAAAAATATTATTTTATTTTTCCCAAATTACGTTAAATTAAAAATAATTTTAACATTTATTTTTAAAATGTTTGAGTTCCAATTTCTCTCCCTCTTTCCTATCCCTTCCCTGAGACAATGAGCAGTCTGATGTAGGTTATACTTGCGCAATCACATAAAACATATTTCCATTTAAATAATTTTGTGGAAGAAAACTTGAACAAGAAAGGAAGGAAGGAAGGAAGAAAAAAGAGAGTGAAAAACAGTATGTTTCAGTCTTCATTCAGACTCCTTCAGTTATTTCTCTGGAGGTGGATAGCACTTTTTCCTCATGAGTCCTTCGGAATTTTACTGGATCATTGTATTGCTGAGAATAGCTAAGACATTCACATTTATTCATCATACAGTATTGCTGCAACTGTACAATGTTCTCTTGGTTCTGCTCACTTCACTATCAGTTCATGTAAGCTTTCTAGGTTTTTCAGACATCATCCTGCTTATCATTTCTTATAGCACAATGGTATTTCATTACAATCATCTATCACAGTTTATTCAGCCATTCTCCAAATTGATGAGCATCCCACCAATTTCCAGTTTTTTTGTTTTTTTGTTTTCTTTGCTACCACAAAAAGAGCTTCTATGGTCCTCTTCCTTTTTTCCCCTTTTTTATATCTTTTGGATATAGATCAAATATTGCTATTGCTAGGGGCAGCTGGGTGGTAAAGTGGATAGAGTTCTGGGCCTGGAGGCAGGAAGAGTCATCTTCCTGACTTCCCTCCAGTTTTGCCACCTTCCCTCCAACATTTATCATTTTCCTTTTCTGTCATATTAGCAAGTCTGATAGGTATGAGATGGTACCTCATAGTTATTTTGATTTGCATTTCTCTAATCATTGTGTTTTAGAGAATTTGTTCACATACCTATAGATAGCCTTGATATTTGTTTGGGGGGGGCTGCAAAATACCTGTTCATATCTTTTGGTTATTTGTTAATTGGTGAATGATTCAATTCTCTGTGTATTTGAGCTTTATCAGAGATACTTGCTATAAACATTTTTCCTCTAGTTTTCTGCTTTCCTTCTAATCTAATTCTTCCCTTATCAATAGATCTGACAGGTAAACTATTCCATGCTTCCCTAATTTGCTTGTGGTATCACCCTTTATGTCTAAATCATGTGTCTGTTTTAACCTCATTTTGGAATATGGTGTGAGATGTTGGTCTATTCCTAGTTTTTGCCATACCATTTTCCAGTTTTCCCAGCAGTTTTTGTCAAATAGCAAGTTCTTGTCCCCAAATCTTGGATCTTTGAGTTTATTAAACACTAAATTACTATGGTCATTTACTACTACGTACTGTGTACCTAATTGCCACTGATAGCCACTCTGTTTCTTAGCCAGTACCATATTGTTTGATGGTTATTACTTAATAAGACAGTTTGAGATCTGGTATTTTCAGGTCACCTTCTTAACATATTTTCATTGATTTCTTTGATATTCTTGACCTTTTGTTCTTTCAGATCAATTTTATTATTATTTTTCTACCTCTAAAAATTGTTTTTATGTTATTTGGTATGGCACTGAATAAGTATATTAATTTAGATAGAATTGTCATTTTTATTATATTGTCTTGGTTTACCCATGAACAATTAATATTTTTCCAATTGTTTAGATATGATTTTATTTGTGTGAAAAATGTCTTGTAATTGTGTTCATATATTTGTTTCTGGGTTAGTCTTCTCATGCAGACACTCATGTCATATAAAACACCAAGTGTTCTTGTCTACAGTTATTTTAAATGGAATTTCTTCTGTCTATTGCTGCTGAATTTTGTTAGCAATTTATAGAAATGCTGATTATTTATGGGGGTTGTTCTTATACCCTGTAACTTTGCTAAAATTATTAATTATTTCAACCAGGTTTGTAGTTGATTCTCTTAAGTATAACATATCATCTGCAAAGAATTATAGTTTTGTTAATCGTTCTTTCTTCAATTTCTTTTCTTGTCTTATTGCTATGGCTAGCATTTCTAGTACGATATTGAATAATAGTGGGCACAGTATTAAATTATATTATATAAATTATATTGAATTATAATGGGCACAGTATTAAAAAAAATCTATCCGTATCTATTTTTTAAGTTTCCATTGATATCTTTTTATACTATACCTCCTCTTTTCTAGTAGAACTCATTGAACAATGGTATGACATAGTTAGACTTATTCTATAGAAAAATCACTTTGGTAAATGAGTAGAAGATAGACTGGAGTGGGGATAATCATGACGCAGGAAGACTAATCAGCAGATAGTTGCATCACTGCAAGTATGAGATAAAGTAGTCCTCCATTAGGTGCGAATACAGAAAAGGCAACATATTCAAGAGGGATGAAGATAGAAATAACAAGATTTGGTGATAGATTATATATGTGGGGTGAGTGCAGGTGAGGAATTGAGGATAATACCAAGGTTGCCATCCTGGGCAACTCCAGTGATATCCTTAAAGGTAATAGGAAAGTTGGGAAGAAGGGAAGGTTTTAGGGAAAGATAACATGTTATAGATATGTTGAGATTTATGTCTAATCTGAGATGTCAAAAAATCAGTTGTTCATATGAACTAGAGTTCAGGGTACATAGATTTCATCATCATCTATATAGAGATGATAATTAAATTTGTTTCAGATAATAAAATCACTAAGTTAGAATAGGTGTATGTATGTATGTGAAGAGAGAGAGAGTGAGAGAGAAGTATGACCTGGATGAATATCCATCTAAGGAGAATGAGGAGTGATCATAGAGATAAGAAAATCAAGGAAAAACCATGTCATGAAAACCCAGGGAGGAGAAGAGAGTCAAGAAAGTGTCAAAAGATGCAGAGGTCAAGAAGCATGAAAATTGAGGAAAAAGCCATTAGATTTTTTAATTAAGGACCATTAGTACCTTTGGAGGAAATGGTTTCAATTAAATGATGAGGTTTCAAGGGAAAGTGCAGAGAGTTTAGAAAAGAATGAGAGGATGAAATGATTGTAAAAGACTTTCTTAAGTATTTTAGCCAGGAAAAGGGTGAGGAGCTATAGGACTGTAGCTAAAAGAGATGCTCAGGTCAAGGGACAGTTTTGTAAAGAAGTAGTGTCATACTCAAATAGAAATGATTCCTGCAAGGCATTGTTGACTTAGAAACCCACAAATTAACATTACCAATGTTGGGTTGCATTTTTATTTATTTTGTTAAACATTTCCCAATTACATTTTTTTTTTTTGCTTTTTGGAGGGCAATGGGGGTTAGGTAACTTGCCCAAGGTCACATAGCTAGGTTTTTGTTTGTGTGTATGTTAAGTGTCTGAGGTCAGATCTGAACTCAGGTCCTTCTGACTCCAGGGCTGGCGCTCTACTCACTGCGCCACCTAGCCGCCCCCCCCCCCCCAATTACATTTTAATTTGTTTAGACTGTGCTAAGGAGATTTGCCTGTATAAAGTGGCCAATGAATTTGAAACCTTTGTAAAGAATTGGAAAGATTTAAACATAATTATAGGCAACAGGGAATAGCAAATAGAAATGGGGAGATAAAATATTGATAAGGGAGTGAGGATATGAGGAAGCAATATGTCATAGAAAACATGAAAGAATAGGATGAAGGGTACTTGGGGTTTACCTTGGCAAGGAGAAGGGATGCCTCTTCATGTGAGGGAGAAGTAAAGGAATAGTTGCAGGGGAAGACATTTGAGTGGTATGAAATGAGGAGAAGGGAGAAAAGGAAGCTCTCAATAAATGGTCTCATTTTTTTTTAGTGAAATATAAGCTGAGAGCATAGTAAAGGAGCTGCTGTGATATGCTTGAGAAGAGATGAAAAGGTTTGGAATAGACACTCTAGAGACTGGGATAGTGCATCAATTAGGAAGGTGTAACAGGATTGTCTTGCTTCAGTGAGGGTCCAGTTGAAATTATATAACAGAAACTTGTTAGGGAACCCAGTCAGCACAGTTTTAAGATTTTTCAAGCCCATTCAGTACCATGTGAATAGGAACAAAGACAGAAGATGGTGGGGGACTCCAGTGTACTGGATAATATAGGGTTTAAGGAGACAAAATGGGAAAGGGATAGGGTTGTTACTGGTGCAAGTGTGATGGCCTGGGAAAGCACTGAGGGATGGAAAGATAGAAGGTTACAGTGAAGATGAAGAATGGTGTTAATAGAATGCAGAAGGAAATAGAGAATGAGAAAAGATTATGACCAGATAAGGGATGTCCGTGACCATGGAAGTGGAACACTTAAGGGTTATAGTAAGATCCAGGGTCTCAGTGAGGTAGAGTGGAGGTAGGTCATGGGAAATAAGTACATTGAGGAACTGGGAAGTTAGAGTTGAGGAAGTTTTATATGTATGGCAAAGTCCCCTAGTATGAGATCAGAAGTTGGAATGGAGGGGTGGAGTCAAGATGGCGGAGTAGAAGCAGCACTTTCGCACAGGTCTTGCTCCCACCACTTCCAATTTATGTAAAAGGGGACTCTGAACAAACTTTGGAGCTACAGAACCCACAAAATGACACAGAGGAGCTAACCTCCCGCTGATGAAAGGCCTGTGGCCCAGCAGGGAGCAGCCAGCACGGTGCTCTGGGAGCTGACCCCAGCCCCACATGAGCCAGAGATTTTAGTCCCAGGGTGGGCCAGGCAAGCAACCAGCTGGAAGGACTTCAGAACACCAGCAGCTGTGTCATTTCCAGAATGACCAACACATAGATGCCAAGGACAAAGTGAGAGGTCAGTGCAGTATGGACTTTGGCACCAGTACTTGGGAGTGCCTGGCTTTTGCCCCCAGGGTGAGAAGCTGCTGAACACAGCCACAGTCACTCAGCAGCTTCAGCTCCTGGCCTGCAGACTGTGGGAGGACCAGGCAATCAGTATGAGGGGTAATCACTCTTGCTTTAACCTTCTTGGATCTGGATTGTGGTCTAGGGTGGAGGTCTTGGGGTGTGTGACCAGGTTGCCAGAGTGTGTGGAGGCCTCAGAGAGGGCACCCAAATACCTCCAGCAGCTGAGAAAACCCCAGCATTTGGGACAAAGCTCCCCTGTCTGATGGCAGAGTCCTACTGTGGCAAAAACTCCCAGGGGTCAAGTGACTGAGTGGTGACATGAATAGGCAAAGGAAGCAAAATAAACAGAATACCCCAAATTTACACTCCTACTTTGGCAAGAAAAAAGATCAAAGCATGGAACAGGAGGAAGACAATGAAGTCAGAACTCCTGCACCAAAAGCTTCCAAGAAAAATATAAGCTGGTTACAGGCCATAGAGGACCTTAAGAAGCAGATAAGAGAAGTGGAGGAAAAATTGGGAAGAGAAATGAGAACTATGCAAGAAAATTATGAAATGAGAGTCAACAGCCTGACTGAGGAAAATAACACCTTAAAAAACAGACTAACTCAAATGGCAAAATAGGCTCAAAAAGGCAATGAGGAGAACAATGCCTTAAAAAGCCAAATTTGCCAGATGGAAAAAGAATCTCAAAAGCTCACTGAGGAGATTCATTCCTTCAGAGTTAGACTGGAGCAAATGGAAGCTAGTGACTTTATGAGAAATCAAGATGCTGTTAAGCAGATCCAAACAAATGAAAGAATAGAAGGCAATGTGAAATATCTCATAGGAAAAACCACTGACCTGAAAAATAGATCCAGGAGAGACAATTTAAAAATTATTGGACTACCTGAAAGCCATGATCAAAGAAAGAACCTAGAAATCATCCTTCAAGAAATTCTCAAGGAAAATTGCCCTGATGTTTTAGACCCAGAGGGCAAAATAGAGGTTGAAAGAATCCACCAATCACCTCCTGAAAAAAAGATCCCCAAAAGGAAACTCCTAGGAATAGGTTTCAGAATTCCCAGATCAAGGAGAGAATATTACAAAGCAGCCAGGAAGGAACAATTTGAATATTGTGGAAACACAATCAGGATAACCCAGGATGTGGCAGCTTATACACTGAGGGACCAAAGGGCTTGGAATATGATATTCCAGAGGCCAAAGGAGCTGGTATTAAAACTAAGAATCACCTACCCAACAAAACTGAGTATCATGTTTTAGGGGAAAATATGGTCATTCAGAGGAATAGAGGACTTTCAAGGATTCTTGATGAAAAAAACCAGAGTTGAATAGAAAATTTGACATTCAGATACAAGAAGCAAGAGAAGCTTGAGAAGGTAAACAGGGAAAAGAAATCAAAAGGAACTTATCAAAGTTGAACTATTTACATTCCTACATGGAAAAACAATAATTGTAACTGATGAAACTTTTCTCAGTATGAAATTAGTTGAAGAAGGGTATATGGGCATATGAATACATATGTGAATATGTGTATATATGTTTACAGGTATACATAGATAGAGGGCACAGGTTGAATTTAATAGGAAGGGATGATACTTAAAAGGTGAAATTAAGAGGTGAGAGAGGAATATAATGAGAGGAGATGGGGAGAGACAGAATGGGGTGAACTATCTCATAAAGAAGAAGCAAGGGAAATGGTTACAATGAAGGGGAAGAAAGGAAGGCAAAAAGGCAAAACCTTATTCTCATTGAATTTGGCTCAGGAAGAGAATGACATACATACTAAAAAGGATATCTCATATGATATGAGGAAGGGGATGAGAGGGGGGATGAGGGAGGGCAGGCTGGGGGGGAAGGAAGTTGGAAGCACCTACTTTTGAAAAGGGACAGGATCAAAGTAGAGAATAGAACAAGTGGGAGGTGGGATAGGAGGGAGGGAAAAGTCTTTTACATTATATCTACTTTGGTGTTGTTTTGTATAGCTACATATGTACAACATAGACTGAATTGCTTATCTTCGCAGTAAGGGTGGGTGACAAGGGAGGAAGGGAATGAATCTGAAATTCAAAGTTTTAAAATCAAATGTTTAGAAATATATAAATACTATTATTAATACTATTTTACATGCAATTTGGACACAAGATATGCAGGCATTGGGGCATAGAGATTCACCTTGCCCTACTTGAAAAGTCTAAGGGGGTATGGGAGAAGATATGAGAGAGCAGATTGGAGGAGGGGATATCCCGTGGGACTGCTATTCTGGGGTGGTGGGTAGGGGAAAAACGGGAGAAAAAATTGTAACTCAAAACCTGGCAAAATTGAATGATGTAAACCAGAAGTTAATAAAGCATTTGGAAAAAAATAAGTTGGAATGGAAAGAAAGACTTTGAGCTAGGCAGTGAATTCACTGGGGAAAGAAGGAGAGGGTCCTTGTAGTTAATAGATAACAGCTATCAGAATCTTGTATGGATGACAAATGGGACAGAATGAACCTGAAAGAAGCAGAGATTATGCAATTATTAAGATGGTTGAAGAATCTGTGCTGTTGGGGAGCAGAGTTTTTATATTCCATTATTTCTATTATTCTATTGTTTCTATTCTATTCTATTAGGACCAGTGGGATAAAAAGTGTGAGTGAAAGTGAAAATGGTACCAAAAGAGGTAACTAGAAATGCCATGTCATCAGGAACAAGCCAGATCTCAGTGAGAGACAGAAGATGGGGTGGGGGGAGTAAGAAAAAAAAGGTTTAAAATAAAAGCAAATTTGTTAACTATGATGTTCCAGAGAACACAGTGAAAAATACAGACATGATTGGTCATTGCTTTGATCAGAGTTCTTAAATCTTCTAATTTTTTACTTTACAATGTTACTTTCTTTATATAACTTTATTCTCCTGGTTCTTATCACTCAATTTTTCATCAGTCTAGTATTCTCTGAAATTATGTCTTTTTATCATATCTTAGGGTGCAATAATATTCCATTAAGTCAACTTGTTTAGCAGTTTCCTCATTATCTAAAAGGTAGTCTGAAATACCCACTTAGATTCTAGTTCTTCCCTTTCTATCCTCTTTTCTAAACTATATTGTTCTTCCAATTCTTTCCTATAGAAATTTTACTTTTTTTTCACTTGCTTCATTTCTTCTAGGTATTCACATAGTCCTTGTAGAAAATACACTTTTTTCCTATAAATCTCTGCTTGCTGTTGTTAAGGACTTTGTCATTCCTTTGGAGGGATCTGTGATGATTTTTCATCTTGATCAGTGTTTCCTTTGTTTACTCAGGCTCCAGCCAGTGCTATCCTTTTGGTGGGGTGGTTGCTCTCTAGGTTGCCTGGATGTTTTGACTATCCTTCACTTCTTGGGTTCAGTCCATCCTGGATGTTTGACCTTCATAGTATTAGATATTCAGGACCTTTTTTGGCATCTTAGAAGAATATTACAACAGCCCCTGTGATTTTGGGCTATCCTGGTCTGAGCCATACTGGATGCTGTCTACTACTGCTCCTTGGCACTTTCAAGGTCGTTACTCTGGGGCTTTTTGACCAAGTTAGGGTTTTCAAATCATTGTGGGGTTTTCTTGGGAAAGCCTCTGTTTTTGTCCCTGAATGCAGAGTCTTTCAGGCTGCATGTATTCTTGGCTTCTCTCTGATAGTGCTAGGTGGCTGACCTGTGTTGGTGCCAGCTTTGCCAGTGGTCCCCTTTCTCATTACCCTTAGGCTTCTGGATGACTTTTTATAAAATTCTCCGATGTGAGAAGTCACTTACTATAATCTCTGATTGGATATCTTAATTTTTTTAAGTCAAATGAGATCTCCAGGGTTTTGCTAGATCTGTGGGTGCTGGGAAGTCTGCTTTGAGTCCAGGTAGCCTTCTTGGCTAGACTGTTAAACAATTAGGATGAGTATTTTTTTTTTAAAGCAATTGGGTTTAAGTAACTTGCTCAAGGTTACACGGCTAGTCATTATTTATGTGTGGGTGCTCATTTTCTGAGGCTGGATTTGATCCCGAGTCATCCCAACTCTGAGGCCGGCGCTCTAACTCGCTGCTCCACCGAGCCGCCCCAGGATAAGTATTAATATAGAATATACTTTGAGGTATATCCCCCTTTCATTCTTATTTCTTTTTCATTATTTTTCCCTTCTGATTCTAGATTGTTCATCCACATGAACTTTTAAATTATTTTTCTGCATCTATAAAATATTTGTTTGTAGTTTGATTGGTATAACACTAAATTTGTCAATTTATGTAGTACTGCCACTTACATTGGCATAGCCCAGTCATAATCACTGAATATGCTTCATTTAGGGCTTATGACTGGGCCAGGCCACTATAGTACTTCATTCTCTATTTCTTTAAGGACCACTTTGTAATTCTATATCTATATAGGTCTTGAGTATGCCTTGGTTGATGGACACTAAGATAGTTTTTGCATTTGTAGTTGTTTTGAGTGGGGCTTTCCTTAGTGTGTTCTGTGGCTACATAGAAATGTTTTTTATTTTTCCTAGGTTTATTTTAGATTCTTCTACTTTACTGAAGTTTTGGCTGAGTCAATTCATTTACTAATTTAGTTCCTTTGATTTTATAAGTAAACAATCATGGCATCAGTAAACAGGAATAGTTTTTGTCCCTTTTTTGCCTCTATTTGTCCTTTAATTTATTTATTTTGTCTAATTGCTATTGCTGTCATATCTAGATCTATATGAAATAATAGCAAAGAAAGGGATCACTTTGCTCTACATCCATATTTACTATGAAAAAAAAGTAAAAATAGCATTTTGCTATTATATATAATGCTAGCTTTGGGTTTTAGATATGTGCTATTTTATAATTTTAAAAGAATCTGTCTATGCCTATGCTTTGTAGAGTTTTTAACATAAATGAATGTTATACTTTGCAAAGGTATTTTCTGTGTCAGTTGTTATAATCATTTTGTTTTGAATTTTAAAAATATTATTTAATTATTCTTGAAGCATTATTTCCTATAGTTTGTAGTCAGCGTAATCATAGTAAATAATTTTTTGGATATATTGCTGTTATCTCTCTATTTTTTTACTTGATATTGTGTATCTTGTGTAGCCTTTTTATCGCTTTATATTTACCCAGCTTATATGTTAGAACTATATTTGCTGTAAAAAGGTTTGTTAGTATATTATCTCTTAATTTTTGTGAATAACTTATTAAAAATGATTGCTGATGCAAATGAAAATGAGAAATGAATAGAGAAATGGATACTGACACTAATTGGATACATTTCCCAGAAAAGCTCAACTAACATGAATCAATTGTCATAATGAGATGAAAAATAAACTTAAAATCTTGCACAGAAAGGTGATAGAAGATTATGAACAATATTGCCTCTTAAAATAGTGAGAAGTAATAGAAGGAAAAACAAACAATTTTCATCATCAAGGACACAGTCAATATACTTGGACTCTCATATTTGTCTCAGATTTGCTTCAAAACAAAGTGGAAATAGCAAAGAAGGAAAAAGCAACTGGACACAGAAATGTCGCAAGATAGAGGCAGTACAGTTTTGATGGCATTGAGAAATCAATTCTCAAGATATCTAAAAGATTACCTAAGACTTCAAAAATATGAACCTTATAATCTTTTTTTCAGTGTAAGTGAAAGATTATCAGTAACTTTCATCCTATATCTCTGCTTTGTCATCTCTAAAAATATTTATCATCGTAAGCTATACATGCACTGAAAGCAACTTTGATGAAGGTATGAGGAGGGAATGAGCATGCCTTCTCAGGTGATTTAACACAATTGACTGAAAGGTGGAGAGAATGCAAAATGATATTGTTTGTCGACTAGAATAAACATTTGGTAAAGCAAAATGCCACCAGAATGGCTTTCCTCTAAAAAGGCATGATTCTCATTCTCTCTCTCTCTCTCTCTCTCTCTCTCTCTCTCTCTCTCTCTCTCTCTCTCTTCCTCTATCCCCCTCCCTCCCTCCCTCTCATCCTCATATATAAATTAGGTAGATTTTCTTGCGATAACTTTGTTAAATCTCCGATTATCATCAATTGAGGTATAAAAAACGGAAATGAATGGCAAATAAATGATATCAAACTATTTGACACCATCACTGTTGATGTTCAGTGCAGAACATGTAGCAGGTCTCCATATACATGGCAAAGATATTCTAGATGTTTTATAGATCCCATTTTGTTTTATTTTTTATTTTTTTCTTTTCAACAAATGCTTTATTAATTTATGGTTCACATCATTCATTTCTGCCATATTTTGAATTACAGTTTTTCCCCATTTTTCCCCTACCCACCATCCCAGAATAGCGGTCCCACAAGATATCCCCTCATCCAATCTGCTCTCTCCCATATCTTCTCCCATACCCCCTTTGACTTTTCCAATAGAGCAAGATGGATCTCTGTGCCCCAATGCCTGCACATCTTATCTCCCAAATAAATGCAAAATAGTATTAATAATAGTATATGTATATATTTGAAAAATTTAATTTTAAGACCTCGAATTTCAGATCCCTCTCTTGTCACCCATTCCCTCTGGGAAGATAAGTAATTCAGTATATGTTGTACATGTATAGCTATGCAAAACATTACCATAGTAGATATATTGTAAAAGGCTGCTTATAATTCCCTCCCACCCATCCCAGCCCCCACCTGGTCCATTCCCTACTTTGATCTTGTCCCTCTTCAATAGTGGGTACTTCCAACCTCCCCTCCCCCCAGAATGTCTTCCCCTCCATCATCCCCCCTCTCATCCCCCTTCCCCCTACTCTGCTGAAGGTTGGGATATCCCATTTAGTATGTATATGATTCTCTCCCTGAGCCAAATTCAATGAGACTAGGGTTTTGCCTTTTTGCCTTCCTGTTCTTCCCCTCCCCTGCAACTACTTTCCCTTGCCTCTTCTGCATGAGATAGTTTACCCTACCCTGTCTCTCCCCATCTCCTCTTGCTACTTTCTTCTCTCACCTCATAATTTCACCCCTTAAGTATCATCCCTTCCCAACAAATCCAACCTATGCCCTCTATCCATGTATAACTGTAAACATATATACACATATTCACATATGTATTCATATGTCCATATACCCTTCTTCCATTATTTTCATACTGAGAAAGGTTTCATCAGTCACAGTTGTTTTTCCATGTAGGAATGTAAATAGTTCAACTTTGATGAGTTCCTTTTGATTTCTTTTCCCTGATTACCTTCTCAGGCATCTCTTGCTTCTTGTGTCTGGATGTCAAATTTTCTGTTCAGCTCTGGTTTTTTCCTCAAGAATGGCTGAAAGTCCCCTATTCCACTGAATGACCATATTTTCCCTTGAAACAAGATACTCAGTTTTGCTGGTTAGGTGACCCTTGGCTTCAATCCCAGCTCTTTTGCTCTCTGGAATATCATATTCCATGCCCTTTGATCCCTCAGTGTAGAAGCTGCCAGGTCCTGGGCTATTCTGACTGTGTTTCCACAATATTGGAACTGTTTCTTCCTGGCTGCTTGGAGTATTTTCTCCTTGATCTGGGAATTCTGAAACCTGGATATAATATTCCTGGCAGTTTTATTTTTGGGGTCTTTTTCAGGAGGTGATCTGTGGATTCTTTCAACCTCTATTTTGCCCTCTGGGTCTAAAACATCAGGGCAATTTTCCTTGAGAATTTCTTGAAGGGTGATTTCTAGGTTCTTTCTTTGATCATGACTTTTGGGTAGTCCAATAATTTTTAAATTATCTCTCCTGGATCTATTTTCCAGGTTAGTGGTTTTTCCCATGAGATATTTCACATTCCCTTCTATTCTTTCATTTGTTTGGATCTGTTTAACAGAATCTTCATTTCTCATAAAGTCATTAGCTTCCATTTGCTCCAGTCTAACTCTGAAGAAATGAATCTCCTCAGTAAGCTTTTGAGATCCTTTTTCCATCTGGCAAATTCGACTTTTTAAGGCATTCTTCTCCTCATTGCCCTTTTGAGCCTCCTTTGCCATTTGAGTTAGTCTATTTTTTAAGGTGTTATTTTCCTCAGTCAGGCTGTTGACTCTTATTTCATACTTTTCCTACATCCTTCTCATTTCTCTTCCCAGTTTTTCCTCCACTTCTCTTATTTGATTTTTAAAGTCCTTCTTAAAGTCCTCTATGGTCTGTAATCTGCTCATATTTTCCTTTGGGGCTTTTGGAGCAGGATTTCTGACCTCACAGTTGCCCTCCTGTCCCATGCTTCGATCCTCTTTGCCCCCAAAATAGGAGTCTAATGTTGCATTTTTCTGTTTATTTTGTTTCCTTTGCCTCAGCATGTTGCCACTTAATTACTTGACTTTTGGGCTTATTGCCACGGTAGGACTCTGCCACCAGACGGGGGAGCTTCCGTCCCAGTGTTGGGGTCTTCAACTTCAGGTTCTGGCAAGCTGGATACCCACCCCACGACCTCCACCCCAGACCACAATCCAGATCCAGGGAGGTTAAAGCAAGAGCGATTACCCCCCAAGACTGATCACTAGATCTCCCTACAGTTCGCAGGCCAGGAGCTGGAGCTGCCACTGAAATTGCAAAATGGTGTGTCTCCTCAGCAGCTTCTGGCCCCTAGGGGAGGGAGTCGACACGTTCCCCAAATACTGGTCCCAAAGTCCATAGGGCACTAACCTCTCACTTTGTCCTAGGTAAATCTGTGTTGATAATTCTGGAATCACCACAGCTGCTGGTGTTCTGGGGTCCCTCCGGCCGGCTGCTGGCCTGGCCGCCCTGGGGCTAAAACCTCGGCTCATGTGGACCTGGGCTCAGCTCTCAGCGTGCTGGGCTGTTGGCTCCCAGAGCACTGCACTGGCCCTTCCTGCAGGGCTGCTGGGCTGTCCTCAGCAGGAGGTTAGCTTCTCTGTGTCATTCTGTGGGTGCTGGGGCTCCAGAAGTTGTTCAGAGTCCCCTTTTACATGGTTTGGAGGTAATCTTGGGTGAGAGCACCTTGGAAGTGCTGTTTCTACTCCGCCATCTTGGCTCCGCCCCCTAGATCCCATTTTGTTGATTTCATAGAGTCTTAATACATTGCAAAGCTTGCTAAATGAGATCCATAATCATTCAAAAAATTTCAGCCTAACTGCTTACAAAGTAAAAAACAAAAAACAGATGAAGAAAGCTTATTGTCCAAAGCATGATAAATCATTATATGGACAGCCTATAGACCTTTTCCATTAGGGCATATATTTTGGACAGATACTGAAAATGGACAATGAAGTAGAATTGAATAAGTTTTGGGGAGCAGGTTGGTTAGCTTTTGACAAATTGAAAAGCTATGTCTGTTAAACAGCAGTACTCTTCTGGTGATTCTGTGTTATTATGCATTCCAGAATACCCCAATCTCCAAAGAATTGAAGTTAAAGGTCACCCAAACATCAAAGAAGAGGTATATAATGGGAATAATTATGTATAGCCCTTTACAAATAAGGAATTATGCAGAGGAGCAGTGTCAAGAATGTCATTGGAGAAATATGTGACTGGAAAAATACGGTCCAAGCACATAGTGAGAGCAGGGTATTATGGGTAGCCCATATACTCCAATGATATTCATGCAATGCTAGGAAATTAGCGGAAAGTCCCTACCCCTTTGAATGGACCCTCTCTATAGGATTTATAAGAGAACTTGTTGAGATATGCAAAACTGAAAAGGCATGGAACATTAGTAAGCTGCTGAATTATATTATAGCATCAATGAAAACACATATTCATTGAAATATGGATACAAACTCTATAGAATAATTAGAAAGATGCAATCTTCATCCTTCTAATGTATCAGGGTATCCATATTCACAAAACCATAGTTCCATCAAAGTAGGCATTATTGCTCAAATGAAAGTTTTTGAAGCTGGAAACTTTTATCTTTTTTTGCAACTCTAAAAAAATTCCATTTTAATAAACTACTTTTTTTTAACATTTCACATGAAGGTAGAAACTGTAAGTACAATAAGCAGTTTGAAAAAAAAATCACTGCTTCAGACAACAGCCTGATCTCTTTTATTGACAAACTGACTTATTATTTAATCAATTTGAATTCAGTCTCCAAAGTATAACATTTCTATGGCAAAAAAAAAAAAATATATCCAAAAAAACAAAAAAGCCCTAGAAGACACATTAAGAATAGTGCCTTTTCCCTATCATCTACCTTCATCTGTCATTTAAGTACTCAAATTTCATTTTTCCCTGCTCAAAAAAAAAAAAAAGAAATTTTACAGCTGTTTTCAGCAAGCTGTCATGAATGTCTTTATTGTTACTTGGGGATTTGTCTCTGTAATTACCTCCTCCCTGATATGATAATATATTGACCTTCCTTATTCAGCCAGAATAAAGCTGGTGACAATTGTACTACCCACCTCCTACATATAACTTCACTCTCAATCAGAAAAGAAACAAAGCACCTTTGAGACTTGGAATCACTCATACTTGAGTTCCTCAGTGTTTCTTTGATGTGGAATCTAGAAACTTGGTGAGATTTCTTCTCAAAACTTGAAAACTTCCAAAAAGTCCAACCAATCCATTTGTCACCCTGCTGGCTGTCAAAAGAAAAAAAAAATTCTAGAAAGTATGTGCTGGGATCACAGAATTCCAAATTTTCTAACTTGGCAGCCGAAGGAAAAAAATGAGTTTCTAGCTATCTCTTTTCTTTCACTCAAGGTAGTAAATATATCATTAAGCAATATAAGGTCACAGTGCAGTGTGTGGTGTTACTAAGATAGGTCAATAATCAAACTAAGCCCCAAACCTTTTATAATTAGAGTCTACCCAGAATTCTAGAGGAAAAAGAATGAAGCACGTGCTAGATGACTTGGTCAAATAAGATTACATGAATTCAGCAAAAATTACCATCACCATTAGCATTCATAGGACGTGGTTGGAGAGATAGTGGCCTACCTTGGCAAGCTTGCCACAACTTGCCCTCCATACACACCCATGGGACAAGGGTATGCTGGAAAAATGTTTCAAAACTAGTTCTGAAGAAAAAAAAGTTTGCAATGTATTCTTTTAAATCCAATCTGCATTGTTGCCATTTCTTTATCATTTTTTTAAGTCTAAAAAAATCAACAGTTCTATTTCTGATGTGTATATTCTCACCCCCAAAATTTAACAATCAGCTATTACCATCAGGATTCAATATTCTTTCCTTCCCTGCAGTTGAAATTAGTGAAAATTAGGTGACTTCTTACTTTGCCTAGATCTATTCAGGACAAGCCTGCTTTGGTATGAGATCTGTAATTTCACTGATGTAAGTGGGGGGGGGCGGTGGCTAAGTGGCACAGTGAGTAAGTGCTCAGGCCCTGGAGTCGGGAGGACCTGGGAGGACCCGGGATCAGTTCCAGCCTCAGAAAATGAGCGCCTACACATAAATAATGACTGGCTGTGTAACCTTGAGCAAGTTACATAACCCCAATTGCTTTAAAAAAAAAAAAAAAGAAGAAAAGAAAAGATATAGGTGAGGAAGTAAGGATTCTTTTTTTTTGTTTGGGTTTTTTTTTTTTTTTTTTTTGGGCTTTTTGGAGAGCAGTTGGGGTTAAGTGACTTGCCCAGTGTCACATGGCTAGTTTTTGTCTTAAGTGTCTGAAGCTAAATTTGAACTCGGGTCCTCCTGACTCCAGGGTGGGTGCTCTATTCACTGTGCTACCTAGCCGCCCCTGGAAGTAAGGATTCTTAGTGAGGAAGCTGCTTCTACCTATGCAAAGCAGCATCTGTGCTGCAGTTTATAGTCTTACAAGAGCTGCATGGTGGCCCTGTGAGGCTGAGTGACTTGCCTGGGGTCACTCAGTAAATATGTACCCAAGGTAGACCTTTAACTCAGGTCTTCCTGAATTATAAGACCAGTTCACCTGGCTATTCTGCCTCTCAAATCCCCATTAGTACTATTAATATCTTGTCTATAGGGTATAGATCTTGTACATAAGATACATAAAGTATAGTAAGAACCAGGCAGACAACATAAATAATGACCACAGCAATGAAAATGAAAATAGCTATAATAACAAATTAAAACTGAATGCTGCAAAATTATGATGACCAAACTTGAGCCCCAGAAGAAGGTTTCTCATTTTAGAGCTGTGAATCTCCTCTTCTTACTCTTGTCTCCTTCCTTCCTTTCCCCATTTCTGTCCTCTCTCTGTCACACACATACACACACAGCGATGTGTATGTACGTATAGGTATTTATACATATACTTACAGGAACATATATTCATATATAAAAATGCTAAAGTCAATTTTGGATTTTTATTCTTTTTTTTTGCTTTTGTTTTTACATTGTATGATTTAGTCTCAAAACTAAGGGACATTCCATTTGGTTAACAAAGGGACATTTCCTCTTTAATCATACCCTATAAAGATTTTCCTTTCAAATATGGTTAAAGGTGAATTTAAGAAATACCTTTCTTAATTTAGAGTAAACAAAGACTCTTCTCTCCTAGTTTGATCAACACAAACACAACAGATGTTTCTTAGTTTTGGTGGGGAGAATCTCTCCCAGAATTTGATTGTCTTCTACTAACATGGATCATTTCTTCCATCAGAATAAAATCAATAATGTCAGGTAGGATATTGTCTTCTTGGCATTAGTAAAGAAAGACTGAAAAGGATTTTAAGAAGGATTTCAGACTAAAATGCTGTCAAAATATTATTTCTTAATATTTCAGAAAATAAAAAGAGGTCTTGGTATGATATGCTTACACACACACACACACACACACACACACACACACACACACACACACACCCCTCAGGTCGGGTTTCATAAAACGAACCAGAAAACATAGAAAGCCATTGAGTGAAACAGACTGAAATCACCTTCATTATGTACCTCTGTTGTACTGTTAAGGAAGACCTGCCACCTCCACCACCAGGGTTGCCCTTCTCCATTTTCTGTATCCCATGGTTCCCAAGACATCCTAGATCCATCCAAGGCAGTTGAATAGAAAGAAGACTTATTACCACTAGGAGCTCCCTTCCTTCTTGCTGCTTAATTGCTCACATGGACTATATGAGATGGATGTCAACCGCTTTGTTCCTTCTAGGACATGAAGGACGGCAAGCTCTTAGCATCATCTGTACTATGGCCTTATTAAAATCTTCCAGGTCTTACTATACACTGGCCTGTCTCTTTGTCCTACAGTCCTAGCCACTATCATCTGATTAATTTCTGTAACCTAATCATCTTTGGGCTTTTCTATTTGGCCTGCTGTTGAACTTCTCTTATATGTGCTCTATCCCCTAATTAGGGTGTGAACTTCTGGAGTGCAGGCAGGGTCTTGGTTTCTCTGTTTGTATCCCCACCAACACTTAGCACAGCGCTTTGGACATAGATGTGCTTAATAAATGCTTTTTAAAATTTATTCATTTGTATAATTTTAACTCATGTTTGAAAATTCTCAATCAATGGCTTCCCCCAGCCTAAAGTATGAACTGAGTTCACAAGTCCCTCTGTAATGTATCTCAGTTTATATGCCCAATCATATTTTCCTTCCCTTCCAGCCACTTCCTCATAGCTTGCTCACAAACTGATGAAACTCCCACACTGAGGTTTTGCTACCCTTTAACCTCCACTTAGGTGAAGGCCTCACCTGAAAGCTAGAGCATGGTTCACTTCACTTCTTTCTCTCTGGCCATGTCATCCTCACCTACTACCTGGTTGTCCTAGAGAATCTTCTGTCCTGGGGGCCCACTTTTCTGATTAGGGACTGACTGCCTCTTCTAGAACTCTGTTTCAGGGAAACCCCAGATACACTATGCTTCCTGAACTCTTTCCTGACACTCTTTACTGAAATTCTGGAAGACATGATCAAATCAATTCTTCCATTGTTCCTGGATGGAGTATGTTAGTCTTCTCCCCTATTGCCCATCCACCATCCCAAGAAATTTCTGGAGCAGTGTCTTTCTCCGGCTAGCACTTTGCTTTTTGTCTCCCCATTCCTCTCATTGCTGTCTTTGTAAAATCGCCTTTGCTTCTGTATTTGAATACAGTGAACTTGGAGAAGACTTGAGTTTATTCCTGTCTCACATTTACTAGCTGTGTGACCCTGGGCAAGTCTTAGCCTCAATTTTTCCTCATCTTTAAAGTGGGGATGATAATAGAAGCTACCTCAGAGTTGTTGTAAAAATCAAATGGGATCACATATGTAAAATAATTTGAAATGTTTAAAGTATTATACAAATGCTAGCTATTGTTATTATCATTATTTTCTGTAAATCTTTTCCTAATTATTCCAACTCCATCCCATCTAAAACTACTTTGAAGTCATTTCACATATGTACATATACACACACGCACACACATCCATCCATCTTCCCTACTAGAATGTAAGCTTCTTTATGGCAGGAAATGTTTTATGTTTTTTTTTTTTCTACCTCTGGCAGTTTAGCAGTGTCTAGCACATAGTAGGCATTTAATAAGTGCTTGCTGATTAATTATTTCTTGTACTTTGATGTAAGACAAAACTATCTCTGTTGCTACCAATTAAGCTAAAACTTTTCTTCTTTTGTGGTCTCTCATATAGTAAAATATAAGCACTGATATGATTCAATTCCTCTAGTGTTTTGTTCATTCTGTCTTTGGGATGACAATCTCATATTCAAAGTAACAAATATTCATTAATGTTGACAGATGATCTAAAAACTATGTGATTCTTAGCAAACTCTGGATACTGCCTCTTTATCAAGACAGTGATTGTATTACCTTTCTCTCTACCATATCATACTCTTAAATTAAAATTGTGTAATCTACTAAAAGTCTATATTTTTATTTTTTAAAAAAGTTTGTTTTTTAAACATAAACTCCTTACTAGTCATATTCCCTATTTGGTTACTTGTAAAGTTGATTTTTTGAACCCTAGTAAGATTTTACATTTCCCTCTATTAAGTTTAACCTTGTGTATTCTAATATTCTAGCCTATTAAGCTATTTAAAAAAAATCTCTCTTCCATGTAATATGTTAGTTGACCCTCTCAAATTTGTCATTGGTGGCTCATATCAGTTTGCCATTTGTGCCTTTCAGAGGAAAGAAAGATCACTTTCACCTTGCGGGTAACCCTCCTACAGAGCTGAAGTTAGAGGAAGCATGAAAGTGCCAATGTTACTCACAAGACACAGTCTTCATGAGTCAAGATAAATTGAACTGACAATTTTTCAGTCATAGGCAATTCTGTTTCATATGTAAAAGTTCAGATTCAATTTATTTCAAATTTCAAATTCAAAATATTCAGCCAAATAGGAGATAAAGAAACAGTGAGCATAGAGAAAAGAGAAACACTGAAGTTACATGAAGAGGGGATAAGTATCAGCATATCTATG
This sequence comes from Gymnobelideus leadbeateri, assembly GCA_011680675.1. Taxonomy (NCBI): domain Eukaryota; kingdom Metazoa; phylum Chordata; class Mammalia; order Diprotodontia; family Petauridae; genus Gymnobelideus; species Gymnobelideus leadbeateri. The sequence continues at coordinate 713,740 of WOXC01008355.1, forward strand.
CTGTGATAGTTTAGGTTTTATTGCTCTCCAAATCATAATGGATAAGAACAGCTGGGTCTTTTTTACTATGTTCACTTAATAGAAACTTCTGGTTTAATGGGTATTATTATATTATGCCAAATGTAAAACTTCTCTTCAAATTATATAAAATGATAAAATGAAAATCTAAGCAAACATGTAAATAGAATGCTCGACTAGTATTTAGAACATGTTTCTAAACTGATTTTTAGTTAAATGAATATTGTAGCATGGTTTATTTTGGGAATAAAGTGGTAATTAATCCAAACTATGACCCTTTATTGCTAAGTATAAATATATATAAATGCTAAGTATATTTCTAAGTCTTTACTACCAGAGTGCTGCTTTTCAATTATTAGTTGAATTGTCCTTCATTTAAATTATTCCCATATATCATCTTATATAAGTCAAGGTAGAGAAATAAGTAACACAAAATATTAACTTCTTGAAAGTGGCGACTAGGTTTTTAGTTTTGTTTTTGTGTCCTTGTCTCCTAGCACAGTTTTATGTACACCTAAGAGACATTACAATGTTGTGCATAGAAGGCTAGATTTAGGGTCAGGAAGGTTTGAGGCCAAATCTTGTTTTTGACATATTAAGTGTATGATGAAGGGAAAGTCATTTAGCTTCTCAGTGCCCCAGGCAATCAGTTGCTCATCTGCATCAGAAAAGGGAATTTCTGCATTGGGGCTTCCTTAGAGTGATGATATCACAGGCCTAGACAAAAACAAAAACAAAATGAAAATCCCAAAATAAAAACTACCAACCCAAGGTAGATGCTTAATAAAATTCCTTCACAACCTGGCTCCTACTTACATTTCTATCCTTTTTATTTTTAGCACAATGCTTGACACACAATCAAAAATTAAAAACATGAATTGATTTTTCTCCTTTATTCATTGGCCCAACCAAACTCTTCTTTTCCTCACACATGGCATTCAATTTTCTGTCTTTATTTTTTTTATATTCTTATTCTAGGCATTCCTGTGTATGTAATTTGGTCCCAGAACCTCATCCCTCCTCCCTAGATTACTTCTCTCTGGGTGCAATAACCCTTTTGTCAAGTTTGAGAATTAGGGATTTCTACATAACAGGATGCAAAAGGACTGGACTGATTCTCAGAACAGGTTGCACAACAAGATACCATGGCACATCCTATTTTGGGTTACTTGCATTGCAAGCACTGATTGGGAGAGTACAGACAAAATACGTGAACAAAATGGAGTGATCCTCCAAGGAAACTAGCTCTGGATTCACACAGTCATATGTAAATGAACTGCCAAGAAACAGGACACGTTAGCCAGCTTTGACTTCAGGAAACACTTTTTCTATGAGGGGCTTCTTTCTTTCTGGTGCATTCAGTACTTTCCTCTCAAAGACTGGTTTCTCCTAGGGATTCTCTTAGAATTGTTGATATTTCTAACCCTTTCTGCAAATAAAACTGTTCATAGCTAAAGAGAGTAACACTTTGTCCACATGCTGTCTCTCCTTGAAGATGAACTCTTTGAGGACAGGGGCTTTCATTTTTGTCTTTGTATTACCACTGTTTAGCACACAGTAGGTGCTGAATAAGTCCTTGCTGATTGGTTGGTGACTCACTCCTCAGTTCAGCTCACTTTATTTGGGGGGAAAATGTATGCCAGTAGTCAGAAGTAGACCTGGGTAAGAGTAGAACCATATACTCTTTCCCTTGGTAATCTCATCCAACACATTGATATGCTTTCCCCTTTAAGCAGACTACTCCCACGTGTATGTCTCCCCATTCTAAACCCATCTGTTCAATTATGTATTGACATCTTCACACCTGTACTTCAAAGCTAACACATCCAAAATGGAATTTATCTTTTTCCAAAAACTACTTGTCCTCACTTTCTTTTTTTGACACCATTGATGGTCTATCCATGATTCGTTCTCCTTAAGCTATCATTTTTAATCATTTCTCAGATTATATATATTCTTTGTTGTTGTCAAACTGGCAATCACATCATGAGACTTATGTGAAAACCAGGTTTATTGTAAGAAAAATGAACATGCATTTGGAACCCAAAGACTTCACAGTCCTATAGACAGTACAACAGAATGAGGAGAAGAAAACACTTATCTCCACCTAAAGGGTCATGGCATGGGAGGGGAAAGGTTTAGTAAAGGTAATCAAACCCCACCCAAAGGGGAGGATCAAGGCCATGGCAAAGCCCCATTCTTTTCACTTGGGAACTGCTAGACTATGAAGATAGGAAGATCTGCTTATCTGTAAAGCACTCCAGCAGTATAAGCATTTTCCCAGACTGGCACACTGACTGGCACATCTCTCACCTCCCAAGGACACACAGGGAATCCAACTTGGGGTGCAAACAACAAATTATGTCAGTGGGGAGGGGGAAAGGAACTTCATCCTTGATGCATTCTGGCCTCCTGCATGCTCTGGGTCCAGTGTTTCTGGAACATATGACAACACAAAAAGACAAGTCCAGGGGATCCCTTAACAATCCTTAACATCAGCCATTTTTAACTCTTTGTGTCCCCATTGGAGTTTTCTGGGTAAAGGTACCAGAGTGGTTTGCCATTTCCTTCTCCAGGTCATTTTACAGATGAGGAACTGAGGCATACCTCTGTGTCTACAGCTACTAAGTATCTGAGGCCAGATTTGAATTGAGGAAGATGAGTCCTTCTTGATTCCCAGTGCTCTGTCCACTTTGCCACCTTGTTGCCCCTTATAAGCCTTTAGTATCTTCTAATTCCATATACTTCTTTCTAGTCCCATTTTTACCACTTTAATCTAGGACCTCATTATCACCTGCCTCGACTATAGCAGTAGATCCTTACTTTTGAATAGTCAATTTTCAAAAACAAGCTGAATATATCTGGAACTCAGCCAGCTTGGATAATTCTTCAGACACCAGGGTTAAGGTTTTGTTTTCACTAAAACAATCAAACATTACTTTAGTAGATGATCTAGGACATCAAGGCCTTCTGTCCAGAGTGATGTTTCCCTATTCATAGGTTTCAATGATTGTTTTCTGCAAGTTTATTCTCATTTTTTCCCATAGTCACTATTGCCTATCACATGAAGTATAAACACCCTGGGCTTACATTCAAGATGCATCAATATATGACATTTGCCCCAACAAATTTATTTCATAGTTTAGTCAAATAAGACAGTATGCCAGCTCTTGCAACAAAAGTTCAAGGAGGTGAATTTAGAATTGATTGAATGGCCAGAGCCAAATAATTACCATTAATCCTTCAATATCCCCTTGGAAGGAATGTGTTATGACCAAGAATTTTTGTTTCAGTCAGGTTTTGTTCATCATTTTTTACCAATTACAGATAAAGGTGCAGATAGCAAACTTTTTATCATGACTTCTTTGGCTTACCCAATTGGAAACTATATCTTACAAATCTTTCCAACTTCCTTAACACCTAATACAGTTATCTACACAGTGAGCACTTAATCAATGATATTCTGACAAATTCATGAAATATTAGAGGTGGAGGTGACCTTAGTGATGAATTATTCCAATCCTCTCATTTTTATAGATGAATGATTAAGACCCTAACCGAATAATGGCTTGCCCGAATTCACAAAACTAATTAGTGGCATAGCTTTCTTTTATTTTTAGGACAAACATTTCATTTGATTTTACAACCACTGTATCACCCATTTCACCTCTTTTTCACTTTTCAACTCAATGGGAAGTATTATGTTATTAGGTAGAACAACTGTCACATAGGATAATGTTATATCCATATATAGTGAAAGTGAAATAATTGTATGGAGCACTTGACACAGAGTGGTAGGAAGTAGGGGAAAAAACTGGCACCTCCTTCTCTCCATATAGCAGTACCAAACAGGTGGCTGCCTGACATTGAAATTAATAATAAGGAAAGAAGAAAGAAAGGTAGCACAGCTACACAAAGAAAGTCAACTGTCAAATCTTGGACACCAATGTAATGTTAGGCATTTTGTTAAATAAGACAGACCTTTAAATCTATCTTTGACTTTTTGAGGTCTTTTGCCCAGTAATTGGTCAGTTGTATATGAACAAATTAGTAACATTTCTAGTACATTCTAAATTATTTTCCAGAGGAGATACACTAATTTCCAGCTCTGTCTAAAGAGTATTAGAATATCAACTTTTGTTTTATATTTTATCACCTTGTTAGTCTGATAAGTGTGAAGTGAAATCTTATTTTTGGTGATTTGGAACATTTTTCACATGGTTGTTCATGCTTCGAATTTCTTCTTTTAGAATTTTTTATCTTCTTGACTACTGCTATTGAAGAATGGTTTTTAATTACACACACAAACACATTTATGTATTCATACATGTATGCATACATACACATGTCAAGTTATCTATATATCTTCAACTTCAGATATTTTGTCAGCTGTTTTATTTCAAGTGTTTATACATTTTTAATATCAGAATTTTTATCAGAGATGTTTGATACAAAGATTTGTCTCAGAAATTTTCTTATACTGCTTACCTTGGTTTTGTTTCAAGAAATGCTTTCTTTTTACAGAATTGAAATAATTTATTTTGCCTTTTTTATGTTCTGTTCTACAATGAATTATCCCATAAAACCAATAGGAAAGATACCTCATGTTTCATATTTTATGGTTGTATGTACTTATGTATATCTATACATATATTATATAATATATCTAATTGTTTTATATATGTGTATATACACAACAGAAATATATATATATATATATATATATATATATATATATATATATATATATGTATAATTTGACTTTTATGCTTAGGTCATTTATTTGAAGCTTATTATATAGTATCAAATGCTGGCCTAAACTTATTTTTTGTTTAAATAATTTCTAGTTTTCCTAATAGTTCTTATCACATAAGGAATCCTTAACCCAATAGTTTTGGAGCTACTTTTAGGCTCTGAGAATATTAGCTGATTGTATTTGCTTTTGGACCTTTCTTTTTCTGTTTGTTCTACTGTTCTGTTTCCTAATTTTTAACCAGCACTAAACAGTTTTTTTGATTATGCTTTACAACATAGTTTGAAATTCTAAATGTCTCATTCTTTCAGATAAATTCTGTTAATTTGTCTAGTTCTAGAAATCCTCTGTTAGTTTAGTACTATTATCATTTTTATTAATTTGGCATGCACAAAACATAAACAATGAATGTTTCTCTAATTATTTCTCTTCCCTTATCACTATGAAGAATGTATGTTAATTGTTATTACAAAAGCCTACCCCCACATATTTTATGCGTAATGTAGCTATTTTCTGTGAAATTGCTCTTTTTATCATTTCACCCATTTTTTGTTATACATTATACATAAGAGCATCAATAATTTTTGTGGATTTGTTTAGCATTCTGAGACATTGCTGAAGCTAATAATCAACTCAAGTAATTTCTTAGCTGATTCTCTGGGGTTTTCTAAGTAATCATATTGATCTTGATGTCTACAAATAGGTATAATTTTTGATACTTCTTTGTTAATATTTATAATTTTAATTTTTCTTGTCTTAGACCTTCAGACAATCCCTACCTTTCTTCTTCATTTAAATTGATTTGCTTTTTGCCTTCAAAATTTAATTATTGTGCATCATCCCTATCTTCTATAGAACTTTGGTCCATGAAATATTATCTGTCTTTCCTTTTAATAGCTGTTTTCCCAAAGGTTACAGTGCTTGTCAGCCTATGTTAGAATTTTCATTCCTTCCCCATGACAAACTCTAGGAGGGAGTGATGACTTCTCCCCAGGGTTCTCATCATTTCCACCTCAGAAATTAATTTCTCCCTGTTAGTGAGAATAAGATCTAGAATAGAAATTCTGCTGATTGGTCCTTCCACCTTTTATCAGATGAAACCATTCTTAAAGCAAGTTAAAAAATTATTAACTGCTTGGCTTTTGGCAGACAGAACTCCAGGATACATCTGGATGATTTAAATCCCTTTATTATTCCCATTCTTCCCCTCTCCCATCATGACTATGTCATGTATCTTTTCTAAGCTCACAATCTATTTCTCAAACTTCACAATTATTTCTTTATTTTATCTGGATAATCTACGGTATACTCCAATGACAAAAAATTACTGATGTTATCCCTTCATTGACCTTTAACCAAATACTACTGTTTATCATCCCCTCTCTAGCTGTAGGATTTTCTAAATTGGTGCTATGACCCTAAATTCCTAAACACACACACATATGCTTCCTCCCCCATCTCTCTTTCTCTTTCCCTTTCTCCCCCTCCCTCCTTTCCTCCTTCTCTCTTCTGTCCTGTTTCTTTTGAATGAAATTTAACTATACAGCATTTATTATAGGTATGGGTTTTATCCCATCAAGTATGAATGATATATATGATGTTAAATTTGCCTTTTCTCTTGAGGACCTCTTTTTTTTCATACTTTTCATTTTTGTTTCCAAATTCTCTCCTCTCCCTCACCCATTGAGAAGGAAGGAATACAATACCCATTGTATGTAGTAAGTCATGCATAACATGTTTCCATATCAGCTATGTTGCAAAAAGAAAAAGAAAAACATGCTTCAGTCTGCACTTAAAATTCCTCAATTCTCTATCTGGAAGTAGATTGTATTTTTCATCAAGTCTGTTGAAACTGCTATGGTTCATTGTATTGATCAGAGCTGCTGAGTCTTTCACACAGTTGATTTTTGTTACAAAATTGTTCTTACTGTGTATATTACTCTCCTGGACCTGCTTACCTCACTTACATCAGTTCCTATTAGTCTTCCTAGGTTTTTCCAAAACCAACTTTTTCATCATGTCTTACCACATGATAGTACTCCGTCATGATCATATACCATAACTTGTTCCATCATTCCCCAATGGATGGGCATCCCCTGAGTTTCCAATTCTTTAATACCAAAAAGGAGCTACTATAAATATTTTTGCACATGTGCATCCTTTTCCATTTAAAAAAAACTCTATGAGCTATAGACCAAGTATCAGTATTTCTGTGTCAAAAGGAATTATGCATAGTTTTGCAACCTTTTGGACATAGTTTGAGTTTTCTCCAGTATGGTGGAATAATTCACAGTACCACCAACAGTCTGTTAGTGTACTTATTTTCCCACATCCCTTCCAGAATTTGTTATTTTCCTTTTCAGTCATTCTAGCCTATCTTATGGGTATGAAGTAGTATCTCAGAGTTCTTTTAATTTGCATTTCATTAATTATTAGTGACTTAGAATATTTTTCATATGACTATTGATAGCTTTGATTTTTTTCTTCTGAAAACTACCTCTTCATGTTCTTTGACATTTATCAATTCGAGAATAGCTTATTTATATAAATTTATAAAATTTATAAAACTTTATAGAATTATAAATTTATTAGAGAAACTTTTCCCCAGTTTCCTGCTTTTCCTCAATTTTTTTGGTATTGGTTTTTGTTTGTGGAAAATTTTTAAATTTTATGTAATCAAAATTATTCTCTTTACCTCTCTACATTTTGTTTAGTCATGGACTCTTCCTTCATCCATAGATCCGGCATATAATTTCTTCCATGTTCCCCTAATTTGCTTATGAAATCTCCCTTTATGTCTACATCATGTTCCCATTTTGAGCTTATCTTGGTATATTGTGTGAGATGTTGGTCTATGCCTAGTTTCTGCTGGACTACTTTCCAATTTTACAGTTCTTTTTGTCAAATAGTAAGTTCTTGCCCCAATAGGTGGCAATAGATGGGGTCTGGGGATTTATCAAATACCTGGTTACCATGCTCATTGCCCATTGGCTTCTGTACATATATTGTCTACCTAATTGGTTAACCACTCTATATCTTCTCCAGTACCAAACTGCTTTGACAATTACAACTTTGTAGAATAGTTTGAGATCTGGTACTTTTAGTCCATCTTCCTTCATATTTTTTAAATTGATTCCCTTGATATTCTTGATCTTTTGTTCTTCCAGATGAATTTTATTGTCATGAAGACCCCTGTTTTACCTTGCCTGTTGCCCAGACTTTGGGGATTTGTGTAGATATTTGAGGATAGGTGTTCCTTTCTTGGATTTTTTTTTTTAGTGTATATAAAACCTTATGGAAGTTTATAGCTGCTATACATCTTTCATTACAGCTACTCTGAAGCTAGAGGAGAAAGAGAGAAGGAAAGAGAGACAGGGAGAGGAAGGAGAGAGCGAGAGACAGACAGACAGAAACATAAACAGACTACATCCACCTATGAAAGAGGCAATGTATTAAAATTCTCTGTATTCCTTGTCAAGGGTCCTGGTCCTACTCAGTGCCTTTATCACATACCAATCCTAAAGTATCTGCCAGCAGCCCCTACATTTCTGTCAGTCCACTGAACTCCTATGCCACATGACTTCTGGGGCCCCAATACCCCCTTTCCTGGACTGGGAGGCAGTCCCAAGAAACATGAGCTCTTTTAATTGGTGAAGTTTGTCTCATCTGTTCTGGCACCTTAGGTGTGAAATTGGATTGAAATGAAATGCTCTAGAACGTTTTGCAGTTAACAAATGGAGGTTTAAAATCACTTAACAAGGGGGCTGCTAGGTGGTGCAGTGAATAGGACACCAGCCCTAGAGTCAGGAGGACCTGAGTTCAAATCCGACCTCAGACACTTAACACAAAAAATAGCCATGTGACCTTGGGCAAGTCACTTAACCCCAATTGCCCTACCTTATACCCTCCAAAAAGGAAAAGAAAATACTCAACAAGGATATAACCTTGATTCAGTTGAGTTTAGCAGCTTCTCTCACTTTGGGTCCCATGATCATCCATGATTAGAGCTTTAAAGTAGCAGACGGAGCTCCTGGTCCTTTATGTATCTAGGTAAAATGGAATCTACATCAGTGGTCCAAGCCATAGATCCCTTGGAAATTACATCTTAAGGATAGTTTTTTAATGCATTTGGCAGGGGCGGGGGGAGGAAATAGCCTTAGATTGAATGGAGTAAGCCTTAGGAAAACTAGCCCAGTCTATGGAACCTAAGAAACATTGATTGTACATAAAGAGGGGTACTCTTACTCTTTAGGGAGGAACATCCTTTAAAGTTCCCATTCCCTTTCTAATAGAACCCATTGCAAGGTTCACAGCCCATACCTCCTACTTCTAGGGAACACACTTTAATAACCCTAGAGTATTCCTCCTCTGTGGGGGAAAAACTCTATTCTTACTCCTTCTTCTTGTTCTCCTGTCCTACTTTCCAACAGTCTAGCAACAGGAAGAGAGACCAAAACAAAGAAAGGAAAAAAACTTAATTCACAGTTCCTTTTACTTTCAAGATCTCCAACTTCTCTCTGTATATGAATGACTTCCCTCTGCTCTTTACCTTTTAACCTCCCCCTACCCCTCCTGAAAATTATTGCTTCACTTATAAGGGAATGTAAACTTTAATCCAAATTTTTAAAATTTAATTCTGCATGTAGGCAAACATTTTTAAATTTAATTCTGCATGTTGCCCTCTTCCTCAGTCTTTTAACCCCCATAAGTTCTTTTTCCTTTAGATGTTATTTCCTTATTCTCTTGGTGTCTTTCATAAAACATCTAGCCCTTGAAGAGTGAAAACCTTGGATTCATTACTATACCTTTTCTTGTTAATTATAGATACCTTTCTTGTGATTTTCTTATTTGACATATTACATTAAAATATACCATTCAACTCTGATTTCTTGTAAAATAAAGACTTAAATTCTTTCTTTTATTATAATTATTAACTTTTTCCATTGATGATTATTTTTATCTGTGCACCACTGGGTACAAACAAATTTCATTTGCTTCTTATAATGTCAATGCTGACTTCTCATAAATGATAAGTAGATGAGAATTATTCCAGATGATTTTCCATGGCAATGAAAAGCCTTTTATTGACCTCATGCAATATTTGTTATTTGATATTGATATTCTGAGGTTTACTATGTTTCTTGGTGAATTAAGCTAGCAGTATCTGTTTGTATTCTATTATCTTGCCAATTCCGTTGATTTATACTTTGCTATTTCTCATACCTCTGGGCAATTTTGATTTATTATTTCGTGAATTATTTTTATTTACTGCCTCTCGTCTCTGAAGAAGACACTGATCCTTTGCTTACCTTTTCTTAAAATATTTATTGATGTTATTTGTTTTATGTTACTGTCTTTTTGTGAGGTTGAAGTAAGATAATGTACAAAAAGTGCTTTGGAAAACTTGAAGTGATATATGTGTCAATATTATGGGGAAACGATTTATTTTTTTCTCTACTTTTGATTTTTATTATTTTATTTCATGAATTTGTCATTGTTCTGAGGTGATGAATATGAAGTTCTAGGTTAAAATGTAACTTCTTACTCCATTTTCTTGTTTGAAGTCCACTCAATAATATTTTAAGGAAAACATGTAGACTATAGGAGCAAGTTAATTTTCTTAGTATGAAATGAAATAAGAATAATGTCAGAAACACTAAAGCTAGTAATGAGCTGGGGCTTACATTTAATGCCAAGAACAAAAATGGTCTTTTGAAACCTTTACTCTGTTTGTAATAAGAAGAAGATCAAAGAAGGTCTATGTTTGTCTTGAGGGGAAAGATAAGACAGTAATAAAAGATGATTTAAAAGAGGCACGCATTCTTAACTCCTGTTTTGCTTATGTTTTCTCTGCAAAGGAGATTAATCTTCAGACTGGGAAGTATAGGGCAAAAATGGTTTACAGGGAGTTAAAATATATTATAAGCCAGATGGCAAGAGAACACTTAACTATCCTTAATAATTTCAAGTCACTAGGCCCAAAACAAAGGACATCAAGGGTACTAGAAAAGCTATCACGAGTGATTTCCCAGCCACCACAAGTGACCTTTGAAAACTCATGCAGAATAGGGAGCCGTTATTGATTTAGCAAAGATGGGAAAACATTGTATCAATTTTTTTAAGCAAAAGATAATAGATTCTTTGATCTACAGACTACTATGCTTAAGGTTCTTTAACCCTTTTTCCCCTTCTCCCTCTTACCCCACAATGGGACTAACTTTAAAATAATTATTTGTAAGGACTTAGAAAAGAAAGCAGTAGTTATTAGGAACCAGTGTGGGTTCATCATACCAAGTCACATTAAGTTCACCTCATTTTCCTTTGACAGGGTTACTATGCTGATAAATCAGGGAAATGACATAGGAAGCATAGTATACCTGGATTTCAGCAAAGTTGATGACCAAGGACCTCAAGATATTCTTGTAAAGTAGATGGATAGTTGAGAAATGCATGATTGTAGAATTAAGTGGGTTCAAAACTTGTTGAAAAAAGGTATACGTGTTATATGCTCTCAGATTTCCCCTAATGTTGATGAGAGTCTTATGTGGTCTTCATAGAAGATATTCAGCCTAGGTGGTACCAGGAAGGTTAGCTTTTACCAGAAGGCTGGCCATCAGCCCCAAAAGGATCTTTTGAATGTAGCCACAACATTAAAATAAAAGTCCAAAAGTAGTGGAAACACAGACACCATATGTGGCTTTCTTGGCCATTTCCCTCTACAAAAACTTCAAAAACAGTGACAAATGAAGCAAAAGATCCACTAGTAAAGAAAGAAACGCCTGCAAGGTAAATTCCCACCAAAAGAGAAAAACAAATAGGAAAGGCCTCCATAATCAGTCCTACAGTTCTTTCTATCTCTCTCCCACCCTCAGTCAAAACTAAGGACTGAAGACTAAGGTCTAGGGACTTTGCTTCAAAGACTGAGGGTTCTATACAGTCATTGTCAATTCCTGATTGCCACCCTGATTCAGAATTTGAGATGTGGCTAAGGGTGAAGTTTCCACATAGCTGGGACTCCAGCTATATAACAAAGATAAATTAGAAGTAACAGCAAGTAGGGTAAACCTTTGGTAGTCATCCTTAATGAAGCTGCCTCTTGGCAGAGATTCAATCAGAAACTTTTCCCAGTGTTCACCTAAACGTCAGTTTAAGATGCCAGGGTGTAGATTGTGTTAAAATGAAAAAGTAAAGGAAAATTCTGAATACAATAAAGAAGATTCTGAATACAATAAAGAAAATTCTGAATACAATAAAGAAAATTCTGAATACAATAAAGAAAATTCTAGGACAAATCTCCAGAAGATGAAAATAATGCTTCAGTAGCTACAGGTAAGGAATGCATTGGCCACAAAAGCTCTCTAAGTTTTTTTTTACCTTATTTCCAGTAAGTTACCAGATAAGATAAACATTAGGAGGTGCCATGGAAAGACACATACACTTGATGCAACACTGGTGTAGCTGTAAATTGGTTCAACAATTATAGAAGCAATTTGGAACTTGTTAAAAATGTGAAGGAAATTTCCATATTATTTAACCCAAAGATCCCACTGCTGGACTTATAACTGAAGGAGGTCAACGATAGAAAATGTCCATATCCTCCAAAATATTTATAATGGCACTATTTGTAGTAGTAAAGAACTAAAAAATGAGTAGATGCCCACTGAATGGGGAATAGCTGAACAAATTATACACGAATGTGGTGAAACATTATTGTCCCATAATAAATTATGAATATGATGAATAATGGGGAACTATGAGGAAACCGACATGAATTGCTACAAGATGAAAAAGCTGAATCAGGAAATCAGGGTGCATGATGGACATGATATAAATGGAACTAATAAAAAAAGAAAGAACTAAACAATGGATGATTGTTGCATATGATGGGTATAATAACCAATCTTGTCACCCAAGAATAGGTGAGAAAATCAACCTTCTTGTGTCCTTTCTGGATTGAAGGAGGGATATAGATATGAGATTTCACATATATTATCTAACTCCCTTGATATGTTTATTAGTTTTACTGAAGTGTTTTAAAAATTATTATTTCTCTAGGTTGGGGAGGATGAGAAAATAACTTTGGAAATCAAGATGATCTTAAGATAACCACTACCAATCCATTTTCTTTTTTTTTTTTTTTTTGCCTTTTTTTTTTTTTTGGAGGTCAGTTGGGGTTAAGTAACTTGCCCAAGGTCACACGGCTAGGTTTTTTTGTTTGTGTGTGTTAAGTGGCTGAGGCCGGATCCGAACTCAGGTCCTTCTGACTCCGGGGCCAGCGCTCTACTCACTGTACTACCTAGCCGCCCCAACCAATCCATTTTCTAAACAGAAAAATGAAGGAAAATAGTAAATGTATTTAATCAGAGCCATTGGTGAACGAATTGAAAAGGAGAAGAAACTCAAAACAGAAGCTAGAAACTTTAGCAAAGTAACGGACACCTTGTGGGGGGAAGGGACTGAGAAAACAAAATCCAAAAATTAAGTAATACAAAAAGAAATATTAGAATCAGTTCAAAATATATTAAAATTGGAAGAACATGTGAACAATTTCCTATTAGAAACAAATGACCTACAAAACCAGGGGCAGAAAGATCATTTAAGAATGATCAGACTTTGAGAAAAGCCCAGTGAATCAAAAAACCTGGATACCAAGGTTTGGAATAACACAGGTTCTCACATCACCCAAGGCTCCTAGGAATCTCAGCAGGGTAACCTTCCTAGAAATTTATTTATATCTTTATTACTCCTTTTAAGCAATCGTCTCTGATTATGAAGCCAAAAGACTTCACCATAGCAGCCAATCTATCTGTAATTTCTTCTTTCTCCTTTTATACTTCATTACATGCTACCTTCTGAGGCTGGCATAACAGTATGATAGAGCTCAGGATCAAGTAGCTTGATGCTTTTTCCTTACCATGATGCTGACTCTGTTAACTGATCTCAGTTTTTCCGCTAGACCTGGACATGATACTGACAAAAGGGACCCAAAGAGTTGGCGTGGAATATCAACCTGGAAGGAAATGTCTAGAGGGGTGACATGAGTCCCTCTGTCCTTGGCACTGTTCTCTTTAACATTTTTGCAACTGACATGGATATATTTTGTGTTTACTTAAATATTTATTTACATGTTGTTTTCCAATATAACAAATTCCTTTAGGGCAAGAACTGTTTGTTCTTTGCATAACATTATTTGTGCATGACACACAGATAGGAGATATAATAAGTACTGAGCAAATCCTCACCAGGCTAGAATAATCTAAATAGATGGAATTTAATAGTGATAAACATAAAGTCCTGTGTTTGGACTCAAAAAGTCACCTCTGCAAGTTTAGAATGGGAATATTCCATCTAGACAAGAGTTCATATGACAATAATTTAGGAGTTTTAGTGGACTGAAAGCTCAATATGTAAGAACATAGTGTGTTAACCAGAGAAAGAAGAGCTAATCTGATCTTTATTTGATCCATTCATCTTACTGGTATGAGTATCCCTCCAAAGAAATAGATTACAAACATCCATACCTTTTCATCTTATACAATTCCTAACTATATTCTCCCATAAATCTTTGCCAGGGCTTATCCAAGATACTGGGGATCTTCTTTTAGATCCTTTGACATTGCCAGGACTATTTTTTTATTTGAATTTTGATTTTCATCAAAATTAGTAAGTGTAGGTATTCTGTAGATTTGAAAACCTTCTCTAATTTACAATCTTAGAAAATGGCTGTGTGTTCTGAAAGGTTAACTGACTTGCAGGAGTCATCTACTATTATGTATTAGAAGCAAGACTTCAACCTAGGCCTTCCTGAATCCAAGATTGGACCTGTATCTGTATCTTAGGTTGCCTCTCCCTAAAGATATATCGGCAGAAAATGGGAGTTGCTCATGTGTCACTCCAGAGATATCTTTTAAGTGACTTCTCTAGAATAGTACTCTTTTGGTAATGTGTTGCAAACTACAAATTCATACTATGTCCTTTTCCATTGTGCTTTCAATGAACTTTCATTTTAATTCTTCAGAGAATGAAATATTCCATGCTTCCCGACCATGCAGATTCACTAGAAGAATATTGTTGTTAATAAGAAATGAATATTTGTTTTAGAGAGGATCTTTTTAAAAAAAATACATATACTCTTAAATGAAATCCATAAACACTCAAAAGTGTTTGATTCAATTGCCACACACACACAAAAGAGTCTTACACAATTGAATATTTGAACTTGAACAGACATTGAGACTGGACAATGATCTGAATCCAGAATTGAACAAGAAGAGGAATGCGGGCTGCGTTAACTTTGGGAAATTTCACAGTATTAATATGATCTCAGACAACATTAATAATGTCCAAAGCAATGAAGGTTATAGTTCCACTGCAGTTTGCCCTAATTAGTCACATATGAAGTATTGTGTTCATTTCTGAGAGCTGCATTTTAGAAATGAAAATGACAAGATGGAGCCTGCCCAGAGGAAGTGATGAGGACAGCGAGGGGACTTGAAGCCATGCCACATCAACATCAGTTAAAGGAACTAGGGATGTTTAGCCTGGAGAACAGAAGATTTCGGGGGGAGTATGATAGCTGTCTTAAAGTATCTGAAAGGCTGTCATGTGGAAGAAATAAGAGATTTGTTTTGCTTAGAACCAGAGGGGAGAACTAAGAACAATAGTTGGAGGTTGCAGAGAGGCATATTTAAACTTGATATAAGGAAAAAATTCCCTATAATTTGAGTTATACAGAAGTGTCATGGTTTCTTTTCAGTAAAGGTCTATATGTTAGTTATAGAGAGGATTTTTTTCAGGTGTGGGTTGGTCTAGGTGGTATTGTAGATTCTTTCTGAATTTGAGATTCTGTTATTCTGTGATACTCTGAGGGTATTTATGAAGAAAATATGAGAAAGGAACAGGTAGGCTTTTGAAGGGGGCAGCTAGGTGGCACAGTGGAGTCAAAAAGTCTCATCTTTCTGAATTCAAATCCAGCCTCAGACACTTACCAGCTGTGTGACCCTGGGCAAGTCACTTAACCCTGTTTGCCTCAATTTCCTCATCTATAAAATAAGCTGGAGAAGGAAATGGTAAACCACTTCAGTATCTTGCCAAGAAAAACCCAAAAAAATGGAGTTATGAAGAGCTGGACATAATTGAAAAACAACTGAACAATGATTGGAAACAATTTTAAGCAGTAGACCCATGATTCGTTGAAAAATATAGAGAATGCAAGATGCCTATGAATTTATTGTTGGTTACAAAAACAAACTCCAAAATATTCTACTCAGAGCAAAATATAGCCATTCCACATTTCTGGATGCCATTACAGAGAAAATTTTGTTCAGTAGTTCTCACTATAAATACCAACTAAAATAATAATATAGCAGATTTATATATATATATATATATATGTGTGTGTGTGTGTCTGTGTGTGTGTGTGTGTGTGTTTTAAGGTTTGCAAATGCTTTACATATGTTATACCTTTTGATCCTTACAACAATCCTGTTCACCATGTGTTACTATCCCTATTAACAGAAGAGGAAACTGAGACTTAAAAAGGTTAAGTGACTTGCCCAAATTCATTACCTATTTGAGGCAGGATTTAACTTCTTAGCTCCAAATGTGGCACTTTACCATACTAAAAATACAGCACAGGAAGGTATAAACTTATTACATGCACTCACCACTGTCATCCAGGGTGTCTTACACTTAATCCAAATGGAGAAGGGATTCTTTGTAGATTGAGAGATCTTCCAGATGATCCTGCTTGTTAATGAAATTGTTATTTGTGTAAACTGCTACAATGCTACTCAATGAGATTCATGGTCCTCAGTCAAGAATACATATAGGAAAAGCCAAGAGAATGGAAAACAATCATTGCTCAGGTTATTACATGCAGTTGGTTGGATAGGTAGTCTACTGAATTAGTCCATCAGTATATACATTTCAGACAGGACAGAAGACAGGCAGTGAGCTGGGCCCCCATCTAATATCCCTTCAGTTCAGTTCAAAAAACATTTATTAAGCACCTACTATGTTCGAGGCACAGTTTCAGGCATACAAAAACAAATGAAATAGCCCCTGCCCTCAAGGAGCTTACATTCTCCGGTTAGGGGTGGTGGAATTAGTGAAGGTGAAGGCAGAGGATAGGACATATCAGCAGATAGGTACATACCAGATATATACCAAGTAAATACAAAGTAATTTCACTCACAGCTGGGGTCATCAGCAAAGATTTTGAGTGAGAGTTGGCATCTGAGTTGAGACTTGGGAACCTAGGGGATAATAAGTAGAAAGGATGGAGGGAATTCTAAGCAAGGGGAACAAAAGCGATTCCCAATGGTATGGATTTCTATAATACTAATGCAACGTCAAGGAAATACATCCTTTCCATTTTGGAATAGGTATATTCTAGCAAAGGTGGTTATATAGTAAATTTTCTTTAAATTAGCATGAGGCAGCATTGTATAAGACTTCTAACTTGGAGCCAACAAATTCTGCTGGCACAGCTAAAAATTAGAGGAACTTTTTAAAAGAATAATCTGATATTATACTACAAAAGATACAATAATCATTCTCTTTGACACAGTAATTCCATTATAGGGAACATATTCTAAGAGTGATATAAAAAAGTCTGTTTCAAGATTTATGGCAGCTTTATGGTTGTGAAAAACCCAGAAAAGTTCAATGCCAAAAGAGGCAGTGATATCATTGTAACTCTAAATAATGAAGAAGTGCTACGCTTAAACAAACAAACTCCAAAGACTTGGATTCAAGGCTCAGCTCTGCTGCTTCCTGGATGTATAACCTTGGGAAGGTTACTTCACCGCCCTTGAGTCATTTCTTTATCTGTAAATAAGGGATTGGATTAGATAATTTGAAAAGAGCCTTTTAGCTCTAACATTAAATGACTGTGAATTTTAATGCAATTCAGAATGACATTTATGAAAACTATTAAAAATGCACAGGCATATGAACTAATATATATAGTAAGAGAATCAGAACTGGAAAACCAGCAAACACTTAGATTATATATTTTCTTTTTATATAGTTATAGTTACAAGCACAGGGATAAAAAGGCAAATAGAGTGGAAGACAATAGGAGTAAATAATATCTACCATCTGCATAAGACTGTGCTAGATACTAAGTGGGATATAAAGGAAATGTAAAAGCATCATCTCTGCTTTCCCATATAGGAGCCTACAGTCTAGTTAGGAAGACCAGATTTAGAAATGTAAGGTATTTTGTCATATTTACTGCCAACATCAATGGTAGTAGAAGTGCTAATAAATTCCCAGAGACTTAATGAAGACAGGCTTGTCTTTAACACTGAAGGCTAGATAGGAGTTGGATAGTCTGAGGAAAGAGAGAATGGCATTTTAGGCAGCATGAATAGTATGGGCAGAAGTTTGCAATAATTGCCTATAGAATAAAATGCAAATGCTGCCTCTGTCACTATACATAGGCTGTCCCTCATGCCTGGAATGCATTCCTTCTTCACCTTCACCTCTTGAAATCTCTAGCCTCATTTAAAAGCCTAGCTCATTTGCCACAGGGTAGTGTAGAGATTGTCTGTATTATATCTCCCAGTTGGTAATATTCTCTCCTGCTTCAAATTATGGTATATATGTTTATCTGCTATCTGTTGTATGTTGTATGCCCTACACTCTACCCATAGAATGTAATCTTGAAGGGAAGACTTTTTTTTTCTTTGCATCGCTAAAACCTAACAGTTGGTTTTGAATTGTTTCAGTCATGTCTGATTCTTTATGATCCCATTTGGGGTTTTCTTGACAAAGATACTGGAGGTGTTTGTTATTTCCTTCTCCAGCTCTTTTTACAGATGAGGAAATTGAGGCAAATAGAGTTAAGTGACTTGTCCAGTGTCATACCTGAGGCTGGATTTGAACTCATGAAGATGAGCCTTCCTGATTCTGAACCTAGTGTCCTATCCACTGCACAGAGTGGGTGCTTAGTAAAACTTTATTGGAATATGTTGTATTGGACAGCCCATGCACAGGCTGAGGAAATAGGAGATGGGCTGTGATTTATGAGTGAAGCTAGAACATGGACTGTGTTATTTCAGTAATACAAAACAAATATGGAAAGGTAGCCTGGAGCAGTATTTTATCTTGAAAGCAATAAGGGGCTACTGAAATGTCTTGTATAAGGTAAACAAGGTTGTATATGAACTTTAAGCAGATTCTGTGGCAGTTGTGTGGGGGACAGGTTGGAAGAGGGAGAACTGAGGCTGGGTGACTACTTTGGAGGCCATTGCCAAAAAAGCTAGTGAGGAGTCACAAGGGTTTGAAAAAATGAATAAAAAGTATTCATCTTAATATGATAAAAGTATTTATCATTTACTATGTGCCATGCACTGTGCTGAGTGCTAGGAATACCAATAAAAAAACAAGACAGCCCTTGCCCTTAAATCTTTACATTCTAATAGGAAGGTGCTAACACATCATGGGTGAGTAATAGCCAGAGAAGCAAGTTTTTGTTTTTTTTTTTCCTGAGGAGTTAAAAAATGGTGAATGGTGTCACATAGTAGTTTGTTATCATCCCTATTTCAAAAGCAATGATAACATTGATTTGATTCTAGTTTCCAGAGTAAGAGATTGAGGGAGGAAGAGGTATGCATATGGTGACAAGGTAGATGGTAAGAAGACTTCTAGGATAGGTGAGTGGCGGGCTGGGGGATGAAGCAACTGGAGTCTGAGTGAGTTGAGTTACTGTGTGAATAGAGATAAAGGGATAGAGAGAAGAGATGGCATGAAGGCTATTCCAACAAGATATGGCAACTTTTGGGATATAGTGAATGAGGGAGAGTGAAGAATCAAAGATGACTCAAAGATTGTGAAGCTGGGACCCTCCAAAGACATAAGGAGGTTAGGAGAATGGACAGATTTAGGGAGAAAGAAAATGAGTTCAGTTTTGTCTATGGTAAATTTTCCTGTGGGATATCCAAGTGGAGAAACCCAGCAGCCAGGTTACCTAAAGGACTGGACATGGGGAGAGGGCTGGAGTGTAGAGATTTCAGACATCTCTCCAGAGGTGATGAATCAGATTAAGAGAGAGTGTATAGAGACACTATAGAAGAGCGCCAAAGATAGAACTCTGGGGCACGTTGATGCTTAAGGAATACAACACCAAAGATGATCCTAGAAAGGTCACTAAGGAGAATCAGTCAGACAGGGAGGAGAGTACCAGGAAAGCAGTGTCACAGAAGCCAAAGGAAGAGAAGATATCAAAGAGGAGGGGATGGTTAACAGTGTAAAAAAGATTTTTTCCCCATATGATGGTCCTTCAAATACTTGAAGAGAGCTATCATATAAACCACTTAAGTCTTCTCTAGGTTACACAGATCCAGATTCTTCAGCCTTTTCTCCTATGACATCATCTCAAGGCCAGTCTGGTTGCCACTTTCTGTTTAGTTTAACAGCGCCCTTCCTAAATGCCCAGGACTGAACACAGTATTCCAGATGGAGTCTGACTATTGTATCATCACTATTGCCTTCTTAGATCCTATGCCTTTTCTAATGAAGTCTAAGAGTGCATTTGATTTCTTATACTGCTGACTCACATTGAACTTTCAGTGCACTAAAGCCCCCAGGCCTTTTTTTTTTTTTTTAAGTCAACAAGACTTTATTAAGCACCTATAATGTGTCAGGCACTGTACTCTAGGTGCTGAGGATACAAAAGGCAAAAATTAATACGTCCCTACCCTCAAGGAGCTTACATTCTACCAGGAAAAGGGGAACAACATGTCCACAGATAAGTAAATACAAAATATATACAAAGTAAATACAAAGTTGAGGATAAAAATAAATAAAATAAAACATAAAAACCAAAGCAAATACAAAGTATTTTTGGTCCTCCCATCTTTTTTTTTTTTTCAGACTTATTGCTGTCTAACTATGTCTCTCCTCTCTTGTATTTGGGGAACTAATTTTTTGACCTGATTGTAAAATTTAATAATTTTCTTTTAAATTTCTATCTATTTTTATCTGAACCAATGTTCTAGCCTGTTGAGGTGTTTTATCTTTTTTACCACAACTCATATCTATGTCTTTTAGTCATCTCTCTGCTTTATGTCTTCTGCAAATTTGATATGAAATCTACCTTTATTTAAGATATTTATAAAAATGTTGAACAGCGCTGAACAAGCACTACTTGGGATACTCCATCAAAGACCATCTAAGTTGATATTGAACTGTTAATGACTCTGCCTTTGGTATAGCCATTCAACAAGTTCTAAACCCAATTAATTATGAATGCTTCAGAACTATTTTCCCGAAAATAATAAAATATGTACCATATTCTATCCAAGTCACATGTCTTTTCTTAGAAAAGTTCCAGGTAGCAGTAGAAAGGGCACATAGAAGGCTAAGAATCACACAGTGCTTAGTCTATTAAAATTATTTTAACTAGAAGTACTCTAAAGGTGAGGTTGTTGTCCAAATACCAATAAATTGACATGCTACTAGAAGTACTGAAGCACATCAATATTGATCTTCTCATGATAAATGAGACCAAAAGGATAAAAGGAATTTCAGGTGAATGGAAGAATGGATTTGAAGTTCTCCCTGGAGAAGCAATCGATTTGGCAAAGGTATCATCATCATATGTCTAAAGACAATTTAAAAAATCATTTTATGGAATATTTGGTCAACTTGTCTTGCCACACTAAAGATTAGCAAAAGCAAAAAGATAATCAGGAAGGTAACATCAGCTGATAATAATTATAATAATAATATAACATTTACATAGTGCTTTAAGATCTTCAAAGCAGTTTACATGTTTGATCTCATTTGATCCACACAATAACCCTTATGTATCAAAATCTATTGCAGAAGGTGAAGAGGTAGAAAAATTCTACAATGAACTAGATCCTCCAAAGCAAGTCAATATATACTTTTGATACTTAGCAACTTCAAGACAAAGGCTGAGCATAAGGGAAATGGTAAAATAAAATAAAAAACTGAGTAAAATAATGACTTATGTTTGACAAATAAAAGAGGCCAAAGTCTTGCAGACTACTCAGAAGCCTTATACCTTACACTATGTCATAAATACTTTAAATTTAATTCAGCAAGTATTTATTAAATGCCTGTTCTGTGTAAGACGTTCTACTAGGTAAAAATCAAAAACAGTCTCTTCTAAGAGAGTTTACATTCTGAGTGGAATATGATATGAAAAAATACAAATATACACATGAAAATTTGAGGAAGAAGACAGAATTAACAAAGATTTGGAATCATGAAAGACTTCCTGGAGGAGGTGGCACCTGAACTGAACACTGAAGGAAGCTGAGGGCATGAATATGGGACAATGAGTAATTTAGTTTAAGTGGAATTTTGAATGTTTGAGATGAAACCAGAATGGTAGGTTGGCTGCAGATCATGATAGATTTAGGATTTTATATGCCATAACTAATGTGGAGCCACTAAAAGTTTTTGAGGAGGGGAATTATTTTAATTGAAGTTTGTTAGGAAGATTACATGAGCAATGGTATAAACAATGAATTGAAATGGGACAAGACCAGTTAATAGGCTATTACAGTAGTCCATTTGAAGGTAGGACCTGAATTTGAATTGAGGCAGTGGTAGGCACTTAATTAAAGGTTGTGGGAACTGAACAGAATTGAATCCATATCAAGAAATCAGGATAAAAACCATGTTGAACACTTTATAAGTTGTAAGAAATGAGAGATACACAAGAACTGGCAGGGCAAAAAGAGTCATTACTTGAGTCGAGTGTATAATCAAAATTTGTGACATAGTGAGATGCTTTAAAATGGGATTTGGCTGTACTTCTAATAATATTGTCTAGTTCTAAGAATTAAGTACTCAGTTCTCAGATCAAAACCAAAACATTAATAGTGAAAACTCACAGAAAATTGTCATTTTCCATTTGAAGAACTCAACTCTATACTAAGTTCTTTCAACCTGATCTTAAAACCAGAATTGCCTCTTTTTTCTTATTCACTTTTAAAATGCAAATATGAAAGAGATTAGTTTTAAGTGATAAACTGGTGTTTATCTACATACCCATAACAATCAATCAGGTCCTCTCAATCAGGGTATCTTTAGTGTTTCAGAATCAATAGCAATGATTATTTACATTGAAAACAAAAAAAGAAATGAACATTCCCTGTTTTGTTTTGTTTTTTGACAATATGACTAAAGATCACATTTCTGTAATAAGAATTGGGAAAAAGAAACACAGTGTAATAGGTAAAGAACACATTTGCTGTTTTTATTGGTGCCTTTAGGGCAGTAATACTGAAAAAGGGGAATGCAAAAAACAAAAACAGAAACAAACAAAAACAGGATGGTGGCAACCCACATCTTTTTTTTTTTTAAGAGTACATAAACTCCAATTTTCTTTTTATTGTGGCATGAATGATAACATAAAACCAAAAACATGAAAATATACAACTTATATTACACTATGTGTTATGAACAAAATATAAATCTATAACTCTATGTTATATTTACATAATTATTTCTCTTATTAAATTTCAAGTGAGATGGTAGGTTGCACATACTTTGTTTTAAGCTCCAGGCATTTGATTGTCTCTCTCTCTTTTTTTTCCTTTTCACTTGTAAAATTCAAACTGTAAGAAGGACCAAGAGCTTTAGAGCCAATGGAGCTATATAAATACTGTTTTAGTGAACCAGTGACAGAAACACTGGGGAGGATAGAAATCAATCAGTAGAAAACCCAACATGACATCATCTTCAGTCTGCGAAACTGACAGAAGAAAATTTTGTAAATGTAAATACTCTAGAAGCCAAGCTAAACACATACCCATGCCCTATAAGATAAGGAGCTACTTGAATTCGCTTTAAGTGGACTCATTTTTTTCCTTGCAAAACTGTAGTTTTTATTTTGTCAGTAACTTGGTAGACCGATATTTTATAAATCTACACATGTGAATATAGTATGTAATTCTTTAACTACAAGTGGACAATCCACCTAGTAGAATGGGTGAAAGTGTAACTGTTTTTGTTATTTAAAATGTGATATGAGAGGCTTCCTCAGGGACAAATAACTGCTCATGTCTTTGGATTAAGAAAAAAAAAACTTATGAAAGTGGAATATAAAAGTTAAACACAATTTACTTTCTGATAATGATTTAAGTAAAGAAAAATTATATGCATAAACCAAATCTTTGAATTTATGTCATGAAAGAAAGATATTCTTTCATATTTATTTGTTGTAAGATGATTTAGTCACCAAACTAATTATATACTAGAACAATAGTTATTGTTCTTTCTGGAGCCTGATTACATTGCTGTTAAATGCAGATGCTAAATGTACTTAAAATTTTATTTGACTAACTTAAGGCATGAATGTATTGAGATAAGGTTTATATTTCATTCCATTGAGGTAACCAGCCAAATTATTAACAGCTTAAATATAAGCAACTTTAATCCACTTTCTCTAGTGCTTGTCTCTTAGATATTCACTAAATGTATTCCACTGAACTGCTGCCATAGGGAGGAGTGTGTGTGGACACAAGAGGAATAGTGAAAGGGACCAAGAAAAGAGATGCCAGATGAACTAAGATATAGACTAATATCTTTGTTGTCTGTTTTAGATGAAAACTACCTTCTTTTCCTCCAGCTTGTCTGTCATGGGTACCATGGAGCAAAACAAAAGCAGGGAGAAAAATAAGGCTTTATGACATTACAGTATTGTCAACCAATCAAATGTAGAAAAGGCAATGAGTTAACATAGCAACCTATGAACTTTAAATCATTTCATAAATTAGCATAATTTTTTAAATAATAAGGGAAAACTGGAATAGAAAGTGCCATCCCATAAGTCAAATGGCAGAGGTGAGGAATGTGATACAGGGTTGCTGGCTTGCTTTATGCTCTGGACTACACTTGTTTAGTCTTTCTGGCACACATCTTATTTACTAAAATTTATGTCTGAGTTTAAAATTAAAGTTTTGTTAAAGTTCACAATGAACAACAACCCAGAGTAGAAGATGTGGCCTTCTCCCTCAGGGAGAAAAACAAAACAGTTTTGTCATTTATTCACAAGGGTGTCACAATTGGCTCTAACCATGAATGCCTTGGCGGCACCTACCTGGAGCTAAAACAAAGTATTCTTGTAGCCCAAAGTCACAAAATTAAAACAAAGCATATTTCTAACATGGTGGAAAATAAGCATCCAGCAAACGTGAGAGGTGAACCCACATAAGTCAGAAATAATTTGTTCACAAAGACAGGGAACAAATTTTTAAAAATCTGTTTTCACATTGTACTTAATAATGATATAAAAACAAGTGTCTAGTTTTTCCTTATCCAAACAGAGTGCTTAAAAAAAAAGAAACAAAACAAAACAAAAAATTGGCTCTAGATGACTGTGGTAATTAAATAACTAAAATGAGTGATGAGAGAGCAGAAGTTAATTAAGATTGAACACAA
The DNA here is from genome assembly GCA_011680675.1 of Gymnobelideus leadbeateri. Classification (NCBI taxonomy): domain Eukaryota; kingdom Metazoa; phylum Chordata; class Mammalia; order Diprotodontia; family Petauridae; genus Gymnobelideus; species Gymnobelideus leadbeateri. Next base: position 738,938 of record WOXC01008355.1, read on the forward strand.
CACTCCCATTAATTCACTCCTTCATAATAAACATCAGAACTTGACATCGCTGAGGCCAAAATTTTTTAAAAGGGAGGGAAAAAAGATGTTGGGATAAGTGAGTTTTTTGTATATATATTTTATATATTTATATATATATATAGTTTTTTGTACTATATATGTAAAAAGTTGGAGAAGGGAAATTAGTTTTAAATATCTTAACAGCTTTGTTGGCTGCATTTCCAATTCAGAATAGAATAAAATAGAATAGGGGAAATAAAATAAATTATACATAATTTACTAATCTGGGAACAGCTGACCATTATCATCATCATCATCATCATCATCATCATCATCATCATCATCATCATCACAACACTAGCAAGAAGAGGCAGTTCAACTGAAATATACAGTCATCAAATACAAACAGAAGAACAAAGGAAACAAAATCTCTGACATGCAGGATATGAATAGCTCCTCCAAGCAGAACCCCAGAGCAAGTCTTTTGAGAGAGAGAAAAAATGAAAAAGATGTTTTGTTCCTATTCAGAGGTATAAATCCAAATTGGTGGGGGTGGGAGTATAGGTCAGGAAGTGGCGGGGTTGAGTAAAAAGATGGAGTGAATAACATCACACATCCAAATTACTGGTTGGTATAGTGTCCTGTTTCATGACCATTGTTGGCAATTTCCTTGGAAAGTCTGCATTTATTTGCAAAGGCCTCACACTTTTAGTGGCCCTTTGGCAAGCAAAAAAAAAAAAAAATAAATAAATAAAACAATCATCACCTGTTGTCTCTCTATGTGTACACACCCTGCCTCAGGAGAATATCTTCAGAGGACTTTTTTTTTTAGCAAAGGCAAGTTCAGCAGACAATGGTGGCTGGAGCTCAGATATTATCAGTTTACTTTGGCTATAGTTGCTTTTTAATTGAATCCTGCTGTCTACTATGTGAAAATATTTGTTATTTTCATCATCATGAAATACAAAGAGACTCTATCTCATCACAAAGAAAAATGGGGGGAAAATTTAACACAACACAACGTCTTATAAAAATCACCAGATCCAATTCCTGCTTAGAAGAGAATGGAATGTTGGAAAAAAACATTCTGCCAAAAGGCCAGACTTACTCAATGTGAAGCATAATCATATAGGTCAAAGGATCTTAGGAAAAACAAAATGAAACAAAACCCTCAAATAGCCAAAGGTTAGTGAAACTAATCATTAAAGGGAAAAAGGCATCTGCAAACAGGTTGTGTATTGTTAGTGGCTTCTGTGTTATACATGCACACTTCTGTTAAATAGGACCACCAGATCCATCCAATGAAGATAATATTAGAAGTTTAAAAACATAATTTCTGAGCCCCATACTTGATTAAGTTAAGTTGTCATTTGAAGTGCAAATTAAAGGTCAAAGTTACTTCCAGACCAGTCACTTAGAGGATGTGGGATTTCATCCCCAGATGTGGGTTTTACTCACAATGGTCCAATATTATTCTTATTAGTACCATAAACATACACACATACACACAAAAATCCAAGGTCAGAAAATATTTTTCTCTAATTTTTTTTATGTCTCTCTTTCTCTCTCTCTCTCTTTTCACCTGAGAACGGCACCTACAGTTTCCAAAAAAAAAAAAAAAATCAAATCTCACCAGCTGCTGGTATATTAGGTTCTTTAAGGGATTGTCTAAGACATAACACTGTCCTAACTGAGAAAGAACAGAATACAAAACAAAAAAATGAACTAGTTCAACACTTCAGTACAAATTTGGCACTTGCTCAAAGTCGCAGTGTGGTGTGCAATAGATGAACCAAGTCCTTGATGAAGAAAATAATTGCCTATTGGGTGTCAGATGGCAGAAAAATAAAAATAAAAAAAAACAGGCTCTCTTTCCCTCTTCCCCTTTCATATACTTCCACCCCTAAGATATGCCAAGGTAGGTATAGAGATGGAGACAGTGGAAGGGAGTAAAGAGAAGTTTATCTTTCTTTTTTTTTCTGTCAGGTGCATTACCAAAACAAAAACAAAAAAAATTATTATTTTTTAAACTGTAGCACAAAACAACAAAACACATTCACAAGCCACTTGTTGGCACTGTGTACCTGAGTGAGAATTTCTAGAACATTGTAGAACAAACAGCCATAAAGTTTATTTAAAAAAAAAAAAGAGTTGACGGGTAAGACTTCAGTGCTTGGAGATAGCAGCTGAATTACTGGCATTGTTTTACCCATAGCTTATTTCAATCTCTTGTTGTTGACATTGTTGCTGTTTTATTTTTTCTCCTTCCAAAGCCTTTTGATGCAGGCTGAGGTCTATTAGTCAGCTGATGTCCCAACTAGTTAAGACTAACAGTTAAAATAACAGTCAGTGTATGAGAAAGTTAATGTGCTTGGCCACTGGTAAGGATGAACCAGCTGGGGCTTCTTTAGGTCCTCTAAGGTCACCACAATTGTTTGACTCTTATCAGTTGGCTTGCCCAGCAATATGGTTTTCACTGTCACTCCCGTAGTCCACATCTGGGTCATCCTCTTCCTCGTCATACTCGTCATAGATTTCTCCATTGATGTCATCAGCCTGCATCTCCTCCTTGATATGTGGCTCCTCTCCTTTCACACCATAAGTGCTTTGGATCACAGGCATCCCAGGTTCTGGGCTGCTGGATACACTCGAATGCTCTGAGGGCAGATGAGGGGAGGGCATTCCTGCCATGGCAATTGCTCCAGGATATACAACACCAGCCGTAGCAATTGGGATCTGTGCTTGTTGCCTATATTTAGAAATATAAAAAGAGGATTTGGATACTTCAGGAGCTGTGGCAAACTTACCCATCTCAAACCAATAACATTTGGTCATCAGTGTCTGATTTCAAGAAACTGTCTTTCAATAGCCAACATTATTGTACCTATTATATGCCCTCTTATAGCAAATTTACCCCCATTTCTGAGCCTATGGTCATATAGACAATAGAGGGCTTGAATCTACTCCATGATTCAAATATAGAGGTGACAGAATTTTGATTGACAAATGTGATTAATAGGGAAGTGGAAAGAACCCAAAATTGAGACTAAAACAATGTAACTATCCCCATTAGAGTCTGGGGGCAACTGTAATGAGAGAGGTTATAGCGCCAATGCAATATTTACAGCACCCATGATCACAATCAAGACTGTGACTATAAATATTGCATGACGTTCTGCTTCCTGTGGGCTCTGCTGCACCCTTCAGCAAATTCCTTCCATCACAGATTCCATGTGATTGCATTCGGCCTGTTAGGGGGTAGAGTTTACTTTCAAAGCAGGGGAGGTCTTCAAACTCCCCACTAGGTCTATTAAGGGTCAGGGAAGATCTTCAAATTCGAATTCTCATTTCAGAGGACAAGGAGATTTACAGTACGGATAGGTAATGATCAATAGTTTACCCTTGACTTATTCATTTATGCTCAACTATTCCATGTATGGCATTTTTCCAGGAATTGGGAAACATTAAGCTGGGTACTTCTTCACAGTGTTGGAGGCAGTAAGGAGAACCTTTTTTCAAAAGTGGAGGAGTATAGGGAAGATGCGAAAATACTTTTTTTATCTTGAATTCCAGCCATGCTAGGCCCAGGATTTATTGTTCCAAGAAGTTTGAGTGTCCTTAAATCCTCAGTTTTTTAAACATATGCACTTGCTATTTCCATATCATATGAGATGGTATGTATATTCTATTATACTAGCACCGTTATAGGCAACACATTGTAATGTCACCATTCTTTTTATCTAGATTCAGAAGTCTTAGCATATGAGACAGAGTTGGAAACTCCTAAAGTGAACATCATCTATTAAGAATGGAAATTTTCCCTGTCCCACAGCTTCACTGTTCCTTGAATATAATCCTTATGCTAAATACAAAGATTCTGAAAGACTACATATTTGCTTTGAATCATATGTTACAGTTTATGATTTCCTCTTTTTCATCTAAACATTCACTCTTCACCTAGTCAAGTGTTTCCTTATGCCTGAAAGCAGCTTCATGGCACATTGACCTCAATCGAACTATTACTTCTTGTTTCAAGAAGTATCATTGTGCAGTCTTATTAAAGATTGAAAGTAACAGAATTTGATTTAATGAACCAAAGAAGCTACTAAAATTTGGAATTTGATTTATAGATCAAGTGGCTTGTCCTTGTTTTTACAAATTTGAAACCTTTTAGTTGAAAGTCTTGTTTTTAGAATGTTAAGTATCAAATTCAGTGTTTAAAGAGTTTGATGACTTTTCATATAAATTAATTTATTTTAATAAATGCTTTGCTAATTTAAAAGTACTATACAAATGTTTGCTATTATTATTAGGAATAAGGACAGGATATGTAATTCCATTGATAAAGGAAGGTCCTAGATAAGGAAACTTCCTTAACTATCCAAAATGGTGTATTTTTGCAGTGTTGTTAAAGCCGTAAGAAATTAAAAGGCTTGGCCAGGGTCACATAGCCAGTATATACCAGAGGCAGGTCTTGAACTCAGGCATTCCTTATTTCAAAGAGAGTTCCCTATCCATTACTCCATCCAGCCCATTATTACTTTTAATATTTTTTTCATTGTCTCTAGAGGACTTGGTTGGCAGTTTTCAAATACCCTTGTACTTAGGTTGTCTGCACACTCATATTAAAATGTTATGTTGCTATTAATCAAGTGAGTTTGGTATACCACTAAGTGTGCTAAATAGAAAGGCTTTTTCCCAATTTAGAAGAAAAAATAATGAATGAACCATACCCAACATTAAAATATTGCCTCATCTCTTGACGTCTGTTCCGCATAATTGCTTTATATTCACCAATCCTCAATTTTTTTCCATCTACAAGGCAGGTTCGCTTTGGCCTGGGCTTATACTTATAGTCAGGATATTTTTCCAGGTGCTGCTTGCTAAGTCGAGCCTGTTCTTCATAGTATGGCTGTTTTTCTAGGTTTGTCATTGCTTTCCAGCGAGAGCCTATAAAAAAAAAAAGCAGAGTTAGCATTCTAACTTGGGCATCTGAAAACATCCTAAAAAAGAAAAGCATTCAGAAAAAAACATAAACCTGGGGCTACAATCTTGGTCAAAATTTGGGTATTAATAAATGGGTTTGACTTGTAGATAAAAAATGTAAATCCTAATACTTTAAGAAGAGATGCTTTAGGGGTGACTAGGTGGTGCAATGAGTAGAGCACCGGCCCTGGAGTCAGAAGGACCTGGGTTCGGATCCGGCCTCAGACACTTAACACAAACAAAAAAACCTAGCTGTGTGATCTTGGGCAAGTTGCTTAACCCCAATTGCCCTCCCAAAAAGCAAAAAAAAAAAAAAGAGAGATGCTTTGACTGAATTTATGGGATGCTACAGATGTGATGATAATTAATTTATAGTCCTATTTTTTTGCTTATTTAACATCAGTAATTAAATCAAATTCCCCAGCAAAATATTAAAACTCTGATGTGCTCTTATAGCACACAACTTGAATAGAAACATGCTTCATTTTGACATTGAATTCTGATATAATGTAAAAATCCTTTTATGTTTGATCATGCATTTTTGATTGAATCGTTTAAAGGGCTAGTTATTCCTTTCTTCATCTATGATACTCAGTTTACAGGCTCTATGAGACAAGAATGAAACAAGGAGGAACAACATGTGATCCCTGCTTTCAAGAAGCTTCCATTCTAGTGAGGAAAGAAATGGCATGTGCCCAAACAAATAAGACAAAAAAGAGGGGGATAAATAAGGGCACAAAGTAGATTTAGAAGAAGGAGACATCACGTTTTACCCTGTGTGATAATGTAAGACATTATGGGGGGAAATTATGTTGAACAGGTAAGATTAGATTAGATTGTAAGGGGGAAATAAGGTGCAAGGAAAAAAAACATTCAAGGTGTAAGGAATAGTCTAAGCAAAGGTAAGAGGATAGAATATTCCAGGAAATGTTGGGAAATGAGTTGTCCAGTTAGCTAAAGCATAGCTACATGAAGGGAAGAAACTTCAGAGGAGTCTGTAATGGTATCTCTCGGCACCTTAGAGATTGAAGTCTTCATTGTCATTAAGCAGCCTATTATGTTTTTAGACAGTTCTAACTTTTAGGACATTTTCCTTCAAGTTGAACTAAAATCTGTTACCCATTGGTCCTAGTTCTGCTCTCTAGAGCTACAAAGAACACATTTTCAACATGTTAATCTTTTAAATATTTGAATGGGGACATATTATCTCTTTTAAGTCTTTTCTTTTCAAAGAGAAACACTCCAAATATGATCCAAATGTAATGAGATACTGGCCAGTGAAAGACCAGTCCTTATGAGCATGTGCAGGTATGCTGTGACTAGTTCCTGTAAAATTACTGTGGGTCAAAGAGAGGCCTTTTGATTAATCACAGCCCAAGAAGAAAGGAGATAAAGGCTTCTTTCTTTACCCAGAGGATTATAGTATTTCATTCCCCTTACTAGAATGCAGCCAAGGAGAGAGAGGGATTGATATGGCTGCTTATTGTCTTGGGTATGCTCTCTGAATTTTGGTCTAGCAAGCCAATCAAAAGGTCCCTCTTTGCCACACAGTAAACAGAAAATAAGCACAGAATATCTGTACATGTTCCAAAGTCCACATGACATATCTCATCAGGAAAAACATGCTGTGCCAACTTATAAGGACAGGGCACTTTTATTGTATGGTCCTGTGGGATAAAAAGTCACTAAATATTTATTAAGCACCTACAATGCGCAAAAATTACTGTTGTTTCTTTAAACTCCATGAGTCATTTTTAAGTTCCCTAGCCAATGGGCTGAGACTCCTTTGGATGTGCTCCATCTTGTTAAAGCACATCCAGAATTCCAGATGTGATCTGATGAAAGCAGAGCAATCATCTCCATCATTCTCTGCCTTCTCATCCCATGAATGTAGCCCAAATTAGCATTAAAGGAACAATAGAGAAGAAGCTTGTTGTAGTCATTTGCTTCAAAGTCAGGAAGCTCTAGATTCTAACCCTTGGGCAACCTTCCCCCCCCCCAGAACTTATTTATTTTTAGTCCCCAACATTCATTTCCACAAGATTTTGAGTTCCAAATTTTCTCCCCATCTCTCCCCTACCCTCCACCCCCAGATGGCAAGCATGCCAACTACTCATCCCCCCAGTTTGCCCTCTCATATATCCCCCCATTCTTCCCCTCATCCTCTTCCCCCTAGGACAAGATGGATTTCTATACTCCATTGCCTGTATATCTTTTTTTGGAGCAACTTTCTAATCTAAGTTTTTACATTGCAGAGTTTGTGCTGATCTTCATTGATGAAGGGAGTTTCACCATTAGAAGTTCACAACACCAATAAAAACACAAATTTGGTCTAAAAAAGAGATAGCATTAGTGTTTATGAGAGTTATGCCATAATGACCCTACTTAACACTATAGGTCTTTCTCACATACATTTCTTTGTAGCTATGTCTGTTGTTCACTCAGTTTTCAGTCATATCTGACTCGATGACCACACTTGGGGTTTTCTCAGCAAAGATGCTGGAATAATTTGCCATTTCCTTCTCCAGTTCATTTTACAGATAAGGAAACTGAGGCAAACAAGGTTAAGTGATTTGCCCAGGGTCATCACAGGTTCTAAGTAGGTGAGACCAGATTTGAACTCAGATCATCCTGATTCCAGGACCATTGCTTCCTAGCTGCCCAATTGCAAAACCAAAACCTCAAAGAGGGTCATGGAGAGTTGGAGATGACTGAAAAACAACATGTGCCAACGGTGTGCTAAATACTGAAGCTACAAAGAAAGGTAAAAGAGAGTTCCTGTCCTCTAGGAATTCACATCTAATGGAGGACAGGGCGTGTAAATATTTTGTACAAATAAGATTTATGTAGGATAAATATGAAAAAAATCAACAGAAGGGAGGCACTAAAATTAGGAGAGCTTAGGAAAGGCTCCCAGAAGAAAGTAGAATTTTAGCTAGTACTTGAAGGTAGCCAGGAGGCAGAGATGAGGAGGGAAAGCATTCTGGGCAGTAGGGATGGGAAGTGAGAATGTATTCTGTTCCAGGATCAAAAAAATATATGGGGTGTGGGGAGTCCAATGTGTGAGTCTGTGTTCAGCCAGTCAGATATACAGAATATATAGTCTAGCCACCTAAAATGTGTATGTGGTTACACACACACACACCCCTAAAGCCATCATTTCAATTGAATATGCCTACTTTCCTTCTCAAAGTTCTGCTCCTATATCTGATAATGGTATGGATAGGTTTCTGTGAGATATGAGAAGTATAGGCTTTGGCAAGGTCTATGGTGCTGGGAATACTTTGAGTAAGCAACCAGTAATAGGACCCCCATCTTGCTGGTGATAGAGAAGTTTCTCATTGTTAGTCTGGCCACTTGTTGGTTATTTCTTTGGTTGTGGTGACCCATGAAACAATGAAAAAATGCCTCTTTATGAAGGGACACTGCATAGATCAGGCAGACATGAATAAGTTGTGATTTATTAACAGGAAAATGATGAGATCACTAATCTATTTGAGTACTGGATTATGCCTACATTAAAAATTCTATTTAAATATTCACCCATTTATAAATTATAGGCATTGCTAATATATCATAATAAATATATTTATATATTACTAAATATATTTCTGTATAAAACTATACATTTATTATGTATTTGTAACAACGAATGTATATTATGTGCAATAAATATATAATGTATTTATTATATAATGACTAAATAAAAAGTGAGAGAAATGAACATGATGGGTGTGTGTGTGTGTGTGTGTGTGTGTGTGTGTGTGTGTGTGTGTGTGTGTGTACTTGGTCATTTTTCAGTCATGTCTGACCCCTTATGACATCATTTGGGGTTTTCTTGATAAAGACACAGGAATGGTTTGCCATTTCCTTCTCCAGATACTTAAGTTTAATAGTTTTTATTAATTTTGGAGTAAAATTTCCACTTGAGTTAGCATATAATAATAGAGACAGGGATTGCACCTGTGATGTCATGGGCATAAGGAACTCCCAAATGAGGAAACTCCCTCCAGGTGGCAGCAGCAAGAGTTCTTTCTGGAAGACAAACCCCAGTTCCCAGGTGCCTCTGCTGAGTTCATAGATAAGCTAACTAGATCAACCAAAGAATATTTTCTGGCATCCTCCACCCTCCCCTCTCCCTGCCCCTTTTCCTCCAATTCAGTTCTAGTTTGGCTAAAACAAACAAACAAGCAAACTTCTTGGGAGTTTTTATTTTTTGTTAAATTATTTCAGTAAATTTTCCATGCAAGTTATATTTCTTGATTCTGCTGATACTGTTATGTTTATATTATAGCTCATATGGGGGAATCAGCTCATTTAGGCATATAGGCATACCTATCTGCAAGTGATTAGCGTAGCCCCGCACAAATTTGAAAAAACTATTTAGGGTATTTTAAAACCATTAGGTATATTAGCTTGGAGGAGATAAACAGAATCAACTGAAGAAAAGCCCAGACCACCTAGGAACTAATACTGTTGCTTTTGTTTGGCTTCCAGAGTCATCAAAGCAAAGTTCATAAAGCTTGTTTATTCTGTTTATCTCAAGTGATAGGTAATCTCACTTTGTATTGTTAATAGCCATCTTTCCCAGGTGCTTGTTTGTAAATGGGTACATTTAGTCTAGGTAATATGGTCTGAAACCATGGAGAGAAAAGGAAAATACCTATCTCTTTACTATAATTTCATGTTAGAAATATACATAGATGTATATATACATATATATGCCTAGATACTCATGTGTTATGTAGATTTATAGATGTACATAGTTCTGATTTAGAAAACTCCATAAAAACCAGCCCTCATAGCATGAAAGCTTATGCCTGAAAGAGGATGCATTTATTTTATTCTTTCTACAGTTAAAAACCCAAATAACTGTTAAATAGCATACTTTTTGATTTATTATTGCTTTCATATATTTATTGCTATATGTATCATCAATATGAATCCTGCTGGTCAGGTCATATTCTCTGGATAGCTAATGCTAAACTCTTCCAGTCTCATTATCTAGCTCAATCATGGTTAATGCACACACAAACAAAAACCTAGCCTTGTGACTTTGGGCAGGTTACTTAACCCCAAATAAGTCTCTGGGTATGGAAGAAATGTAACCTACTGTTTCCCCTGCATTTCCTATTAGTTTGGTTTTCCTTGGAATGTGCTCAAACTTTTCTGTCAAATTTAAATCTTAAAAGTAAATCCTTGGTTTTATTCTGCTTTAATGAAGGCAGCACCTGCATTACAAGCATGTTTGTTCACCTCAAGAAAAACTGATGTTGCATATAGGCTCGGTTATGACACATAACTAAATAATTCAAAACTATGGGGTTTTTTTAAGCTCATTACTATAAGGAATTTTTTATTAAATAGGAAGATTTCTGTGATCTTGGAGTAAAAAAAGTGAGAACTATAAGAGTACACAGATGATGACTACAACAATGAAAAATGAAAAGATAGTTAAAGGGAAGCTTTAATAATTGGAACCATTGATGGTTCTAAAGGGCAGACAGCAAAACCTCTCTCCTTCACAGCAGAGATATCAAGGGCTGCTCGGGCAGAAGCTTCTCTCTTATAAATTCCTCTTCTCATAGTTCTAGTTACTATAAAGTTAGACTAGATCCAATATTTCTTAGGATTGCTGTGCTGAAGTATCTGATACAGAAATTCCAAGTTCTCATTCTTGGTGGATAACCCAACTAGAGAAGTTGACAATACATTTTTAAGTGGAGACATTACTTTGCATAATGTTAGCCTATGGCATGTGGCTCTAGAATGAAAAGCTAGCAAACAAAACGCATACTATTTATCCTGTGTCCCATGCTATTTTAGTCATGACATGACATGACAAATGAATATATCCATTATAAATATGAGTATGTTTGATAAACCCAAGAACTTTTGTATTTTTAATTGAGTACATACTGAAAAATTTATTCACTAAAGCAGTAGACATCACTTCCAAAAATTCATCCAGAAAGAAATTAAAGAAATTACAAAGGAATTGGAAGTTTAAAAATTAAATATGTAGATCACAGAACTTCTTGACCTGAAATCAGGGTTGTGTTCAAGGTTCTGATACTTATTAGCTGTGTGATCACGGGAAATTCAGGTAAGCCTTCCTAACTTTATTGCTCTAGAATGTAAAAATGAGGGTAATATTGTTGGTACTATCTGCCTCACAGGGTTTTTATAAAGAAAGTTTTACAAATGTAAAACACTGAGGTATTATTATTGCTGTTATCTTCTGTGGAACATTTCATATTTAATTGTATTTGTAATTTTGTAGTTTACAAATTCATCAGGATTTTATGTTGTCTCCCACAAGAATGATGCAGTAATTATTTCCTATTGATTATTACTTTACTCCATCTCAAGCACTGTATTTTCCAGCCTAACTGGCCTCTTTGCTTTCCCACACATGACATTGTTTTCTGCCTCTCACCTTCTGAACAAGCTATTTTCCATCAGATCTTAACTCAAGGATCAAATCCTACAGGAGACCTTTAATGACTTCTCCAATGGCTAGTGCTTTTTCCAAACTCCTTCAAAAGAAATTATTTTGTATTTGCTCTATATGTACCTTATACATACTTATCTATATCTATTTCTCTATATGTCCATGCTAATGGAATGTAAATTCTTTAAGTGCAGAGAATTTTTCCTTTTTTTCGGTCCTTGCATATATTTCCATTAACATAGTAGGTGCACAATAAATGCTTGTTGAATTGAACTGAATTGTTAGTGGTAGTAAATGCCTATTATGTTAATTTCTTTTTTTGGATTGGATGTATATTCTTATGGACAGCTCACATGGTGTGATTATCTCCACTTTATACACATGAAATTTTTTTTTCAAAAGACATTGTTGATACTATGGCAAAAATTCAAGATTTTCTGACAGTCTGGTCTATGTTTATTCCATTAGAATATACTGGTACTAAATGTTTTATTCTAAGTTCTTTAAGGAAGCTTCAAAGGCAAGTATCATCATTTCAGCATGTTCTATCCTTTGATTTCTCTTGTTAAAAATAGCATTTGTCATATTGTAAAGAAATGTGTTTTGCTTTAGAAGCCCAATTCTTGTAAAAATAAAAAGGTTGATTATCATTGGTAGGTATTTCAATATAATTTTTATGATAGATATCAAAGAGAAAAAGTAATTTTTGATGTATTCAATACAGAATAACTAGAAAGTAGATTTTTTCCTGGATGTTTTCATATCAGAGTAGATTTCCTTAGTCTGTGTATACAACAAGCCAAATCATTCTAACTAATTGAGTAGATTTTTTGTGTATTATTTACATAATACCCTAAATTTTTACTCTGATGGTATGTACTTGTAGATTAATTGATAAAAATGGAGTCTTCACAAATATATTACTTCAGTGTAGCATCCATGTACAACACTACATGACTGGAAACTTGAGAGGGTATTATTCCAGTAACTAAAAAATTGCAAGGCAACAAAACTAATCAAGGTAGAGTAAAGTACACATAAGGAAAGGCATACTATACTGAAAAATAATCATTATAATGCAAATAGATTTATAATCATAACCTACTGGTTATTATTTGTACCAAATTTCATTAGATCCTCATAGTGAGCTTGTGAGCTGGGCAGAGAAGGTCTTATAATCCCCAATTTATAGATAATGAAAGAGATTTTGAGAAATTATGACTTTCCTAAGGAAACAAGACTATTAAATAGTAGAAGCTCGAATAAGAACCTTTCTTCTGACTCTTAGTCCAGTAATCTTTCTATATCCACTGCATATAATTCTTGGCTTCAAAAGCGAGTCACTAGGCATTTTTACAATGAAGTTTGCTACTTTTGCAAATGCTGATTAAAGATTACTAGTATATTTAGGAAGTGAGGAACATAAAAGAAGGGTTGGGCCTTTGGGGGTAAAGGATGGCAATTATATACCTTGGCATTATAGCTTTCCAAAGAGGAAAGAAGTCATTCTTTCTCACATAGATGGAAAATGATAGCAACAGTATGGTTACTGGTGATTTTAAATACCATACTGTACTTAGAAAGTTTCTAAATGTTTATTGTCTAACCATCAGGCAATCTCTAAAATGTGTAGCGCAGTTTAGTTACCTACAAAAAATATTTAAAATCTTTTTTCTCTGTCCCATAAGGTTATTATAAGATATTTGAATCGTTTTATTATTGATCATAAATTAAAATCTGAGAAATACCTTTTAGAGAGAGATTGCACAAAGAAATTGCTGTCTTCCAAGTACAAAATTCATTTATAAAGAAAACTAAAATCACAAACTTTTAGAACAAAAAAAGGATTTTTCAATATCAGCTATTCAGAAAGGATTCAGACAATGCCAGGCACCTTTGAAATATCCCAGGAAGCACATTGCTATACATTTAGATGTAATTTGTATATCGGGGAAAAATAGGAGAACAAAATAACAAAATTACTTGATAATGACAAGTACAACCTTTGTCACCTCTTTGGCACCCTAGGATATAGTCTTGGTAACCAACTACATTGACAACATGCCTTGGTTCCAGCAAATGATTCCTGGGAATTTTTATGGGTATGACTAGTCCCAAAGTACTTTAAATATAACTATGAAATAAATATAGACATTTTCAAAATCACATAGTATAATGGGGTAAATTTCTGCTAACTATATAAGTCATATTTCTGGTCTTTTGGTCACACTATACTTCATATTTCCTAAATATCCCTTGAAAAACATTGACCCATTCCCAGCTATTTTCAGTGGAAACAAAATTCCTGTGACCCCTGCACAAAGCTTTGGTACAATTCCCTCTAAACAAACCAAGAATGGATGGTGAAAAAACCATTTTAGATACCTCACAAAGAGATGAAAATGCCTACTTGATCTGGGAGTCTCTAGTTACTCACCCTGGGCCAGTTAAGAGGGACCTGCTGATTTCAAAAGATTGGTCTTTTGCAATCAAAAGGAGACCTTTGAAATATGTTTGTCAAGGAGGACATTCAGGTATTTCTCTTGATTGCAAAGGAAGAAGGTTCAAACCAGGAAATAATATTTGATGTTCAAAATAAAGGAAACATCTCACATTGTCTTAAAGAGCTCCCTTTTCCTTCTAAAGCTGACAACAAAAAGCAAGGAAGAGCTTGGACTGAGCTACACTGTCTGTCACCTCTATGGGGTCTGTAATGAATTTGCACATTTTACTCCAACTACTGTATATCTAATCAAAAAAAGATGTCCCTGTATCCCCCTGATCTAGCGCCAAACAGTAAAAGGTGATTCCTTATGTTAACAATTTCAGCAGAATGGCTTATTAAAACCAGATTTTAGGGTATTATAAAATGCTTAGAAGCCCTTTAAAATGTCAACTAGGATCCCCAGAGACCACGTAAAATGTCAACCCAGCTCAAGCGCCTGTTTTAAGCAGAATGAATTAGCAGCGTGCTGTCGGAGGTTGTTATCCAAAACAATCAAGCGCTCTTTGTACTTTCTATATGAAATGGGCCACTCACTCAGAGTGATCTTGTAGATTTTCATAGATGACTTATTTGTTTAGGACTAAATATTGAGGCCATCCCCTCTACAGAGACCCTTGTTAATCTGCTTTGTATATAAATGGTATCTCTGTAATTAACCCTCAAAAACTACTAAATTTAGGCAATATCCTTTTCTTATTCTATGAAAGAGTACCTGACATGACTAAACTATACTACTGAAATTACAATATGCTCTATTTAAATATGAATGAATATATATATATATATATATATATATATATATATATATATTAGTGTTATCTTTCTTATTTCATTTAGGGATTTTGGAATATTTCACAAAATATCATTTTGTTTTGTTAATACTGTAGTACCCCATACTCTAAGTAATACACAATCTCAGAAGTCACCAAGTACAACCTATACTTGAATAAGGAATCCACTCTTGTAACACAACTGACAAAGGATTATCTAGCCTTTGCTGGAAACCCTGCAGTGAGAGGGAAGTCATCATCAATTGATTAGACATCTCCAGGTGTTACAAAGTTTTACCTTAAAGCAAGCTTAAATGTGACTCTTTTTTACCTTCCAACCTTTTCTCTAATTTTGTCCTGAGCCAAGCATAGGAAGTATAACTCCTCTTCAATAGGACTGCCCTTCAAATACTGGAAACCATTTATCATTCAACCTCATAACAAAAGTCTCCTGTTTTTGAGTAAGCACCCTGAAATGATCTCATCTTCATCTACTTTGACTCTAGATTGCTTATATTTACGATTGAACAGCCCCTCCTAAAATTTGGTGCCCTAAACTGAAGACAATTCAGATATGGTCTGACCAGAGAGTATAATACATTGGATCTTAGGGATCTCTTTAGGCCTGGAAACTATGCCTCTTTTTAACTTCTATAATGCATTGTTGACTCATATTGATCTTCTAGCCCACTAAACTCCCAAACAAACCATTATCTTGATATTTCCTCTTATGGTACTTGTGAAGTTGATTTTCATGAATCCCGGTATAAGAATGTACATTTGTCCTTATAAACTTTAAGGAATTTCTTTGAATAATGACTCTGTTACACATTATCTTATATACCCTTATGTTGACTACAGACTTGGTAAGCATTCCATCTATTCCCTTATCCAAGCAACAAAAGATCAACCACAGATCCCTATAGGGTCCTCCATTGGCTGTGTCTTTTCAAGGTGACATTAAAACATTAATGACTACTTTTTGGTTCTGGTTATTCAGCCAATTATTAATCTATAACATGTATATTTTCTAGCCCATATATTTCCCTATTTTTTTTTTTTTGCTTTTTGGAGGGCAATTGGCATTAAGTGACTTGCCCAAGGTCACATGGTTAGCTTTTGTGTTAAATATGTGAGGCCACATTTGAACTCAGGTCCTCCTGACTCCAGGGCCAGTGCTCTATTTACTGCATTACTTAGCCGCCCCTCTTTCCCTATTTTTCACAGGAAAAGAATGAGGGATTTTCTCAAATGCTTTGCTAAAATTAATATGTTATATTTATGATCTAGTAACTATTAAAAATGAAATTAAATTAGAATACAATGAATTATTCTTTCAGAAGTCATGCTGGCTCTTTGTAATCCTCACTTTATTTTCTTTTCTAGATATTCTAGAGTTTTGCAAGGAACTGAAGTCAAATTCACTGACCTATAGTCTGCATAATCTATTATCTTTTAGAAAAATTTGGGACATATGGTTTTCTCTAGCTCCATATTCCTTCCATTACTTGTAATTTCTAATTCAACAAAGAACTATTTTAATAAAAAAAACATACAATGAAAAACATTGGAAATGGGCCATATATATGTACATACATATGTGTAAATATATATATATACACACATATATACATAAATATACACACATATTCACAATGGGTTAATTTATGTTTCTAATCATTTCATTTATTGTTCTATAAATCTGTTTTTTAAATGAACCAGATTTCTTTTATATAGAAAGAGGAATTTGTAAAAGACCTCAAAATATTTTACATACACATGTAACCCCCTCCTCCCCAATTTAGATGCAGTGACAGAGATTATAAACTCAAGGAGGGCAAAAGCATTTGTTCAGTGTCTGCTGCATGGAACCCTATTTAAGAATATGGCTTAACAACTCATATTTAGTGGCAACTATATTAGCATTAGATTCCTTCCTCAACCAGAAGCCTGTTAGGACCCTTTCTTTATATACTTACTATGTGTAATACACTTACTACTTTGCAGCCTTGAGAGACATTGATTGCTTGCTATTTATTTTCCAAATAGTAATTTACTGGTATAATATAATGTTTATTTTCTGTTTTCGTGATGAGCTCTTAGAAGACTGAAATATATTTGTTTAACTTGTTCATGATGAATATTTTATGATGACATTGATGGCAGTGATAGAAAGAAAGGGCATGGAGGCAAAAAGGAGGGAAGTGGAAAAATTTCTCTCTTATTTTCCTGGGTCTTCAACTGAGATCTTAACTTAAACAGCTTTCTTTAAAAAATGGTGAATTTCCTATATTTTTCTGTATACATATGTGTGAATGTACCTTTGTTTCTGTCGTTTCCACATTACACTGAAAGATGCAAAGGTTGAAAAGGTGTTTGGTTTTGTTTTTTTTAAAATCTGCAAATATGCTTAAGGCTAGAAAGAAATAATAGTGTACTTTATATACACATATATTTTATGTAGATATATATATCTCTGTATATCAACATACATCACTGAAACTGGTGGAGAACAAGAACCAAATTAGTTATGGAAGCAATTTTCTTCTCACTGCTCAAATTTTAGTATAAAGTATATTATCACAGGAAACCCCCCCCCCCAGTATTTATGCATACTCTTTACATTAGCAAGAAACCTGAATTTTTCTGGCCTGCAAATCATTTTACAAACTGTAAAAACTGCAAATTAAAAGTATGTTCATTTTAGCTCTTACTAATCTACCTCTTACCTAGTATCTTGCTGATGTTGGAATTGTGCATGTCAGGAAAGGCTTGAAGGATTTTCCTCCGTTCATCTTTAGCCCATACCATGAAAGCATTCATGGGACGCTTGATGTGAGGTTCATTGCTTCCACGCCCTCTGGATTCCCGATAAATTCTGGACTCTGAGACCCCAGCACTTCCTAAAAGAAACAAACAAAATCACACACACACACACACACACACACACACACACACAGAGTGAAAATTATTACAGGTTTTTGTTCATATTTTGGGAACTCTCATATGTGAATTTGAAGATCTTTTGAACCCTTTGTCTATTAAAATTTTTTCAGGTGTTGGGGATAGGTTTTAATGATGTCTATTGTTATTAAACAGTATATTAATGTTTTGAATCATATGGTAACATTTCTTCATTTAATGAACCTTGTGCTACTCCCCCATTTACTTCTATAGTCACATAATAGTTGTCTGTTCTATGTTTTCTTCTCTGAGTTGGATGTGGTACCTTTCGATTGGGAAAAACAAACCATAATTAGTGCATCAGAAATAATGAAAAAGGTAAAAGTCCTTTTTTTCTAGCATGAAAAATGCAAATCTAGTTTTGAGTGAAACATAATTATGGAAAAGGAAATTACAGGGGAACTTAAAAGGTTGCTATATACCTAAGAGTACACATAACTTGTTTCTATGCATGGCTTCTTTAAAATATAGTTACCACTAGATGAAAATTTGAAAACAAAATGCAAGAGGTCTTAGCTAATAAGTGACAAACACACATCTCTAGTGTGTGTTTGAATTTCATTTATTTATTTGAAACAGCATGCTTGTAAATGCACAAAATGGCATAGTAATGATAGACTATAAAGTGAAATAGACATCTGAAAGTGATAGGGAAAAGAGCAAATGCATTAACATGTAGTTATATATGCAAAATACATAACCATAGCTTCGAAATATATAAAACTATTCACTTAAGTAGTTTTCCCTCCTATCCGCTGAATTAATCTGAAGAAATTGTATAAAATAAGCATTTCTTCAAAGCAACTCAGTTGGTAGAAATTCAATAAGTTAGATTTTACCAGTGTTAAGTCAACTTTACAGTGTTAGGTACCTTTGGAAGTGACATTAACTCCTTTAGGTACTGAAGTACTATTCCATATTAGTGCTCATTAAATTACTGTCTCATTACACTGATGGTCTCACATAAATTAATACGGCTTCCAGGGGCCCCTAACTTAGGTTATGAATAAAAAGAATGAAAACTCCAATAGTTCTTAAAACACCATGCAATTGGTTCTCAATGACTACATTTACAACAGATGCATCAGATCTGCTACTTTCTTGATATATGAGAATAACAGAGTGAAGTTTGGTAGATTTTAATACTTTGGTTAGTCATAAATTAACTCCTTGCATTTCTTTACATTCTCCCTAAAGAAACTACTACAATTCACTGAGACCAGAAGATAACTGCAGCGACACATCTAAAAAGAATTTTTGAGGTCAAAGGATCCATAGTTATTAACTAGACCTAGGCCAAATAGGAATTTTTCATTTTCTTTTATGTACAGCTGGTTTATATTCATGATGTGATCTCTGACTTCATGAAAGTTTGAGGGCATATAAACATACCTGAATGTTTTTAAAGAGAAGAAAAATCTTTTTGATGTTTTAAAACTGATGACCATTGAGGTAGATCTCAGAGTGGTTACAGAATTTAAATTTACAAAATACATTAAAAATAAGTAATCTCATTTTTAGTGACAAAAATAAGTTCATCTTTTAAAAGTGGCTTTTGTCATGATGGCCTTTGTGTGTGTTGTCATACCTTATAGTGCTACTGATTTATTAATTTCTTCTTAGGGAAGTAAGGCCAAGTAATGGATCAAACTATAATTATAATCATTATGATCATCATCGACAATATGTTGAAACTGAAAGTGTGACTGTTTTGGAATATTCCTTTCATATTAAGTATCCTTCTTATATGCTAAAATGTCATACTTTTTTCCTTGTAACTTTTGAAAAAAGGCTTGAATCATGCCCCTATCTCCTCCATCCCTGCTTCCCCCCAAGTCAAATAATATTAAGATACCAACAATTTCTTCCAAGTAGTAGTACCTTAACTGGTCAAACTGTCCACCTAGTGTCATAGCTGCCTCCCAAGGTCATGGAATGTTATCTCCTTCTCAGGCTAATTATGAGAAGCTGCCTATCATAGGTTTCTGTCCTGACAATAAAACCCCCATGTGTGAGGTCAAAGGAACAATCATGAACTCATTAAACATTATATATGAACTCAACTACCAATTCAACCAGCAAAAGCAGTGATTTGGCTAGTTAGCCCCCCCTCAACCTCCATGATTAAATAGGAGACATGATCTGTTGAGATCTATATCACAAGTAGAGATTTTTCTCACCCCTCAAATTGTATTGTTGTTGAGGACTTGTAGCCCTCACATGCATGCTGGTGCTTATAATGGTGTGTGGAAGGCTAGTGAAAAATAAGAAAGTAGGTAGACATGGAAAATATACCCCACAGCTTTCTCATTCCCTGGACCCACATTACACTTGAAAGCTGGTAAGTTATAAAATATCCTTCAACAAACTCTACTGGAATATACATTAATTGTGCGTTGGGTTTTGCTTTCCCCTTCTAAGGCACAGAGGTAATGTTTAACACCTATCTGTTCTCTTAGTGTAATGTTGGGGAATGGGCTAGAAAGCCTAATTGTCTTTCTGACCTTTGGAATTAACCCTATGGACCTAGAAAGGCCTCTGGAACAATATTATATGCACATCTTCCTTGTTCTTACACCTCTATAGCCACATAAAAATAGAAAATAATATTAGCTGTGTTTCATCAAATCTATAAAAGTGCCTCAATACTTGAGTAAGGCTTGCATTAACCAAATGTAGTTTTTTTTTTAATGAGCCAATTATATGGATGAATTCAAGCCCCAAACATATGTTATGTATAATACAACCAGTTAAGTAAAACTTTTTTGTTTTTGCCTCAGTCAACCATAAAATTATTTGAGTTCTATTTTTAACTGCTTAGTGTAGACTTGCTCTTAGACCAGGATTAGACAAAAGCAAAAAACAGGTGACCAATGGGTATAATCTGAGGGCTGCTGCAAAGTCTTGTCTCAGACTATCTTCCCTACTGGCTTGCCATGGTGTTGGCTCCCTTGCTATCCTGCTTTTCTATTATTCTAAGGCATCACTCTGGAGCAGACAATATAGACAGGGACAGTGTCTCCAGAAAGACAGTTAAAGTGTACATATATTGCATGATATAGGAGATAGATTCCTAGTTATAAGTGTAGGATAAGTGGAATTGACTTTTTCCTTCACTAATGAGTGTTTCTGATTTGACTACCTGTCACCTTGGGGAGCTTAAAAAGTACAGAGAGCTTGATAGAAGATACAAGATAGGGGAGTCTCAACATGACTAATGGGAAACATAAACGCGGATAGCTGCTGTGATAGCTTGGGCAAAGGAACAAGAAGATGGTAGTTGCTCAAAGTATAGGATAGTGTTAAAATACAAATAGAGTATTCAAAATTAGGATGTAAGAGAAGTTCCTAAAGATAAAGTTTGATGACCGACAGCCTTTACTTAGTGTGTGCCTATAGCAGATGTTGTGTTAATATAACAAAAATTCATTTGTATGACCTCATTTATTTCATAGACTGATAGACTCTTAGAGCTTGGTGGGTACTTTTGTTAGAGGACATTGATCTAATGTCCTTATTTTACAGAAGAGGAAACTGGCTCAGAAAGATGAAACAATTGCCTAAGGTCATATAGTGAGTTAGTGGTACAGTTGGTACCAGAAACCAGATCTGACTTTCAGTCTAATATTCTTTCCATTACATCATTATTTGTTTGCTTTTGACTTGTCATTTTTATAACTGGAAATGTATCCTGGTCAGGCATTGTTCTGGGTTAAAGACATGTATAAGTCACAAAAATAAGCCATGGATATAAAACTCTAGAAAATGTGTTGTAGAAATAAGGAATGTAAAAAAAAACAAAACCCAACAACAAACAAACAAGAAAAGGAATAAGGAACGTAGGAATGAGATGATCCTTGTTTAAAAAAAAAGTATTTGCATTTGGTTGCAATAAGTAAACCCCCTTTGCACATTACTGGGAACAAATAATTTTCACCAACCATCAGAATCTCCACTCATATTGAAATCCATCATGGCATGGCTGAATTTTCCTTCTTCATTCTGTTTCACTGCTAGTTGCTGAGTCAGACTCTCTAGTGTTGTTTTGTCCTGAAAAACAACAATGATGAGATAAATGTAGTTGTGAGGAATGTTCAGAAGCAAAATAATCAGACCATCTACCAGATGGGGAGAATGAGGGTAAATGATCCAGGTGATTTCTCAAGGAATTTCAGGTTATACAAACTCTTATGGAGGTTTGGAATTTATGTTTGGTATGACTAAGGATACAAACGTTTGGCTCATTGGATCCAAACTTCCCAAATCACAAAATGCGCATAGAAATCTCATGGAAGCAACCTGCTTTTTGACATTTCAAATGTCTGCTTCATTTCCAGCCAGACTGTTGAAGTATAGATGTGGCATTGGGCCCAAAGAGAGTCCTCCAATAGTCAGGTGACTAAATAATAGAAACATAATTCACAGTAGTGCCCTCTGTTGCCATCTCCCTAAATGCCATCTGCATTCTTCATGCAAGGGTAATGAAGATGCTTAAATATTCATTGCTAATTGCTTGTCAAGTCTCTGTACATCAAATGTGAATGCCTAGTACTTGGACCACAATTTGATTTGGACTGCTAAGCCAAAATATTGAATTGGCGAATTGTTTGAGACACAAATATACAAAAATTAGATCTGTAAAGACTTCAAGTCATTTAAAAGCATACAGATTATGATTTGCATTCATGTAGAACATGCCACTACAAGCTATCCTTTTAATTTTTTTGGTAAGAAAAATGTTAGATCTTAAATTTATTTATGTTGAACATGGCACTATATCAGATTAGGAAAGTGGTTTATTTTAAGGACACTAGAAGCCTGCAGTGGTCAATTTAAGTCTTTTTCTTATCTCCTCAGTATTATTCCAAAGGGAAGTAGGTTTCCATTATAATTCTAAGATGCAAATTGAGTCATTCAATTTGGGGCATTTTTTTTTCTTTTTCTGATGGTTAACTCCATTTTCTGAAGAATATTTGTATATAGTCTGTGTGAATGAACTGCATACATTATATTCTATGCTTGAACAATTAGAAAAGACAGTCACAAATGGAAATCTCCTCAGATAATTTATTTTGCATGTAAAAGATCCAACCAAAATCCCTACTAAGGACAAATGAGAACAGTTTTTTTGAATCCCTAATACATTGGTTGAGTTTTCCTTAAGAAAACTCACAACTACACAGTTACTGAATAAAGATATTTTAAAACAATGACATTATGTCCTCTTCATCATTGATATTTACTTAGGATGCAGTAAGGATTTTTAACAGTTCTAAAGAAACCTTGTAGTTAAACTGAAAGTAGGAAGAAGTTTAACTTAACTTGATTGATCTAGAACTGCCAGAGTTAAAACAAATTAAGCAATTTCAAGTATAAAGAGTCTACCTAAAAGGACTTTTTTGAAATTGGAATTTTCAACTACTTGATATGCCCAAAGTTTCTTTTGGTTGGGAGGGTTAGATAGTATTGAGTTTGATTTCAACAGTACCAAGGCCACTAGCTGAACAGATGTCTTTTTGCAGTAAATGCAGCTCTTAAGACAGAAAGCAGCTATGTCCAAAAACACATTCCATCAACATGATATGATAGTCCCTGGGTCAATGAATACTGTTTCATTCTATCTATGGAAAACACACTGGGTATGGATCATCCATCAGATTCTGATTTAACAGTCTATAGGGCTTTTAATGTTACATATTTTCTAGAGAGTTTCCCATTTTGAAGGGCAGTTTTTCAGAACGCTGAAGAAAAACGAAGGAAGTAAGAGTAGAAGAAAGAAATGTCAGGCAAATACTGAGATTCTGAGCTCAGCTCTATGGGTTTTGTTCTGTCTTAACAAAAAGCTGGAATGAGCAAGTGATCAGAGGGGGAAAGTAACACTCAGTTTTTAGCAACAAGGTGACCTCTAACCTACCACTACTAAAACATGCAGTATAATGAAATAATTCAATTAGTCACTGTAAAGTGGAAGTTAAGATAATTCTCAGAGGATGTCACTGTGAAACAGTAGATGTCAAAACAGTCAGCTGTGCTTTGCTTCTGCCCCTTTGCGTTGTGACTTTAGTTAACCCTCGGGCACACAGAAAGGGAAATGGAGGGAGGAGGAGGTGGAGAACATGCCATGTGCCTTTAATTATGATACATTACAACAACACGTGAATCTGAATGGTAAGGGTGCCAGACTTCAGCAAACACTAGCTTAGATTAAAAGAAGAAGACAGCTATGTTTTGGTGTAAGGGTGAAACAGTTTCTTAACCCAACTAGAGAATAATTATATAATTCCACATGAAAACTGTCACTATGCTGAAAGTTAAAAAAAATTATATATGAGATACTGGGTGATGTGTGAACAGCCAGAAAAGAGAGCTGACTTTACAACAGCCCTGATGGATTTAAACATAAATGAGATATGAGGTGAGAGGAAAGGAAGTGAGTTGATTACAATGTCACGTGAAGGCTATGGTTATTTATTGAAATACAAATGAAAACCAGGACTGGCTCAATGAGTAGGTAGCACAAGTGTATTGAGAAGGCGCCTGCTCTCCTCCAACCAGGTGCCACTGGACTTGAAATTACATCACTGTAGATTCAGCCTTTCGGCCTCTTTGGACAGCAGTAAATAGGGTCAAGAAAGAGAAGGCTTCCTTCTAGGGCACTGATATCCAGGGTAGGAGTAAAGCCACCAAAGGATATGGTATCTCAGTATAAAGCCAAGCATGAATAGCAGATCTGCCAATATTATTTAGAATCTCAATTTATATCAACATTTATGCTGAATAGTTTTGAGAAAAACTAGCCAGATAGGTGATGCAGTGGATAAAGTGCTAGGCCTGGAATCAGGAAGACTCATGTTCCTGAGTTCAGATCTGGCTTCAGACACTTACTAGCTATGTGGCCCTGCACAAGTCACTTAACCCTGTTTGCCTCAGTTTCTCATCTGTAAGATGAGCTGGAGAAGGAACTGGCAAACCACTTCAGTATCTTTGCCAGGAAAACCCCAAGTGGGGTCATGAAGACTCTGACATGACTGATAAATGTGTGGACAACAGCCAAAGAGAGTCACTACCTCATAATATCAAGTGTGATGAATACAGCCACTAAAGTTTTGAAGGAAAACTAAATTCATTTATATAAATATATAAATTATTTTAGCAAAATAATTGTCCTATAAACAAGTTCATTATAAATTCTCAAAGAACATCTCTAATTATGATGCTGGTTTCCCTGATCAGAAAACAGAACTAGTGTTTTCAAATGGGGAAAAATGTAAGTATTATTATTGTCTAGGTGAATAAGTTACCATGTTAGAGACGAGGTTTTTATCATTGCTTTGCCATTTACTTAGATGAATAAACCTAGAAATAATACTTAAATATCTGCTGCAGTTGTCCCTTCTCTAAAGTGGATATAGACTATATTCTATATTTGTATGACTATACATATGTATCTATACATCCATATATATAATATATTCTTTCTATATTATAAATCCTTATGTAGCATTCTATATTTGTGTGGGTATATAAAGATATAACTATAGATTACATATACGATGAAAGACACATTCATCTACTTGAAAAAAGAACTACATAATTTCAAGATATGTTATTTATTAATGTTCATAGTTACATTTTTTTCCAAATAAATTCAAGGTGGAAAGTTGTACATAGGAATTTTTATTTTCCAAGAGAAAATTTTCTCTTTCTTTTCTTTCATCTGTCTTTCCTTCCTTCCTTCTTTTCTTCTTTGCTTTTTGGAGGGGGGAGGGCAGGGCAACTGGGGTTAAGTGACTTTCCCAAGGACACACGGCTAGTAAATGTTAAGTGTCTGAGACCAGATTTGAACTCAGGTCCTCCTGACTTCAGGACCTGTGCTCTATTCACTGAGCCACCTAGCTGCCCCACAAGAGATAATTTTCTTAAATAAATGTGTCAATGTTTTCCTGAGGCTCAATGATCATGTTTCTGGCTTGTCTGTTCTCTTGGTTTCGTCTTCCTATTTTCTTTTCTCCTCCAGAAAATTTGCTTGTGAGAACTAGTTGAATTATGTATATGTTGTGTTAGGCACATAGCAGGCACTCAATAAATATTATGCCCTGCCCATCTTTGTATCCCTCTTAATTTCTTGAATAGAGTCACTTCCTAGTAAATGTTTTCTGAAGTTAAGTATAATTTACATAAATAATGATCTATATTTGTAGGCATACATGTACAGAGAGAAATGTCCTTCTTTAGAAGATTTTGGTCCTTCTTGCTAGTGTTCATACAACTCTATTGATCAGTTACCTAATGGAGTTGGGGTAAGCCCTTCTCAGAAAACTTGGAGGTAGTTTCTGACAGAAACAAAGAAAAGAGTCAGTGTTGGTTTCTAAACCACGTAAGGACCTGGAGAGCAATGTCGGTGCTGAAAAGTGCTCTGCATGCTCCCCCCTCCCATGAGAAAAACAGCTTCAAAGAGGAAAAGGCACCATGATAACACAAGGAAGAAAGGAAGTGAAAGGTAGATGCTTCTGTAGCAGTGAACACCAGATTGCCAAGGAACAGTAGGGCAGGGAACCATGATGCTCTTTCCCTTCTCAGATATACCCGTGCTTTATCTGCCTTCTCCGCCTTGGACATTCCATTCCTCTACCATACTTCTTCAGCGGTGAGCTCCTGCTGGGGCCTCCATTTTGGGGATGGACCCAGGCCAACCATGCTTCATTCTCCTCCTGGCTGTGCTTTTGCTTCCCCAGACTGTGTCCCCTCCCCATGTGTGTTATTTTCCCCCATTAGAATGTTAACTTCTTGAACACAGGGAATGTCTTTCTTTTTGCTTAAATTTGTACCCCCAGTACATAGCATTGTGACCTGCATATAGTAAGTGCTTAATAAAGGTTTACTGCCTGCCTGGCACAAAGAAACAATAAAGAACTGAAAGAGGAAACCCATGTGTACTGAGGAACAGTGAAACACTGGCCGGATACGAGAGAGCAAAGATATAGGAAGAAGACAGTGTATTCCATTTGGGACATAATGAATTTGAAATAGCTTTTGGTCTCTGAACATGCACTATAATTTAAAGCCTGCATACTTTTGTTCATAGTGTTCTCTCTGTTCCTCCATCTTTTCAATTATTGAATTAATATCTGTTTTTTAAAATTCAAGTCATGTATCTCTAGGAAGTTTCTGATCCTCCCAAACCCTTTACTCACAACCACGTGGTTTTGTTATAACCTTACCTATCAGTTTTCACAGGGCAAGTTTCTAATGAATTTATTATGTAATATCAATCATTATTGTTTTATGTGTTGCTCTTAACCTTTTGCTAGGCTCTGAGCTCCGTCTTATTTAATTAAATTTTACATATCTTCCAGTGTCCATTACCGTGCTCATAAAGCACTTAATGAATGTTTGTTGAATGAATCAAAAATTTTAAATGATAAGTTTTGTGCCATGGATTAACTCTAAGTATTATGGGAATTGATAGAACAGGAATGCCAGAGGTGGCAGGAATATTCTAAGACTCTATTGAAAAGGTAGTGTTCAAACCAGACTTTGTAGAGATGCTTAGGATCTGGATGGGTAGGTGGGAAAAGGTGGACATTCCTGATGAGACAGACCTTGTAGCCAAAGCCCCCAGGGGTGTGTGCAGGGATTTGTGGGATGGACAAGACAGTTTTTTAGTGTGGAGAATGTGAGTTTGGGAACATTATGCAGTGCCGTGAAAAAAGAATAGATTATTTGTAATAGGTGCTTAATAAACTTGTTGAATTGAGTTAATACAGAATGAAATAGGAAACCATTGAAGGTTCTGAGTAGGAAAGAAAACATTATTTAAGGAAACTTATTCTGGCCGCTTTAAGTAGGGTAATTTGGAGAGGGGAGATAAATTTATGAGCTAGGATATTGTTAGAATAATCCTGTTTTGAGATAATAGGGGTTTGGACAAGGGTAGTAGCAGTCTGAATGGAAAGGAAGGTGACAAATGTGACATCCTTAGTAAAATTAGCAGGACTTACTAATGAATGGATAGAGAGAGAGAAAAGAAATCAAAGAAGTTTTTAAGCCTATGTAAATAGGACTATGAAGTCCATTAATGAAAATTCAAAAACTAGGAAGAACACACATTTACTATTTGCTTGTTTGTGTTAGGTGGGGAAATGGAGTTCATTTATTCCATTTAGGGTGCCCTATTTTCTCAAGTCTCTCTCCACTCCAATTCATCTTTACCTCTGCCAAAGTGATTTTCCTAAAACATAAGTCTAACTATGTTACTCCTCTACTCAACATATTCCCTATTACCTCAAGGATGAAACACAAAATATTTTGTTTGGCATTGCTATCTCTTCATAACCTGGATCTTTCCTGCCCTTCAAGTCTTCTTACACTTTATTTCCCTCACCACTTACTCTCAGAATACCTGGCTTCCTTCAGGACTCAGATACAATGCCATCTTTTCTGGGAGGCCTTTACTGGTCATCTCAGATGGAGAAATTTCCCTGTTAATGTGATCTTCCATCTATTCTATTTGTATATTCTATGTACCTATTTAATAGTCTCTTTTAATCTCAGTATATACATAACACAATATTTATTACAAAGTTAGTGCTTAAAAATGTTTGTTGATTTATTGATTATTGAGTATGAAGTAACAGAAGGATATCCAAGCAAGAAACCCAGCAAGTTCTTAGAAATTTATGTTTGGAGGTTATGGTGGGGAAAAAAGTAAATAGTTAGGATTATAAATTTTATTTCTTTTCTTCCAAAAAACATATACACTTTCACTGTGTTCAATTTTTGTAAGTCATTGGGCCTTCACATAATGGCAATAGTTGAAATTTTGGTAATGATAATAAATCATTATTGCAAATATGTACCAATTAATAAGAAAGCCTCAGACTTCCTGTGTCAATATTCTAAAAAGTAGGTAAAAAGAAAGATACCTCAAAGGAAGGAGACTTTCCTTACTTAAATTATACTAAATTAAATAGTGCATCAATAAATGAGTCCTCTATTATTCCCTGAAATTGGGATTCTAGTTGATAATAAGCATTCACATACATATACATGCACAAGGAAAAAAAGGTTGGCTGTGGATCAGCTATCATAATGGACTGTACTTAAATAATGTTCACAAAGCCATAAAAGTCATAAAAAGCACATGCATGAAAATGTTAGAATAGAATAAGCCCATCAAATGTTGACTCAGTAACTGTTAAATCTCTTTTGGATGTACTTTTAAAAAAATAGTTTCCTACTATACCAATGATAAGGGAAGAAAGAACACAAAAAAAGGTTTTTAACCCTCTAGTTATGTGAACTTCCCAGACCACCAAAGAAGATGAAAGATTATTTATAATGTCATAATGACTTATCAGATGGAATTTTGTTTTGTATCAGAGTAAGTAAAATATGAAGAAACAATGAATTTGTCCACCCACTCAACCCTTTAGTTTCAGACTTACTTATCTGGGATCTCCATTTTCTACAGAATAACAATCTACCCACTAACAGAACAAATGGAGTGTGGAGGAGAGGAATATTTTTTTTAATCTTCACTAGGGTTTAAAATATGTATTTTTTAAAAAGAAAAACAAATCTCAATTATATTGTCTTGCTTGAGATTAAATGACTCTTATCAAAGAAACTTTGGCTCCAGTGAACCTGTCTAAGTATTGTCAGCCTTTTCCAAGAGTTTCTGGATAATTTTTGTATGGTAAAGGAGCCATCCTGTGGCAAGATCCACAGCAAGAAACATTTCTTCTAGGATTTTCCCTCATCATTTGACCCACCTCTTTTAAGCACACTTATATAGCATTGGAGTGAGACAACCCTCAAAACCATATATTATAAAAGCTTTCGAGACTTCTATACTCTAAAGCTTATCCATAATAGTCTATACCGAGCGTGGGGAAACTGTGTTCTTCAGGCCAAATGTGGCCCTCTAGGTCCTCAAGTGCTGCCCTTTGACTGAATCTAAACTTCACAGAACAAATCCCCTTAATTAAAGGATCTGTTCTGTAAAACTTGGAGCCAGTCAAAGGGCTATATCCAAGGACCTAGAAGCCACATGTGGCCTCAAGGCCGCAGGCTCCCCTCCTGTGGATATGGACCTTGAGGACAGGGACTGTTTTGTCTTGCTTTTCTATTGGTATTTTCCCCATGAAAGCATGTAGCCTAGCACTTAATAAATCCTTGTTGGAAAGTTACTATGAAAAATATATGTGTATATATTTCATGATAGCATCCAATTTTCTGGCCTAAATTTGGAGGGAGTTAGGTGGTAGAGTGAATAGGGTACTGGGCTAGAATCAGAAAAATCTAACCTAAGACACTTAATATCTGTGTGAGCCTGGGTAAGTCACTTAAGCACTATTTGCCTCAGTTTCCTCAACTATAAAATGGAGATAATAGTAAAAGCCTATACCTCACAGGGCTGATGTGAAGATCAAACAGATAACACCTGTAAGTGCTTAGCACAGTGCCAGCAGTCACATGATTGTTTTTATGTAAATGCTTTAACTCTTCCCCCCAGTCTTTGAAAAAGAAAGTGTTTGACAACACATAGATCTCTGTTCCCTTCAGTCAGAATGAAGAAACGGAAATCCGTTAACTGATAGCTCATTGTGTCTTGAGAGCAAAGCTAAAGCCCTTAAAACAAAGTTTATAAGATTACTTGCCCTTTTATGTTCTTCTTATCCACAAACCATTAACCTACTCAAGGAATAAGGTGATAGTTGGTTCAGGCTTACATCTATTCCATAAATGTTTAGGAGGGTGACAGATTTTTCCCCACTAATTTCAATAGTTAAAAAAAAAAATGTAAAAGTTGATGGGAATTTCCCTTGTGGATAAGGTCATGATCACTGCCTCACAGGATGAGACACTTTATAAAAGACAGGGTCGTAGGCACAAATACAAAATTTCCATTCAGTTTCCAGTAGGCATAGGTAAAGATCTATATGTGAAATCTGAAGTCATTGAGGCCAATAGTTTACAATTTATAAAGCTACCTCTCAAAGGAATTAATAGATAACAGGCCATTCACAGAGGAGGCACCTTTGCATTACTTTTGCAATAAATATTGTGTTTTTTGTTGGTTTTCTTATTTGTCTCAGTTAATGATGTGTTGGGAATGGGGGAAAAAGTAGGAAATAAGACTAAATAGTTCTAACAGAGAAGACAGAGTTGCCTATCTAGCTAACATTTGACAAACTTGGTCTGAATTTTGTCATAGAATTCTGTTGCTTATATTATGGTTGATTTTTTTTTATGTCTGAGGTCCTTTACCAATTCTTAAATTCTGTGTTTCTTTGGTAACATGAATAAATCATTTATAGACTGCCAGAATCCAGTGACAATTGCAGAAAATATTTTGCTAATTTCCAACTAGGATCTATTAATCAACCATTTAGGGAAGGGTACAGGGGGAGGGAAGATTGAGGTAGAGCATATGGGTTAATGTAGAAAAAGCTAAGAGCCCTTCCCATCCCCCAAAGAATAATGGGGAAAATGCACAACCCACAAAGGATGTCTAGTGGGTGAGAGAGTCTGCACATATGTAAACATAAAAATCAGAATTATCATTTTCTGGCAATTGTTCCATAAACATTTGTGGACTTAGTAACTAGACAGCAAACAAATGTATAGTGATGATTTTTCCCTGTATTTTTATACAAAATGGAAGTACAAAGTCATTAGATGTCTGCTTCAATTCTAGTAGATCTCACTGCTGAATAAAAATATTTGGGTTTTCTTAAAGTATAATAATGCCAATCCTTTCAATATGCTACAGGCATATTAAGATTGCAATAAATTCTTGATTATCCATGGTCACGGGAGACAGGGTTAATCCACATATAATCAAAATCTTCGTTTTAGTCCAAACTTTCAATCCTCCCACCCCCTTACCAAAGCTTTATAAGAACTGCTAACAGTGAACAAACCTGATATATTTGTTTCATTTTTTAATATCTTTCCTCTCATGTGGAGATGCTAATGAATGATAAAGTAGAAAGAAGTAAAAGCAAAGATTTTGGAAAAGGCAAAAAACAAGCTAATATTTATCCTTGATGTAACTGTAATTTGAATGAAATTCCTTTGGATAAGAAAGCTGTATACGTCTGTAATCAAGAAGACAGCTGACTAATGTCAGATTACACAAATAGTCTGGCCTCCATTCTTAGGTCTACTTCCTTTCCAATTCAAATGATTTGTAAGTGTAAGGCATTGTACTAAGCCCTGGGAATATAAAGACGAAAAGACATATGTAGTTATTTCCCTCCCTGAGTTTTCAGTCTCACATGGAGGGTTAATCATTCCTCTAAGACTATAGGGTATAGTTCTAACAGAAATTTTAAGTTGGAGACATCACTTCTGTCAGTGCAGAATGAGAGGATGCTTTATGGAGAAGGCGATACCTGAATTGAGTCTAAAAGGAAAGGAGAGATTTCAAAAGGCAAATAATAGGAGTAGAGCTCCTTCCAAGCACGTGGAACAGCATGAACAAATCTCTTTCCTCTCTCCATATTTGTAAAAGAGTTAACAAATACCTAATTTGTAAAACAATAATATTTTTAGATAAAAATGTAAAATGTGTAAGATTCTTCTGATAATTTTCCTAAATTTAGCATTGGTGAAATAGTTGTTTATTGTTGTGGCTTGTCCTTCATTCTGGAAGAGGACCATGACATCAGAAAGGTGCTACCATGATTTAAAAGTGAAATGGGTTTAATGAGAGAGGACTGTGTAAAGTCACCATCCTCACTTCCTCTTCCAGAGCCATCTGGGTCCAGTAGCAAGATTGGAGGACGTGGTGAATTGGTGAAATAGATTTATAAGGTGAAATATAAACTATTAGGAAAATAATAATAGTAGCATTTATATAGTGCTTCAAGATTTACAAAATCCTTTGCAAATAATTCATTTTATTGTCACAACAACTCTGGAAGATAGGTGCTATTACTATTCCCATTTTACAGATGAAGAAATTGAAACATCAGAAGTTAAATGTTTTGCCCCATGTCACACAGCTAACTGGTGTCTAAGGCTGTGTGTGAACTCAGATCTTCACGATTCTAAGCGAGTCACCTCGCTGACTGGTTTTGATGGAGATTCCCTTTAAACCAGAAGAAATCATACAGAGGATGAGAAGGTCATGGACCTCGTGGGGGAGGTTTTCCTCCTTTTAATCATCTTTAGGCCTGTGGAAATCTATCTGAAAAGGCAATTTGGCATGTCCCATGCGTCTTGTTTTATTGGACAATCCTGAACAAGCCTCCCTACTAGAACGATGTAAAGAACACAAGACTCTCTGTTTGAAAACATGCACAGCTTTTCCAGGCTTGGAAATTAAACCATAAAAAGTTTACTAAAAAAAAAAAAAACCAACCACCTTTAAAAAGCTCTACAAAAAGCTCACACCATAAATGCTCCCCACCAAGCGTGGGCACTTGCTAGCTGCAAGTAGTGGCACTGTGACAAATGTAGCAAAACAGAAAGCAGACTATACTAAGAGAAAGAAAAAGTCTTCTACTGGCCATCTGTGAAAATAAGGCATGTAGCCATTAAATGCAGAGGCTGTAAATATACACAAACTCCATGAAGCAAATGGCAAAAAAGGACGAAACTTAAAGCTCAAACAATTCAAAATGTTTAATGTATAGTTAGCACTGCTGGATGAAAACAGCTCTGATCTTTGCAGTCTGCAAACTCGGCATGTATTTCAATTAAATGCAAAAAAGAATAAAAGAGAAGAGAAAAGGAAAGGCAAAGAAAAGGAAAAAAGAAAGGAAAGGAAAGAAAAGAGAAGAAAAAAAAGGAAAGCAAAGAGCCACCTGGAACAAGAGGCTAGAATCAGTCTGTACTTGCTTTCTGGAAACAAACAGCCCCTTTAACTTGCAAAATCCCATCGAGAACATGGACTGGAATTATTGAAAAGGCTGACACATAGAGTGACGGATGTGTGATGACATAATACCTATTTGCTTTTTTGTCCTGGTCTTTGAAAACTGGCTGCTCTCTGCTGATAATATTCACTAAGGGGCTTTCCCCTCCTCCCCTGTCCCACAAGAAGTGTTCCCCAGCTTAGACACTCAGCTGAACAGAATTAAGGTTTTATGAATGAAAAACAAAAGAAAAGAAAACCTAAGGATCAAATGCCAACTATTGTGTAAAAGGCTGATCCAAATTGTCTAATAATCAATTGTCTCAAAAACATCCCATTTTCATACTGTATAATAATTCTTCAAAGCAGAGAGGTGCCTGTAATCAAAAGGTAAAATACTGCAGTTTAGGCTTCAAGTATGTCTTCTGTTCCAGAAACAATGCTTAAATACCATGTGTAAATGGATGTATTTTAAGTGAAAACCATACACACATTAATGCATAGTTTTGAAAAGAGAAAATATTCATCACTAATGCTGTTGCAGTTTCTCTAGTCCAGTTTTGATAACGTTTTAGAGGGGGAACACTTTAACTTCTATAAAACAATTTTACATAAAGCTCTAGCTATTGCCAAATACTACAATGACCTCACTTTTGCAAACTGATTGACATTTTAGGCCCACCCTCCTTCATTTCCCTGTTCAAGATCTGCTTATTCAACCTTTAAAGCATAATTTAATTACAGATCCATTTTAACTAAAAGAATCACCCACCCAAAATAAATCAGTGTTCACAATATCCTTCATTACATGGTTTTAACTTCCAGATCTGACTGTTCCAAAACAGAATCTGAATTCAAATTCACATGCCTGCCACTTATCTGGAAAGGAAAGCATGGATGTGAAGGCCATAGCTGGGCTAGATAGACTGCTTCAGATTTTGAAGAGTTAACACCGCTAGTCCAGTCCATCAGGTGACTAGTGAAGCATCAGAAAAGAATGACTGATGTAAAATTATTACAGAGCTGCCACCCAGTACACTTCCATTTTTAACTAACACTGGAACAAATGCACTTTTTTTTTTATTATTAAACATCTACCTTAAGTCAACACTAGGGTTGCAGGTGACAGGAGACAAAAGGTGGTGCTGGGAAATAAGAAACTCAGAATTTCCTATAGCAAGAAAATAAAATAAGGTATAACTTCTAGTTTAATACATAGTCTGTCCTTAAGGATACTGCTGGATAAGGCACCCACTAGAGAAACTAGCATTCATTCACCAAGCTGCCATTTGTCTCTATGTGTAATTCCTACTAATTTTTGAGGAGCTGATGGCATACTATAGAATATTAAAATGAGATAAAGAACTCTTACACAGATGTCGCTATGTAAAACTATGGATGAATGAGTTCATTGTGTGAATATGTATATCAAAATATGCATACACAATTTTTTTGCAATAATAAATTTGTAAGTAGTTTTCACTCACTTTTTTGTATGGGCATACATAAAAATGAGCTTGCATGTAGATACTTTCATAATATTATTCTTTAATATGAATGTACTTATATAATCATATTTATAATTACAAAATAGTAGAAGCATTTGTATATTTAACGGTAGAAGGATATTTAGAACATTTTGGAAACTTTCTTAAAATTGGTTAGATGCAAACCTGCCTGTGGTGGTCATATCTGGAGGGAGAAATATAAGTACAATTCTGAAAGTCTCTTTTATCCAAATGATTCTACAAATTGTTCCTGTGTTCTGGGCTTTGCACCACTGAGTTTGAAAATACATAAAAGATCAGATGTGTGGGTGTGAGCATGTGTGCATATACACATGATTGATAGGCATCAATGAATTAATTTTACAAATCTAAGATAGATGAAACATGGTTACATACAACAACTGTTCTGAATTAGCAGAAGCTCAATTTGGCCGGTCCTGAGAGGGGCATTGCTCCCAGGAATAAAAAGGTGATAGTCCCACTGTATTCTGCCCTCATCAGAACTCTTCTCTAGTAATGTGTTCAGTTCTAGGTACTCCAGTTTAAGAACACTGCTAAACTGAAGAGTGTCCAGGAGTTTAACCCGGAGGAGAGAAGAATTAGGGGTAGGCAAGGGCATGATAACTGTCTCCAAGTATCTGAATGTCTGTCATGTGGAGAATGGATTAGTCTTTTTTCTGTTTGGCCCCACAGACCCAAACCAGAAGAAATGGGCTGCAAAGAGGCAAGTTTAAACTTGATGCCAGGAAAAGTTTCCTAATAACCAGAGTTATTCCCAAGGTAAATGGTGTTCGGTTCCCTTTCATTGGAAGTTTTAAAGCAGAGGCTGACAGCCACTTCTCATGTATGTTACAGCAGAGATTCCTTTTTCATATGGGTTCACTGCCGAGGTCCCTCCCAACTCTTATGTAGTTACTTGCACAATTAAACATATACCATGTGGATTGAAATGTGGCAGGCAGTGATTTTTATTTTTTTTTTCCAGAAGAAATAACTTTCTTCTTTTTCCTGCCTGATGGGCTTGCTTATTCCCTCTGGATGCAAATCTGCAATGTGGTAAAAGGTAACAATACCTAAATGCACAATCCAGCTGCAATTAACTATAGATAACAATTATAAATTAGACTGTGTCCCAGAGTTTCCAAGAATCTGATATACACAGTTCTTGGGTATATTAAAACACTTCCCAGAAAAGTAAAATAATAAGGAATCTTTGGATCCACAATTAAAACGTATTTTTGTAAAAATGAATTTCATTATGTATTTTGATCTATATTATTGAAAAGCAAGGTTCTCTGCATTCATTCAGATTGTGTTTGTTCAGCCCAATTATTACTTTTGAAACTAAACTCTCTTAACTGGAACAACACGGTTATTTATATGAAATGTAGCATTTGCAACATTCATCCTAATGGCTTAATCATTGATTTCTTATCAACTTTCCCATTACAGAGTAGCTGCATAAAGTAATTCCTTTGTCATCTACTATTACTATTACAATAAAAAAGTTTGTATTGTTTTCTCAAGTATGCAAGACTACTATAACCTTATCCAGTTAGCAAGAGCACGAGGCACAAGTGCAGCCTGCCACTTGAGTCTAGTAGAGGGAGCAGGCAAACATATGCCCTACATTATCTGTGCTAATGATATGGATAATATAGGGTCGTGATAATTCATAAATCATTTATATTCTAACATGGATGAGTCTGATGTTCTGGAAGTTCACATTTCAAGCGAATGGTGAAAATATTCTGTGAAGAACTAAGAAAGCTAGAAATGATGCAGCTTCTCAATTCTGTCTCCTTTCTGTGGCTATTGAGTTTTCCATTTTAGCTTGGAGTTTCCCCTTTTATACTCTTAGAAGTTATCCTGAACTGAGCTTTTTTTCTCTCTCATCTTAGCAGTTTCCTGGGTTTATATCAAATCAAAAGTTGTCTTCAGAAGATGTAGGCTCCATGGGAAAGGAAAATTAATAGTTTCATACACAGGGTCCTAGTAAATTGTGGCCAGCCTTGCATTTAGGAAGATCTGGGTTCACTTCCTGCTTCTCAAGCATACAAGCTATTTGACAATGGGTAAGTCATTGAACCTCTCAATGACTCAAGCAACTTTCTAAGAACCTAAATTATAGACAGACTGTCAATCTGAATGGGGGGAGAGGGGAAGTATTTATACACTTGGACTTATTTATGAGAACACAATCATAGATTCAAGCCCCTTGTCTTCAGTCCTTCTCCCACCCCCCCCCAAGGAAGTAATCTATACTCATCATGTACTATGCTTAATTCAGTAGATAATATTAAATCAAGAGTTGCCAGAGACAAAAACCATCATGTTCATAATCTGGCTAAGGATTCAGGTAGCTGACTATTAAATTCTAAAGGGGGGAACTTAGGAAGAGACCTCACCATGTGATTCACAGCCTGCATGTTAATGTTTCTATGTATGGAAGCATTAGCACAGTAACCTATTTCTCCCCAGAAATACTATGATTAGTAAGATGGGCACTCTCAGTTAAATTTTTTTGTGTATATAAGCATACACGGGACTCTGACACAGAATCCCAAACATTTTTTAAAATCTCTGAAAAGTCTCAATGATAATTTTGATCATTAAAAATATCATTAATTAAACAGTTATGTCTCATTCCCAAGGACAGACTAGGACCAGCCTGATAACTGAGGTTATATAGAAAGACAGCCTAATGCCAGTTCAAGGAAGACATATAGAAACTTCTTCACAGGTAAGAGAATCAGCTTTTCTTAATGCTGCTCAAGGCTATTGAGGATAGATATGAAGGATAGGCCATAGAAACTTGAACTCAGAACATACCTGAAAACACAATGTAACTTTTTACCACATTTATGGGAAGAAGGATGTATGGATAGAAACATGCCCAAGAACATAGTCCAAGAGTTAGCCAGTAAATTTTTTTGGGCAGATAACATATCGAAAAGAAGATTTTAAAGCTGTTGCCTTTGACAAGAGGAAGAGAAAGTTGCATACGATTGTTTTATATAATAAAGTGCTAATCAGAGGAGGAAAAAATAAGCTATTACTTTAGATGGGGTGGAGGGAAAGAAGAAGAAATGAGTTTACCCCCATAATGGGCAAGTAACAGAATAAAACAAATGCAGATGGTTCCACTCCTGTTACTTAATCAAAAGGCTGTGCAGAGTCACTGGAGCCGGCATAAAGTCATGTGTTAGAACAACAGCTGATTTGTATTAAAGAAGATTAACTTCCAGTGCCATGGTGGAGGGCCCAGGATTATTTTATGTACTTCCATTGCCTTACAAGCCGTCAACACAATTACTGCCCTCCGATGTGAATGACTGATCTGTAACCACAGTTAAACAGCATGTTGCTCAGGGGCCTAGGCGCTTCACAAAGATGAATTTCCATACCATCAAAGTGCTTTTAATGGGCTCCCCAATCCAACCACAAGGCCTGCTTTGCAAGTATATAGAACTCAGGATGAAGGCTTCCTGTCCAAAAGGATTTGGTCGGTTGTCACTTGACAATTCCCAGCCAGCACAGGGGAGGAGAAGGGGGGAGATAGGTAGAGTTGTCTCTGCTTTGGAGGATTAAAAAAAAAAAAAGGGTACAGATGCTTTGTGAATGCAACCAACTGCTGTATCCACAGCTGAATTCAATGCGCTTAACAAATAACGGCAATTTAGCTATGCTTGCGAGGAATAGCTTGAGTCACTTTGCATTAGCATCTGGCTGAGTGTTAAACTCATTTCTACATGGGGAGCAAAGAAAAGGAATTTCTGTTCAAGCATCCTTTCAAGAATGTTTAAATATTTGAACATAAATTCCTTTATGCTTGTGATCATTTCTTCTTATAGCTGACACTTTCCTTTTCCCTTTCCCTTCTGGTATTCTCCTATATTAAACAGCATCAAGTCCCTATGCCACTCCTCTTTGTATTTTAGGTACTGCCACACATGGAGTGATACACTGACCCCTGCTTTAATCTCTTCCCTAAGGAGTGAATAAAATTGGAACTGCTTCTGTGTCCTTGACACCCATATAAGAATTGGTGAAAAAAAATACAGGAGTGATAGAATCATACATACAATTCACATTCTTAATTCAGTCTGCTGGCTTCTTAGAGCTTATTGATCAAACTCCATATAAAACCTAGGGAAACTGGAAAGCTATCCAAATTAGCAATCTGCTCATTCTGGACAATACTGTTTGATTCATAAGTTTCCCATGATGATTAACTTTCAAGTTAGTGCTAAGTAGCTGATCATTTTTTTACTCTTATTGACTTGGTAAACTATCTGCCTATATAATAAAAAAAATTCAATTCAGCATAAGTCAAATAATACCAGATATAGATACATATCATTTTGAACATTGTGGAGTAATATCTTATGGTAATACTTAGGAAGAAAAGCAAACCTCTCCCTAGACAATGGCTTTATTAACAACCTAAAGCTAATTCAGAGCTACAGAATATTAGACTCAACAACTCTAGGTTTGAAGTTCTGCAAAAAAGCACGTGGTGTTCTTGCAAATGATTCTGTCTCCCAGTTTCATACTCATCTAACGTAACTCGACAGGTCTCTTCTGTAGAAATACAACATCATACATGACAACCTCACAAGCCTAGATGCCTCGAAGATCATCAGCTCACAGCTTATGCTACTTAGAGAGGCTTCAGCATTTTAAAATCCTGCTCAATCCACACACAAGCCACGTGAACATTTCCATAAAGTAACATCTTTACACAGGCCCAGATCTTTCAAAGACAATCTAATTTTGCTGTAATTCATATTGACACATGAAACAGAGAATTAGTTGTTACCAATTGTCAAACATCTAGGGAAGGATTTAAGTATAATTTAATTCTTCACTGAGTCTTGGTGAATCTTATTTCAGTGAGTATAGGGCGGGAGCATAGGTTCCAAAAAGATGGAGGGAAAGGGAGAGTAGGATTACTATGAAGAAAGTGAGTTTGTGAAGAGATGCTAAGAAAAAAAATTAAAATGCATGTATACATATCATATTAATGTAGTATATAAGCTTAGGAACTAACCTTTTCTGTTCTGCAGTTATTGAGGCCCAGACTATTCACAACAGCCACCTTCCCATCAAGCACCTGTTGTTCCCTCCGAAGTTGCTCCTTCATCTGTCGGGCTTCTTGGATTGCCTTGGTAACAGCATCATGGTCGTTTAAATAACCTGACATGATAGAAGAAAGTGCATCATTTTATACAGTTATGGATAAAATCATTTGCCCTGTAAAAATGCCTTCATTTTTTTTTCTTTAAGCATTTAATTAATTAAATGAAAAAGCCAGTGAAAATATCACACATATCAGCAATGGCAATGATGACAGAACATCTGAATGAAACTGGGGAAAAAAAAGTTGTTTTTTACAAGGTTGTTTCTAAGTATCTAGATGCTTGGCATCAAAAAACAGATTCCAAACTACATTTTTATCTGAATGTTTGACATAGCCTTTGCTTTGCAATTAAACTTTTTTAATGAAATTGACAGTTGTATGAGAACCCTAGGAAACATGTACTGATAACACTCCAATACCTGATTTAATTTCAACATTTGCTTAATATTCAACAGACAACTTGTGGCTTTTGGACAGCAGGACTAAATTTTCTAGGGACAGAAAGAATAGATCTTGAACCCATTGAAAAAAGGTCATTTCTCCCCTAAACCTAGATATATTAAAATAAACCACAGGTGGCAAGTGTTTTGTTGTGGATATAAAACTCATAATGGTTGAGATAATAAATCTCATGCTATGAATGTTACCAAGTGATTGTCATTAAGTGTTTAGTAAGAAATTGTGGCTATCATAACTATGTTACACTTAATTCACGCTGCTAATAAAAGGTCAGATGTCTAATTTAAGGTTGCTGCTCCACAGTCTAAAATTTAGACAATATATTGCTGAATTATTTCTTTTGAAACATAGACATCAGAAGCACATCTACTAATACTACTTAATTTAAAATGTGACACTTTGTCATCTTTTTCTTTAGTGTAGATTATACTTATTATAATCTGCAAATGATTCATAGGATGGAATGCTGATAGGAGACTTTAAGTCCTTGTCTATTTTTCAAATATTCTAAGGGAAGCTAATATCTATCATCCCTCTCTCTCTCTCTCTTTTAACTAGGGCATAAAAATGGCATAAAATGAATCTATAATATGAAATTGCCCAGAAAAGGGACTTGTTTGTGACATGAGGCTAAATCTAACCAGATCCATTGGTGAATTGTGACAGATGGAGGGACTGTGAGACAGAAGGCAGGCACTAATCACACATAAAATGACCGGCTTGCCTCAACATGTTCCATGGATTCCAGCAAACTTTACACCCTAATCCATTTTTAGAACAAAAAACATCTGGGCCATAAATCCTCTAATCTGCCAAAACACGCTATTAAATCCCATGATTTGTTGAAAAACACTAAGATTAAAGAAAGGAAATATAAAATGGCTAACTGCCGTGTTAGGAAAGTGTTATTAATACTCTTTCTTTGTCTCAATTATGAATGTTCTGTTCCTAAAGAGCCTCATCTAATCATGTCAGATTACAATACACATCCTCCTTGTATTGCTAGAGACTCTTCTATCTGATCTGCTGATTGCCAAAAAATGCAGAATATTATTTTGCTGCTTAAAACATTTCTGTTGAAGAAACTGATGTCAGATTAGTTCATTGCTACACTGCTAGAAGGTTTCTAAATGATCTGTTTTTTATTATGCACAGACTGGACCTAGTGTTCTGATCTCCCTTAACGGTTGAAAGAAAAGTTTCAGATGGGGGATGGGGAAAAGGTCTAGAGGGTCTAATAAGTATCCTGCTGAAAACACTGACATTACCAGAAATAATTTGATCTCTACTCCTTGTAATTAGGGAAAAAAACTGGCAACAACACTTTAAATGGGTTTAAAAAACGTTTAAATTTAAATCTACTATTAAAAGAGAGTTGTGTTTAATATTTTATAGCTCTTACCCTCTTTATCCTTCCTAACAGCCTAAATCTCATTCCTGAAACATGACTAGGCAATATAATTGGGGGAAAAAACAATACTATAGCTCATAAAAGTCAGTGATTGTCTTAGAAAACAGTTCAATTAATAAGTTCTAAGAAGGTTTACCTCATAATTTTACCTATTAACCTGAATTTGCCTACCAACTCGAAAGAATGATATTCTGTGAACTACTTGGTTTCTACAGAATACAAATATACTTGAAAAGGTTTGGCACATAGCAGTGAATAAAAGCATGAACTCCTTATGTTTTTCAGTGGCTGCCAAGATGCTAGTGTGCAAGAAAAATGATTAATATAGATGCAAAGAGAATTTAGATTATTATGGAGGGGATGAACTATTGACAGTGGAACTCAAATAAAATGAAATATGAAATATATGTGTATATATTTCTAATTTGGTGTGTGAAAAAGAAAAAAATAAGTTTCTAGTTTAAAATAAACATTCTTGGGTTTGAAGACATAGATTTTAATTAATATATTATATGAAACCCTGACATTTGTGACTTCCTGTGTTAAATTGGAGAATTATTTATATACTGGGCAGTTGAAACTAAACAAGACTTTATTCATGATTTTTAGTTATCATGTTTGCCTGTCACTATCGTATTTCTGTGCTAAAGTAAAATGTGTGTGCTTTGTTAAAGACTTATTGACCGATGATGTAGTTATATTTTCTTAGTATATATAGTTTACATATACACACATTTTTACTCCAAGGTATGTATTTACCTAACATTACAGTATATGCATATTGTGACCACTATAAAGGTAATATATGTATATATATATATATATATATATATGTGTGTGTGTGTGTGTATTTTACTGTTGTCTATTGAGTTTGGACAGCTATCATAACATGTAAGAAAAAGATACAGATACTGCAAATGATTTTCACAAAAATTTTAGGTCAGTGATAGTGGTCCAAAAGCCTTGTGCCCAAATAAATAAGCTCTATTTAAATCCTCAAAACCTTTTGTACAAGTGAAGAAATTT
This sequence comes from Gymnobelideus leadbeateri, assembly GCA_011680675.1. NCBI lineage: Eukaryota > Metazoa > Chordata > Mammalia > Diprotodontia > Petauridae > Gymnobelideus > Gymnobelideus leadbeateri. The sequence continues at coordinate 782,033 of WOXC01008355.1, forward strand.
CATTATATTCTTTCCCATGTTTACATCTGAACAGCACACTTCTTATGTCAAATTGTGAAAAAATGAGCAACATAATTTCTCAGGAATAGAGTTAATGTTTTTTCTCCTGTTTCTTATCAGTATGTTTGGCTTGTTTTACAACTTGTTAAAAGCATGCTGGACTTACATCATAGGGGGCCAGCTAGGTTTCTCAGTGTTTAGAATGCTAGGTGAGAAGTTAGGAATATTCACCTTCCTGAGTTCAAATCTGGCCTTAGACACTTAGCAGCTGATTCTGGGCAAATCACTGAACCCTGTTTGCCTCAGTTTCTTCATCTGTAAAATGAGTTGGAGAAGAAAATGGCAAACCACTCTGGTATCTTTGCCAAGAAAACCCCAAACTGATCCGTGAAGAGTTTGACATAACTAAAACAACTGAACAACATCACATTATAGGATTATAGATTTATAGCTGAGAGGCAACTTAGTAGGCCAACTCTCTCATTTAAAGGTGAGGAAACTAAAGCATAATGAGGTGACTTTTTTAGGGAAATAGAAAGTGTCTTGGGCAGGATTTGAACTCAGATTTTCCTGACTAACCACAGACTATTCTGTATGTCAAGCTGTCTTTACATACCATTTTGTCCATGGGTCTCTATCACATCGTTCAAGATACTATCAGATACTCTACTGCAAAACTATAGGGTGGTAGGTCAGTCTTCATAATGTACCAATTTCATAGACAAGATAGCTAGGAATGGGATAAATCAATTCAGATTCTGTAGTCACCAATAACATATGGTCAAATACAAAGAACTGGGATGAGAAACTAGAGGCTTATCTTGTAGGCCTAACTGTAACACTTCTCAAGGATCAACATCTTGGCCACAGGTTCTGAAACCGTCTGTCTCTCTTCTATGAAATTGACATTTTCTTAAGGACTCTAGTTTTGGGCAGCTTTATCCATTTGTGCACCATTTTGAACCACTGCTTCTTATGTTTTACACAGTAACATTGTTCTGCAACATCAAAAAAATCACTCTCTATACTTCTAGTTAGCAGATATATAGCAAAGAGCCCCATGCCATTAATGATAACTTAAGTATGTTATCTTTTGGTCCACAGTTTTCCATGGTTTATTAATGGTCTAACACATTAATTCTTCTTTCAAGAGTGACCTTTACAGCTCCATTAATCCTCACAGCTTTTATCCAGCTACATTATTACTCATTACAGGTACATACAGCTTTTCAACATCTGCATTTTGTTGAAAGGAGAAAAGCAAATTGTAGAGGTCTAAAATCTATGAAAAAGTGAGATGTAGGTAGGGAAAAGATTTTTCATGGAAAACCAAGAGGAATTTTACTACTGAAAAATACCAGTTAAATGTTAAATATATAGTAATAGACACTATTCATTATTCCCAGGAACAATTTTTAAACATGACAGACGGTTCAGTGAAAAAATTGATAATAAAAATGCAAATATATTATTTACCCAGCTAGTTAAATAATGTAGCTCTAATAACATCACTTAGTAAGTCACAAGCTAAACAATGTGGTATTTATAACTCAGTTACATATTTGATGGACTTAGGGAATTCACATATGCCAAGTAAAATATTTCTTCCCTTTGGACACTTATTTTAGAGTCTTTGGACACTAAAATAAACCTTTTCCTCATTACCAATGAGAATATTCACTAGTAATTGTTAGATCCAAACAAAAGAATTGGTGTTGTTCATTTGTTTTTCAGTCATTTCTGACTCTCTGACCCTATTGGGATTTGTTTATTTTTTGTTGGGGGGGTGGGGTGGAGGAGGGCAAAGATATTGGAGTGGTTTGCCAGGTCCTTCTTCAACTCATTTACAAATGAGGAAACTGAGGCAAATTGGATTAAGTGACTTACCCAGGGTTACACAACTAGTACGTATCTGAGGCCAGATCTGAAATCAGAAAGATGTCTTCCTGACTCCAGGTCCAACCACTCTATAGCCACTGTAGTACTTAGCTACCCCAAACATAATGCTACAAATATGTCTGGAGTTAAATTTCAACCACAGATATTAAACACTATAAGAAAATGTATACTTTGTTTTAAATGAATAATATTGTGTTATGTAATACAACATGATGAAAAGGGGCCTGGAGTAATGATGAATGGATGGATAAAGCTATAGTCAGAAAGACCTTGTTTCAACTCCTACCTCTGACATATGAAATGTGTGGTGATGAGTGTTTACCTTCTCACTGTCTGAGGCAACTCTTTAAGACTGTAAGTTATAGACTAAGTAAGTTGTTGATCTAGTCTTTGGAGGGAGTTTCTGTACTTCCTCATATGGGAGAAATTATAGGTCCAGATTCCTCTCCCATTCTCCCTAAAAGGCAGCAGCAATCAATTTGGCTGGAGCATTTTAAAAGTCTGACCATGTATGCCTGCAATTTCTGCACTAGAATGACAGTGGTGAAGGTTAGAAGATAAGAACCATGCATGGCTTTAACTTGGATATGACAAAGCAAAATCCAGGCAGGACTGAATTGTCCATCAGTGATATCATCTGGTGATTATGTACCATGGCAGAAAGATTTTATCTTTACATACATTTCATTGTAGGTATATGCATGTTACAAAAATGGTAAATTCAACAAAGAAGATAGTAATAAAACAGGCTATGCACCGAGTCTTCTGGAAGGATCAGTTGGTCCTGGCCTGATTTCTGTTGTTTTGAACTCTAAATAATTAACACACTACAGCCACCACCTCTAATAGCTAACAGTTATGTAGTGTGTTAGCTTTTCTCATTTGATTATTGTGGCAACCTTGTGAATTTCGTGTTACTATTATGTCCATTTTACAGATGAGGAAATTGAAGTTGATCAGATTAAATGATCACATAGCTGAGGTAGGGTTTGAGCCTGGGTCTTCCTGACTTTAAATTCTGCTCTCTACTATAAAGAGAGAATATGCAATCAATCTACTTTTCATGACTAGGAGCAATTAATAAACATATTCTTTAATGGGGCTTCATATCTTTAGTTTCAGTTTAAAATTAGTTATGTGGTTTAAACTGATTACATAGTTCATTGAACTGCACTGAATTTGCATTGCATCAAATCAGAATCATATATAGAACACAAACACATATAGAACACCAGCTATAAAATTTAAAAAGAAAAGAAAATTAACTTACCTATTGTGCTAACTCTAGTTGATGGACTGGCTAATGCTGCTGGGACAGAGGCTTTAAGAGAGCTTGCCCCACTGTTTATTCTCAGAGCTGGCATATGGGGAGAGGTGGGTGATGTGGGTGATTTCCCATCAGAGGTCTTGGGTTTAGCAGACAAGTTCAGTGGTTGTGCCACTTCATCCTGCAGTAATTGACAGAATATAAACTATGATAAGATCTCAGACATCTAGAGAAATAAAGTACGTAGCCCAATATTATTGTCTCATCACACATCTATCAATTAGTGATCTTTATTGCTTATATACCACCTGAAATTTAAGTTTTGTGTCATAACTACATATCGGTAGGATATCAAAATGATAGTCACAACCTATTCTGTGACAGTATAACTATGATTATCTTCAGTAATGGTAATCAATCAATAATAATTTATTAAACAACTACCACTTGCTACGTATTGAGCTAGGTGCTGATGATAAAAATCCAAAAGTGATACAGCCACAGTCCTCAAGGGGCTTATTATATTTTACTATTACAATGTATTCTAATGATAATAGTACTTTTCATTTATATAGCCCTTCATAATATGTTGACAGACATTATGTCATTTGAACCATACCACAACTCTGGGAAGGTATCATTATCCTCATTTAGAAATGAGCAAATTGAGGCTTTTGTAGGTTGACTTGCCTAATATTTTTTTTACTATATTTTCTTTCATTAAATATTTCCCAATTACAAGTAAAATTTTTAACACTGATTTAAATATATTTTTAAGTTCCAGATTCTTTCCTTCCTTCTTGTCCCTCCCCCACCCTTGAGAATGCAAACAATAAGATAGCAATTGTACATGTGAAGTCATTGCCTAATATATTAGATAAAGTCATTTGCAGAGGAGGAACTAGAACTGAAATACCTAGATTTCCAGTCTAATCCTTTTCTGCTGTGCCATGCTATCTCACAATGTATGAGAAAGTATAATGAAACATGCATACAGCTAACCATGAAACAAGTTATATAACGTAGGTGAGATATGCTTTATCATTCTTGTGTGTGGATGTATATTTATACTTTCATATAAAAATCATTGCCCTTAGTCCCCTAACAAACAGAAGTAACCTTTCCCAAGGTTTAAAAACATCAGGTAATATTTCCCCCCAGATTTCAAGGAATTGCCTCTGGATTTGATCCAGACTAAAACCAACTAAACGTCATAAAGGAAATTATCTTTTCATTATTACACTATTGATCCATCCAGAGACAGAAATCCTTTTTGTTTTCCAAAATCTTAGAGCCTTGTCTACATATGATAGAATATATAGTATAGGATGAATTCGTACAATATGACAATCAGTTAAAGGAACTGGAGAAGATCTGAGTATAAGTAATAGCTGGTGTAAAATATATGAAAACTAATAGAATTGAATGTAGTTGGGTTCTTTATCTGAAGCAGATTGATTTAAGCATAGCAAGGGTTTCTAGATGTCTATGATGCATTACACAATGGAGTGGAAAATTGAGCATGACTAGTTTAGAAATGTTGGTAATGTCCAATTCTGGTGTGATATGTTGGCATTAGAATATGTCTATCTTAATGAATATTCAACTTCATATTTGGCTCATTCATGGGTTTCTGTGGTATAATTGACACTGGTTGCCTTAAGACTACATAGCTTCATCCTAAGGTCTGCCATTTTTGTTGTAAAGCTTTTATTTTAACTACCCTTTCTCATATCCTGACCTATAAGATTGGATTCATTGTATAAAACTTTTTTCGAACTAATGTTTGAACAAATCACTTTACAGCATACAGGTAGATATTGTCAAAATATGTTTTAGCTTTGATATGAAATAATTTCTAAAAACCCATAGAAACAGAATTTCATATTTGGAAGTGGACTAGTGTCTACATAGGCCAATCCATATCCAAAAATAAAATCTTTACCATGATACATCTGAGAAGTGGAAGGCCAGTCTCTGCCTCCAGTAAAAGGGAACTCACTACTCCTGGAGGGACCTTATTTCACTTTTAGATAGTTCTAATAATTCAGAAGTATAAAAACATTTGCTGCTTTGAAATTCAAAACAAATAAAATCCCTCTTATTCATGACGATCTTTCATGTATTAGAAGACAACTATCATGGATTGAAAAGTATGTAGGAAGGAGTAGGGTGTAAGAAGACTGCAAAGGTAGAGAGAGCAGGTTATGAAGGACTTAGAATGCCAAACAGAGCATTTTTTATTTGCTCCTGGAGAAGCAGTGACATGATCTTTGTTTTAGGAAAAACACTTTAGTGGCTGAATGGAAGATGGATTGGAGTGCGGAGAGAATTGAGGCAGGTGGACTCACCAGTAGGATACTGCAATAGTCCAGGCATGATGTGATAAGTTTGCACTAGGGTAGTGGTAGTTTTAGAGAGAAGAGGGTATATTTGGGAGAATAGACAGGAGTTGACAACACATTGGATATGGGGGTGAGGAATCTAAGATGACACATAGGTTATGAGCCCAAGGAACTGGGGGGATGGTGTCATCCTTTAGAGTAACAGGGAAGGTAGATGTGAATGAGGGTTTAAGGGGAGGGATAATTGTCCCTATATACAAACAGCACAATAACATACTTAGAAAATCCTAGGGAAGCAGCAAAGAAACTAATTGAGACAATTATCCTCAATAAAGTTACAGGGTATAAAATAAACTCACAAAACCCCCACAAAATTTCAATATAGCAACAAAAAAAATTCAGGAGGTAATAAAGGGAAGTTCCATTAGAAAGAACCACAGTAAACTAAAGTATCTGTATTTATAAAAGTGCAAAACACTCCTTAAAGAAATGAAAAAGAAACTTAAATAACTGGAGGGATATTAATTGTTCATGTCTATATAGCACAAATATAATAAAATGGTAATGCTGAAATTAATTTTCAGATTTAGTGCTATGCCAAACTATCAAAGGAATTTTTTTGTAGAGCTAGATGAAAATTAATTTGGAAGAGCAAAGGATCATTTGGAAATGCAAAAGATCTGGACTATCTAGGGGAATAAAGAAAATGATAGAAATGGAGGGGGAATAGCACTTGCAGGTCTTAAAGCAATGCTTATCAAAACTATTTGGTTCTGGTTAATGAATATAGAAAAGTAGCTCAATGGGACAGTCTAGTCAAAGAAGAACCAGAACTAATTGAACTCAAGAATCTAGTGTTTGATAAACCTAAAAATGTAAATTTCTTAGGAAAGAACTCCTTATTTGGACATAATCACTGGCCAAATGTGATGGAAAATTACTGGAGGAAAAAGGTCTTGTAGAAATCAGATTTAGATAAATAATTTTTACCACATACCACAATGAACTCAAAAGAAATATAACAGCTGAATATCAAATAATATACCATAAAATAAATTATAACCAGATATCTTTCACAGCTATGGTTAAGGGGTAGATTTCTAACCAGAGAAAAAGGAGATTAGAAAAGACAAAATTGATAATATAGTTAGAGCTGGGTGTGCATATAAAAGAAATAGACAAACCCCTTGGTATGGAGCAAGGCAACAACTGCTGTGGGTCTCTGGGTTGGGGAGGGGATGTATCAAGAAATGAAGGTGATCAAAAATGAAAGACAGATAAAATTTTCAAGAAAAAGTCAATGGTGGAAAGAATAGTTTAAGTTGAGTGATGAGGTTGAAAGATAGTTTTCAGATTTAAAAATAGGGCAAATAGGAAACTGATAACTAATAGCCTTAATTTTCTTAGTTGTCAATTTGGAGTGGACCCAGTCAGCACATTTTTCTAGCACTCTTCAAAGGTGGGTAAAAGCAGAGAAGGCTGATGGTAAGAATAGTTCAGGGTTCAGGTTTGACAAGGTATTTTAAGTATATGGTTGAAATGATTAACCAAAAAACCAAGGTTGGTAAGTGAAAGAAATGAAGCCCATACAAATAATCAAAAAGTATATGAAGGAAGAATGAGGAGGAATGAGAAATGGAAGAATAAGAGGTATAATCAGAGGACTGCTTTATTATGAAAGTAGACTGGTTAAGGGTGATAGTGAGAAAAAGGATATGAGTGACTGAGATGTGGTAAAGCTATAAGTCCTGGGACTTGAAGAGATTGATAAACTGGGAGACTATCTTGGAGCAACATCAACATCAAATTTGATGTCTTCAAGTGTAGCGGTAGGGGGAGGGAAGGCTAGAAGACTGAATCAGGTACTGTACCACAAGAGAAAGAAGGAAGAATGACCTGGGAGTCAGTAGATAACTGTTACCAGACTTTGAAGGTGAAATTCAAGAGGAGATGATAGCAAAGACAGGTTCTGGAAGTGGCCGTGGGAAGCAAGCTATATGCTTACTCTGTCTTCTAGCTGTATGTTAAGGGACATTAGATAAGGTAATCCAGTACTATAGAAGATACGTAGGCACAGAATGTCTTATGAGGGAAGCCAGATCCCCATCAGTACCAGAAGATAAATGGAGCACAGGAACAAAAGGTCCAAGATAAAGAGAAATAGTCAAAAATAGAATGAAGTTTCCAAAGGGCACAATGCAAGAGGAAGGCAGATCTGGAATACAGTAGGAATAGGACTGTGTGTCTGGGAATGAGAGAATAGGGAGCAGTTAAGGGGATGGCTTTATTTAAGAAACTGTCATTCTATATTAACAAATTTAAAAGATGAAGTCACAGTTTTCTAGCCACCAGATGGTCTTGTGGTATCTTCTAAGGCTACTATCGTAAGAGTCCAGTGAAAAGCCGAATGGAGCATCATTTTTCTTTCAAACAGAGAAGAATGAAAGGGGTCTTCAGTAAGTGATATATTGACAACAATACATCAGGTATTTAAGTAGAAATATAATAAAGATTTGTGTCCATTACACAAATAAAAGGAACACCATGGGGAATAATCTGATTTAAAAGTCCTCAAAATCATTACTGGGTAGTAAATAGATAAATACAAAGAATGTAACTTTGATCTTTCATACAGGGCATCTTTTAGTATTATGTTACCATTAACAAATTAAGAGATTAATATAAAAGTATTGGGTCCTAGATTGTAAGAAAATTTATTAGCATAATCCAGATATTCTAATTCAAGTCTTTATTCTGGAAGCCTGTTGTACGTATGCATATGTGTGATGTCTAGATAGGGGTATGCTAAAGTATCAGGTTAAGATCTTATTGGCCATTTTTAGGAATATCAAGGAACAGTATTTCTAGGTACTAACTTTTCATTGTAAAATGGTGTCCCTGTTTATTTCTTTCTGTATAGCAATGCTGGCAGGCCTTAGGGCTTAGTTATGTCTCAAAAGCCTTTATTCTGACAGCCATAGAACTTCCTTTGACACTATCACAGCTGGTGAAAAAGGTTTGGGGATGCTTTGGGGAAATAAAGGTGACTGCTGCACTTGACTAAACAGAAACGCTAACCTACTATAGGGGCAGAGTATATTTCCAAATATGAAACAACAACAACAACAACAACAAAGACCTAGAAGAGCAGAGGAAATAAATTCTGTATGTAGAGGATAGGAGAAAGACAGCATATACTTATGTATATTAGTGATGATGGGTTGGAGGTGACACATCTCATCTTTGAGGTGGGACGACTAATGTGTCATACATGGTACATGTCTGAGTAAAACAAAAGAAGTAGTGGATTTCTGAATACTTCTCTATTCTCTGCATTGCTTTCTTCTAAAGCCAAAGAGAGCAAGACCCTAAGGACATAATAGAGGTTGACAGTTCTGGAGTTGATAAATGTCATTCAAAATTGCCCTTTCATTATGTTTTCAGACTAATGGTATATTAATAAGAGCTCTCATGCTTGATCTTTATACAGAAGACTGTGTTGTAAATAATTAGGACCCATTATATGATATTACTTCACAATTTGGATGTTTTAATAATTTACTAAGGAATCATATCAAATATCTATTATTCATGAAAAAGAAAAAAAGTAATTTATTATTTATATTTGTACAGTTGAACTACTAAAAAACTCACCTACAAATAGAAGTATAATATTCATGAAAGAATATCCTGATGATACTGATCATCAAGGCCAAAATAGATTTTGTACGAATAGATAGGCTATGCTATTTACTGAAACTTCATAATTTAAATATGCAGGTACTGTAAAAGTGGTCTTTACAAAAAAAAAATGTAACATTATCCTCCTCATATTAATAGAACATTTTAACTTCTATAAAAGAATAATTTGAATTTAATAAGGAAATATGCTCTTCAAATATCAAGAGGACACTTGAACAGGTAGAAGTTATCATTTGGCTACATTGAGAGCGAGGAAGATATTTTCCATCTTAATGATTTGTGTAATAAATGAATGCTGTTTGGAAGTTGTTTGTAGAAATATTTTATAATTATTATGTTAATAGCCTTCAAAATAAATAATAAATCAATATTATATTTAACTGATTATTTCTGTATTACAAAACTTTGGACCAGTCCTGATAATTAATGGTATCATTTAATAAAAAGGTTTATATGTGGATGCTATGGCTGTAGAGGCTTAAATATATGTTAGTGGATCTGTTTCTGACTTGTTTCTTTGTCTTTTTTGCTACATACACCATATAAAATCCTCTAATCCCTTTGATTACATCAAAGGGATATTTTGATAATGGAAGTAAAATGCTAAAGGATCTTTGGAGAGTGGTCAAATGCAAAATAAAAGTGCAAGGAAAAAGTATTTTGTGATTTTTAAGGGCAGATTAACCAAGATGTAGAAGAAATGTTTTTATTATAGAGATTAAGAATAATGTGATTGGTTCTAAAATACTTAAAACTCTATGCTTTGATGAGTGTCCCCAAGGTATTGCTTTTGTTTTGCTTTTTGGAAGGGGGAAGGCAGGGCAGTTGCAGTTAAGTGACTTGCCCAAGGTCACACGGCCAGTAAGTGTTAAATGTCTGAGGTCAAATTTGAACTCAGGTCCTCCTGGCTCCAGGACCAATGTTCTGTTCACTGAGCCACCTAGCCACCCCCAAAGTAATGTTTTGACTGAACTTAGCTTCCTGAAACCTAAGAGATACAATTCACATATATTTTAAAATTCAAATAAGTATTTACTGATAACTACTAATGATTTGAACAAAGGAAAAACAACTTACTTAAGGAAAGTGAAGGACTATCTGAATAGCTATGTAAGCAGTGATTTTTTTTTCTAATTTTTTTTTCTGCTCTGGGCTTCAGTTGGTGTTTTATCTGGAGTATACACCCAAACTGGTGAACACTTGTTTTGGATTCTTTACCATACCTAGGTAATCACTACTGAAAAAAATTTATCAAAGTAATACATAGGGGTAAGACCTATACTATTATAACAGACAAAATTCATATTAACTGAAGTTGTCAAAAACAAAAGTATTCTCTTGAATCCTGGAAGGATAATTCTGTTTCCTGCTCTTTAATCTTCAATCTCTTTAAGTTTCAGCGTTACTTCTCAATTTATCTAAACTGTCACAGTTTGGACCACCAGAGGATTCTTACCAAATACGTAGACAACTATTAACAAAAATACTATGTCTTTTGAATTTTATTAGCTAATAAAAATGTGAAATCATTTTTTTCCTACCTTAATTGACATTACAGAGATTGCCTCAAAGTACATCATCCTCTTAGACCTCCATATGATACTTCAATGGATCTATCATCTCACCACTGTGGGCACTCCCTCCATTAATGGAGATCATAGTTCATTCACATCCTGTTTTCTTATTCTCTCATGGATCCTCCACAGAGGATACACTCAAAGTGCTAAAGACCTTGTTCTCACTTTTCTAAAATTTTCAATATTTATATGTGCTAGCATTGCACTTGGGCTGTCCATCTTTTGCTTGCCATTATCCTTTACCTCAAAGTTGTTCCTCATGTCTCGCTTGCATATAGGCCACAATGGAAACGTACGATAGCTTATTTGTGCCAAATATATGGTCCTTCATTGCCCTTAGGATCAGTATTTTATTATGAATTGTGCTGGTCAACTTGTAGGACACAATGGAAGGGGAGGGCAGAGTAGGATGAGGCCTTGGGAGTGATCTGGCTGACATGGATAGAACATGTACCTAGTCAGCCTATGATTCCAGATCACTTGGAATTATCAGTGGAGAACAAAGTGTGTTAGCAATGGGGTGATAAATTATCGTATCCTCCATATCTTTCCCAGTAGGTATAGCAGCTAAACTCCAGGTTTTAGTTCAGAGTTTATTTGATTGCCAGTTCCTAAGTAATAGGTAGAAAGGCAAGCAAGACAAGATTGTAAGAGGCCAGTAACTGGGACCTGGTCCTGGTCTGGTATCCAGGTTGCCTTATCATGAAGGGAGTAAAGGAAGGTTAGAGACAAGATAGGGCAGGGGGTAAAAAGAAAAAACAAAACACCTTGTTTGAGCCATACCTATATAAAGAGGCATATAGAGTTGCTGCTTTGATTTCAACATCCTAGGATCAGTGAGAAGTTTTGATGTGTATGTCTCCCTGACATTCACTTCACTTTAATAATCAGAAATTAATAGAATGAGCTATGGTGATGGTTACTAGTTACTCCTTACTCTCCTACCTTTTGTGTAGTTCAGTGTCTGTCTATTGACAAACAGTTATTGTTTACTATACATCAATCATAGTCCTGGGTGATGAGGAAACAAAGATGGTAAAAAGTGTCCCTACCCTCAAGCAGCTTACAAACTTCCTGGAGAAGGCATACAAAGGTATAGATATACAAAAATAGATATACAATTGATGCAAGGTCATTTAAAGGAAGAGGACACTAGCAACTGGGGGGAGGGAGGAATCAGGAAAGTTTCATGTAGAGGAGGTGTAGGGAACCTGTGACCCTGAGGTCACATGTGGCCCTCTAGGTCTTCAAGTTGCATTCCTTTGACTGAATCCAAACTTCACAGAACAAATTTGCTCCGTTTTTGTGGTAATAGCAATTAGTATTACCATTTCCATGTTACCTGTCACTCTTTTAAGTATCAAACTTTCAACATCCTGATTTCCCAATTCCTCAGCCTTATCTTTTATGAATTATATCCTCCTTTTACCTCACATATCCCACAAGGTAATCATACCCCAATTTCATACCATTATCTATAAATGAGTCACATCTATGATTTTGAACTCTGAAATTTTTTTTCTTATTGTAATTGTGTTTCCTCATATTGTTCTCCCTGTGTCTCATTCTGCTTTTACTTTGTCTCCACTGCATTCTTTACTCCTTAGATGCTTTTCTGTTCTCTGAGTCAATCATCCCTTCTCTGGTCTCAATTTTCTTCCTTCACAGACCTGATCCAGGCCCTGGAGAAGATTTTGAACTATAACAAAATGAAGAAGGGACCTCTAAACTGTGCAAAAGCTTAGGAGACAACACTAAGTTTCACACAGTGAACAGGACTCTTGGCTTCTAATCTCTCCCATGTACCACTGACACACCACATAACTGTGTATTTGACTGTGCTATGCGTTTTTGAATGACAAACTTCAATACATACCTATTACCCTTAGGACAAGCTACAAACTCCTCAGCTTGCAATTTAAGGGTATGCTCTAGCCTACCTTTCCATTTTTGATGCAGAAAGTTAAAATAGTACAATATTTAAAATAGTGAGAGGTAACATGAAAATGGTAATACTAATTGCCATCACCACCATCACCATCACCATCATCAAAAACACTGACCTTTCAAACTTCCCTCTGCTTACTGCCCTAAGGTCAGTAGATGCAATACCCTGTTAATTATGTTGAAAGATTTTCATATTTTAAAGGAACTTCTAAGGCTATCTAGTCCAAGTCTTACCTAGACAAGCATCAACTTTTGTTTGTAGACCTGGAAGAAACCCTTACTTCCTGAGGTTGTTATCTCTGGCTGATTCTGCTTGTTAGGAATTTGTTCTTAGATCAGGTACAAATCTACCATTTTCTTTTCTTTTTTTTTTTTACAACCTTTACTCATTGTTTCTAGTTCTTCCTTCTCTGGCTGAGCAGAACAAACCTAACCCTCTTCCACAGGGTGTATATTAACTACTTGAATATATCTTACATGTCCCTCCAGTGTCTTCTCTTCTACCTGTGAAACGTTCCTTCAACTGTTCCTCACATGCCATGATATCAAGACCCTTCACTAGAGTGGCAGTATTCTGGAAAAGGAAATGTAATGGGTTTGAAAGAAAACATTCACAATTTGTTAAATTCCAGCCTCAGAGCATCATCTCCATGGGTCTTAGTTACTGTAAGAAATGGAACCTTTGCCAATATACAATGTCATTCTTATGAAAATTCAGAGAGTATGTCCATAATACTTCATTTCTCACAATATTTTGGGCTGCAATAACTGTGATCAATGTAAAAGATTCCCTGAAATACATTTCCCTAGACACTCGAGATATGTATTCATGAACCCCATGCATGTACTACTACGTCTACTGTCCTTGTGTCCCCATGAAGTCTTAGGGCAAGGACTCTGAGAAGAGATGGTCTACCAGGGAGGAAATGTATAAGGTGAAGCAGAAAGCATGGGGGGTTGGGTGGGGTGTGAACATGGGGAAGACGCTAATGGGAAAGGAAAGGTCAGAAGCTGAGATCAAGGAGAGAGAGAAAAGATGCCATACAGTAGTGTAGCCATGGTGATCTGAAACTCTGATGTTACATTTGGACCATGATCATTTCAGGCTTAAAGAGAGAGTTTTTAGATATTTTCTAGGGTGTCCCTAAAGAATCCCACAACATATATTGCAAGAGGCAGATAGTTTTACATTCTGGGATTTTGAGATCTTAAGCTATACCCTCTAGCTATGCTGGGAAGTCAGAAGATTTAAAGGAGAATTCAAATATAATTCTACTGGGTATGTAGTCAAATGTCATGTCTTAATTAAATGTTTTTGCTACTGGATTCATGTGTTTCTGCTTGGTACTAGTAAACCAGTAACACATGGAATAGAGTCTTATGTTATTTTTGGGATACTTATTACCCCCCCAAATAGCCATAAAGAACCTGGGATAAAGCTAAGTGGTACTACACAAAAAGAGAAATTTAGAGAATCTTATTAGGGTGTGGTTTTTTTTGGTAACATGTTTATGATAGAAAGGAAGAATTCAACGTTTCTTTCTTAGCATTCTGAGGACAGAAGGGAGTAGAGTAAGAAGTCTTATAACTAAGGAATCCCAAACTCACTTTTTTGAAAAGAAAATATTAACTCTCCCTCCCACCCAAATTAATTGGTAAGATGATGCTTATCAGCACCAAAGTTACCATTTTGGAGGTTCTCTGAAAAAAAAAATATACTGAAGAACTTCAATAATCTCACTCATTTTTTCTCACCTCTTTCAGCTGTCTTCTGACTAAAGAGTAAGAATTGCAAATCTATGAGAAGATACAAGGCAATGCATCTTTATATTCTTTCTATAAAGCACTTAGCTGGGAAAAGTCATAGAAGCCTTTGAGGAGTCACTCAAAGTGATATCATAAAAACATCTACCCAAACCCCAAATCTATACTGGCAACACCTAAGAATTAGGAGCCTTTCCCATCTCTTGTCCCAACTACATACTTAATTGGTAGGTTCTATGGGACCTTAAACCAAGGCCGTTGTCTTTCAGGTTATCTCATCCTGAAGTCCCCTTAATGATCAGATGCTTATTTTTAGACTCACAAATTGCAAGATACTCTGTTAGCTAGGCAGGAAGAGCTCCAGGAATTCTGTGATAGGTGTTAATGCTTCCATTAGTCTTGATTGCTACTTAAATACAAGTCTTTAGCTGAGGGTAATAAATTCTAGTTTCTAATTTGACTTCTTTGTTCTGCCAGTTTATGTTTTTTGCTTAATGTGTGAGTTCTTAATTTTGAAAAGATATCAGTAGGGCAATAGGAACCATTTGTTTTGGCATAGTAGCAGTACGTGGTTTAAAATTTCTACTCTCTGATCATTTACTTGTATTTTCTGTTATTTAAACTAAATTTAGCATTTCTTTACTATTTCAAATCCTATTTTACCAGGATATCTCTCACACTTTTTACATTCTAGGCTTCCTAGTCGTGTTCATTTAATTTCTCAAAGTGAGAGGCTATCTCATGTACCAGGCAGAGAGCTAGCCTCAGCCAGAAAGATCTTATGCAAGTCCCGTCTCTGATGTCTATTAGACCCTCAGGAACTCATTTGACCTCTAAATGCTGTAGGCAACTCTGTAAGACTGACCATAAGTTGCTGAATTATATTGGGAATTTCCTTACCAGGGTGGGAGTTATCTAAACTAGGCTAGATCCAGTTCCATTCCCTATAAAATCATGAAAAAAACCTATCAGATAACTCATGGCACTGCACATGGAGACACTGCACGATTTTTATTCTTAAAAATTCCAATACCAAATTAGCTAAATTTTTTCTCTATAATCAGACCTCTATCTTCTCTTAACAATACCCTCAAAGGTAGCTAATTGCATATTGTGTGCTCTTTTCATCTTTGTAAAACAGTTTCTGCCAGAGATGCCTTTTATTACCTGGGGAAATTTTGTTTTCCTGTCTTTATCTTTGATATGTAGCTAACTTTCAAGGGTCTTTTCTGTTTTTTCTTTATCATTTGAAATGATTACAATAATTATCATTTATTGGAGCATGAATTTTATGTCATCTATTCAGTTCTCTCATTTTACAGATAAGGAAACTGAGGCCCAGAAAGGTAAAGTAATGTGTCCATTATAAAATAATTAATAAAGGGAGGTGATGAAACACAAAGCTCAGTCCTACAATTCTAATTCCAGAACCCTTTTGCTTATACAATGCTAAATTCACACCAATTAATGCTTTTTTTCTTCTTTCTTATTTATTCTCTCCTGATCTTTTCCATTTAACATAGTCTTCTGATTTTTTCCTTCAGTTTATTCCTTTCTGATTTAATTCCCAAGTTCTAGGTCTAGGATACAAGGACAGTAGATATTAGTACAATAGACAGTAGCATATTTTGGGGGATAGACAAAAATGAAGTGGAATGCAGTATCATAGCATTTTCTCCATTATTTCTTTCCTTTACCTCTTTTGAAATGCTCTTGTGGGTGAGAGGTCCTACTCCAGAAGCAAACCCGCATTCAGAACTCCCCAGTATAAACATTTTGCATTTTATTAGACAGTGGACAGAATGGGATGCAATAATAGTCAATAAAATCCCGAGCCTATGTTTCATTACTTAACACCTTGCCACTCACAAAGAACACATAGCCTGATGATAAGAACAAGCACAGCGTGCTCCAGTGTTGTAAGGTTTACTTGTTATTTGAGGCTTATCTCTACTTTGCTTCACATCTGGTCCCTTGACAACTTCTAATTCCTAATAATAAAGACATTGTCCAATTGCATTCCTCACATCTGGGCCATAGCTATTTTGTTTTAATACTACTGAGTTCTCCATAAAGAGGTTCTGTTAGCTGTTAAACAGGAGGGGGAAAAGTGTTTTAACAACAGATCAGTAGGGAATGACATAAATAACCATGCAAGTCCTTCCCTTGAAAATATCATCCTTTAACAATTAAATAGAATAACTCTCTAAACATGACAATCTTTAGAGAAATGACACAGTAGGTCACTCACTACTCCTCAAAGAACACTTTTCCAAGGAACCTGAGGAGAAATCTGCAACATACCTATACATGAAAAATAGTTTCAAAAACCAAGGTCTTTGATTTTTTTTTTTACAAATGTCACAAAAAACATAACTATCACTACTGCTTTCCTGCTAGATAGGGATAAGAACTGTGAAAGAAAAATAATAAAGGAGAACAAAACAAGAACCCTTCAAAAGATGGGATGGGCTTGGGAAGAAATAAGCTAGGAGCTCTCGTATAAAGCTCCGAAGCTACACAAGTACTACAAAACGGGCACATTTGAGATGAACAGGAAGAAGACAGACGGTTCCCTGATCAAAGCCTAGCCTACCGCCTCCTCTCTGTATTAGGGATGGCGCTTTTGCTAGAAGCCCACTAGCACCTCCAAAAAGAATTACTATAAAAAGGATGTCAGACCAAAGCAAACCATATCAAAACAAATTAGCAGCAGCCCCCTTGTTCCACAGGGGTCATATAGAGGAGAGGTAAAAGTGATGTTGCATAGAGGCAGAGAGAGTCAAATAGACAAGAGAAAGCTACTGCTGAAAACTTTAAAGGAACAAGTCAAAATGCCTTTAAAGAAAACAAAAATCAAATCGTTTGGAAGCCATCAGAAGACTAAGGATCTCCTTTTCAATAGCACACCTGCAACTCTCTGCACCTTGTCTCGTTCTAGGCTCTATGGAGAAGTTTGGTCAAAGCATATCGAAAAGATAGGCATTCCATAGATGGCCAGAATGGGAGGAAGGGGAGAAAAATTAAAGCATATCTAACATTTTAGACACAAATGTAAGAGAAACAGAATGACAAAGAAGATCATTGAACTTGGGAGACAGAAGACCCAGGTTTGACTCCCAACAGAAGCCATATGCTAGTTGCGTGACCACAGGCAAGTCTCTAATGCTCTCTGACCCATGGATTCCTTATGTATAAAATGTTCATAACAACAACAATAATTCTCGCACCACCTGCATTACAGGGCTTTCATAAGGAAAGCATTTTGTAAAATTCCATAAAATGTGAGCTTTGGAGTTATGCAAATAAAATGTCTAAAATATCAATAGGGCAACTGGGTGGTTCAATGGATAGAGGGCTGGGCTTAGAGTCAGGAATACCCAAGTTCAAATCTGGCCTCAGACACTAGCTTGATGACCCTGGGCTAGTCACTTAATCCTGTTTGCTTTTATTTCTTCATCCATAAAATAAGCTAGAGAAGAAAATGGCAAGAAAACCCCAAATAGGGTCACAAAGAGTCAGATACTACTAAATGACTGAACAGCTACATCAAAGTGTCAATACCCCCTTGAACCAGAGATTCCATTATTGTGCTTGTACTCCAAGAAAGCTATCGATAAGAAAAATCCTCATATACAACAAAATATTATGGCAGCACCTTTGGTGGTAGCATTGATATAGGACATCTTCTATGTCTGAAGAATACTCCCTTTGCATCTATTTGTGGATATTATCCTCCTTCAAGGCACAGGTCAAATGTCACCTTATCCAGAAGGCCTGGCACAATCCCCCTTCTCCATTATATGCTTCTTTAAGAACTGTGCCTAGGCTGTTCCCCTATGTCATATGTATTATTTTGCCTGTTATCCCTTCTATTAGATTGTAGGCTTTTTGAGGATAGGTACAGTCAGAGATAAAACTAGAGGAAACACAGCTTTGAACTAAAGTGCCCAAATTTTTAGAAAGCTGACAACATTTGCAGTCCTTTAGCAGCACAGAACAAACTGATTTAGCACTTAGCCAGCAAAGTTAAAATACAAAAATGAAACAAAACAATCACCCCAGGGGGTTTTCTCTCTCATTGAGGCCCTGCTCTCCTACCCCCACAAAAAGAAAGGAGAATAGTAGGTGAAAACTGAAGGGACAGATTGAGGCTTCACATGTAGAAAACAACAAAAAGTGTAACAATTAGCACTCTAAATAAATGCAATGAGCTGTTACTGGGGCAGTGGGTTTCTTGCTCACTGAAAGTTCCTAAAAAAGAGGTTGGATGACCACTTTCTAGGGAATACTATATATAGTATACTTTTCCAGGTATGTCTTGAATGGAATAATCTTTGGGTTCTCTCTCTCTCAAAAGCCATTTAGACATGTTTGAAATTGAGTCAAAGTGGTATTACCTACCAATTTATTAAAAGGAAGTAATTTTCTGAGATTTCTAATTAGGGCAAAAAGAAGCATGACACTCCTGAAATGGCATGTTGGTCTTCATAACATGTGTGTCGTTCAGTCAGTAAACATTTATTAAGTGTCTGCTCAGTGCCAGGCACAGTTCTAAGTACTATGGATCAAAAATCAAAAACAAAGACAGTTCCTGCCCTCAAGTAGTTTACAATCTAACGGAGGAAGAAATTATACAAATGAAGGATGGGTGAGGAATAGGGATGTTATCTAGGTCAAGGGCATGATGGAGAAGTCCAAAGTATTAAGAGATGGTTGTACTGGACAACTCACTTATTTTGACATTTCAGGAGTAACTCTCCTCACTGATCTCCAATCAGAGAGGCCCTGGGACAGAGGGCACTGATGTAGTATGAGTATTAAGACCCTTGTGATCTTGCAGGATGATGAGATTCATTGGGGGCATGATGAAGTCCAAAGCAGTGTAGCCGAGTGGGAAATGAAGAGATAGCTGGCCTTGGCACCCTCCTTCAATGGAGGTTTGTGGGATCAAGGTTATATTTATGTAAGTGTAAAGAGAGATGATAGAAAAGGATGTTTTTAAGTATCAACAAACAGTACCTGCCAAAGAGAAAATTTTCTGCTGTCAACAAAACTGTAAAGTCAGCTTTGGTTTTTCTTCTCATGCCCTTCAAGCTATTTTACTCTAACTCTTGAGAGTAAGGTCAACTAAATCTAGCTAAGGTTTTATATATTTTAAGGGTACTTAGAGAGAAAATGCCCTTAAGATTCAAAAGAATGAAATTACAGGTTAGATTTGTTTTCTTTGAAGGAGGTGGTGGTAGTTGTAGCCATTTGTCTGCAGGGCTGACTGATCATCTGGCAAGGCAGTAAATAAGCACTTATTGAGCATCTATTGTATGCCAAGCACGGTAGAAAGTGCTTTACCAATATTACCTTATTTAATCCTCACAACAATTCTAGGAGGTGGGTGCTATTATCCTCATTTTGCAGTTGAGAAAACTGAGATAGAAAGTTTAAGTAACTTGACTAGAGTCACAGCTAGCAAATGGCTGAGGCTGGATTTAAACTCACAAGTCTTCCAAGACTTTAGACCCAATGCTCAATCCACTGGGCCATTTGGCTAATGCAAATGCCCTATTGTCTTGCTAATTTATTTTTTCTTTGCTATTATCAATCTCACTTGGCCAGAGATCATGGTGACATTTAAAGAAATTAATCTAGACAGTCCCAATTTAACAGGTCCTACAACAATGTTCATATTCAATGTCATTTAATCCAACAAGCCTTTAATAAGCTTCTACTACCTTCCAGGCAAATACTGGGCACTTAGACACAAAGACAAAGCTTAAAACATTTCCTGCCTTTAAGGAGTGTACATTCTATTATGAAAACAACATGTCATTGAGTGATTTTTCAGTCATGTCTGAGTCTTCATGACCCCATTTAGGGTTTTCTTGGCAGAGATACTAGAGTGGTTTGCCATTTCCTTCTCCAGCTCATTTTACAGATGAGAAAACTGAGGCAAACAGGGTTAAGTGACTTGCTTAGAGCCACACACCTAGGAAGTGTTTGAGGCTAGATTTGAATTCAAGAAGATGAGTTTTCCTGACTCCAGGCCTGACACTCTATCTACTTTTCCATCTAACTGCCCCCAAACTATTGTTGTTCAATAGTTCAGTCATATCTGAACATTTGTGACCCTATGAATCATAGCACACCAATGCTGTCCATGGGTGTTTTTGGCAAAGATGTTGAAGTGGTTTGCCATTTCCTTCTTTATTAAATTGAAGCAAACAGAAATTAGTGACTTGCCAAGGGTCACACAGTTAGGAAGGGTGGATTTGAACTCAGATTTTCCAGACCCAGCATTCTATTCATTGAGTCTCCTAGCTGCCTCCAACTAAGAATGATATGTACACAGGTAAATCATTCGACTATATGCACAAAGTAAATATACAGCCATTTTTTTTAGGGGAACATTATAACACTTGACAGAGATAAGGAAAGGCTTCTTGTAAGAGATGACATTTCAGCTGAGTATTAAACAGAGCTAGGGTTTAAAAGAGGCAGAGTTAAAGAGGAAAAGCAATCTAGGAGAAGCTAAGACTAGAAGACAAGAGAGGGAACGTTGTATGCAGGGAACAGTTTGCCTGATGCATAATGCTTAGTATGATGAGTAATGTAACATGTCTAGAAAGAGATATTAGAGCCAAACTGCAGAGATCTTTAAATGACAAAGAGAAGAGTTTTCACCTCATTATAGAGGCAACAGAGAACTACTGAAGCTTTCTGCACAAGAGAGTAACATGTCAGACCTACATCTTGGGAATATCAACTTGGTAGATGTGTGGCTGACATATTAGAGAAAGGAGAGACTGGAGGCAGGGGAGTTCATGTAAGAGCTGATGAGAACCTGAACTATCTACTTTACAATGTCCCTGACTTTTCTGCCAGTGATTTTATCCACACATTGATGCATATTTTGGTGGGAAATGTGAGGAAGACAGGAAATAAGATAGTAACCTCTGGCCCCCATTAACTCCTTCTGCTTTAAAAAAAATAGATTAATTTTATGCCACTTTTGAAATGTTGACAGCTAAACTAAATTTAATACTTTGTGAATGCAAACAAGTGAGATAAATAAGTTAAGGAATATGACCTTCAATTCGAAGATAGGCTGGTTTTGAGTATATTTTCTCTTTGTTGATCATAGGTCTACATTCCCTCTTTGATGTATGTTTTAAGTCTCCATGAATTTATTTTTAGTCCTCTGCTACCTAGTCAATATCCCTACGGAAACTGTTAGACTTTATCTTACCTGTCTTACCCCATCCCCTTAACCCTACTGTAAAACTTACAGAATTTCATGGTTCGCTACAATTGGTCACATTGCTAATTCTATCCCCACCCTCACCCCAACCCCCACATTATTGGTTACACAGAATTATAGAAAGGTAGAACTGGAAGGGTTCTCGCAGTTCATAAAACCCAACCAATTCATTTCACAAATTCAAAACATGAGGCATGAAAGAAAATCTTCCTAACTACAGAAGCAAGTTCATTTTCTTATGCATATTTGTACTGATTGATAGCTTTCACAGGATGCCATAAGAAACTTCAATTTTAACTCACCAAGAAATTTCAGCCAAGCTTCAGAACTTCAACATTAAATATCAACTCTTGAAAGCAATAAGGAAGAAACCCTTCACCTCGCAAAGGAAAATCACTAAAGAAAATACTCCATGGAAAGTGAACAATAGCATTCCTACTTTAGGGGTTTGTGCCTGTTGTGAATCTGTGGCATCACTGATATATGTGGTTACTCCCTGTAATGGGACAGTTTCCAATCGATCAGTGTCTTATCATTCTGTGTGACTCTTGTTTATGTAGTCACATAAATCCTCTATATAGGGGTCCTAACAACTGAGAGCTTTACTTTAGATCTTTTGACACTTCATGGATACCAATGAAGCATGCAGCCTTTGCATTAGTAATACTAGGTGATAAGACCACCTTTTGTCTAGTCATAGATCTCTGCAGTAATATATTTCATTCCACTCCTCCTGATAATATGTAGTAAACTACTCATATCCACCATCTAATCTGATCCAACCAAATTCAATCCAATATATATTTATTAAGTACCCAGAGCTAAGTAGAATGCCTGGGAATTAATTAATCAACATTTATTAAGTGCTTACTATGGTGCTACACTGTGCTAAGCACTGGAGATACAAAGAGTCAAAAGACAATCCCTATCCTTTGGGGAGTTTACAATCTAATATAAAGCAAGATAAATAAAGGATAAATAGCAAATAATTAACAAAGGGCCAGCACTAGAATTAAGAGTTGAAGAGGAAGAGCATTCTAGGCATGGGGGGACAGCCAGAGAAAATGCCTGGAGCCAATATATGGAGTGGGGGCCTGTGTTACTAGATGGAAAAATACAAGCTAGGGAGTAAGATGTTAAGAAGACTAGAAAGGCAGGAGGGAGCTAAATTTTGAAGGACTTTAAATGCCAAACAGAGCATTGTACATTTGGTCCTGGAGGTGTTAGGAAACCACTAAAGTTTATTGGATTGGGGTGGGGCATGGTGGAAGGTGGAGGAACAGGATCCAACCTTCCATGTGCTTTAGGAAAATCACTTTGGTAGCTGATTGGAGGATGGAATGGAGTGGGAGAGAACTGAGACAGGCAGACTCATCAAAATTACAGACATGAGGTGTTGAGGGCCTGCACTAGAATGGGGGCAGTGTCAGAGGAGAGAAGGGGTGTTTCACAGGCAGATGTTGCAAAGAAATCAATAGTCCAGGGGCAGCTAGGTGGCGCAGGGAGTAAGAGCGCCAGCCTCAGAGTTGGGATGACCCGAGATCAAATCTGGCCTCAGAAAATGAGCACCCACACATAAATAATGACTAGCCGTGTAACCTTGAGCAAGTTACTTAACCCCAATTGCTTAAAAAAAAAAAAAAAAGACATCAACAGTCCTGGACCATAGATTGAATTGGGAAAGGGGGAAGGTGAGAGAGAGTGAGGAATCCAGAATGATTCTTAGGTTGCAAACCTGAAGGGAGGTTGCTGTTGTCCTCTACAGTAAAAAGGAAGGTAGGAGGCAAAGAGAATTTAGAGGGGAAGATGAGCTCTGTTCTGGGCATGTTGAGTTTAAGATGTCTTCTGAACATCCAGTTTGAGATGTCTGAAAAGCAGCTGGAGATTAGAGATTTGAGAATAATCAAGCATAGAGATCGGAATGAAATCTCTGGGAACTAATGAGATTGTCAAGTGAATTAGTAGAGTGGGATAAGAGTAGAGAGCCCAGGATGGAACCCTGAAGGACACCTAAAGGAACAAAGTAAGTTATTAATAAATGCCTCTTGACTTATTAAGTCAATAAGGCTAGATAAATGACAAATGCTTGTTGAACTACTCTGTGTGCACAGCACTGAGATAGGCAGTGGGAATAAAAAGGCAAGTACAAAACTGTCCCTATGTGTATGTGCATAAGTATAAATGTGGTCATTTAAGAAGAAAAGACAAAGTACTAACAATTAGGACAACCAGGAAAGGCTTGCCTTAGGAAATAGCAGGTCACTAAACCTTGAAGGAAGCCAGGGATTCTGAGACATGTGCCTTCTTTTAGTTATTTCCTATTTATCCTGTATATAGCTTACTCTGTATATATTTCTTTGCATGCTGTCTCTCCCATTAGGTTGTAAGCTCTCTGAGAGCAGGGACTGTCTTTTACCTCTTTCTGCATTCCTAGCACAGGTTCTGGAACATAGTAGGTGCTTAATAAATGTTTATTGATTGATTGAGTAAGGAGGCACTACGTTAGTCTATGAGAAAACAGAAAGTAGATTTCAGGGAATGGGCAATAGGTTAGTGTTGTGGGAAAATTCCTAAAACCTGCCAAGCCAGCTGATGCCAGTGTATAAAGGATTTTAAATGTCAAGCTGAGGAGGTTGTAGGCTCTTGATCAGATTTATGCACCTATCAATTACCCTTTGGGAGAAATTCAATTTTAATTCTCTGGAGACTGATATTTCATGACTCAAAAGTATGCAACATCATGAAAATAATACTGATGTTAAAATAATAAGCCATTATTTCAGAGAGAAACTTGGCATTACTAAAAATTCAGATCAATTTCCCAAAGGCAATCTAATTCATGTTCCCCCTCTTTTTAAATTTTGGGCCTATCTTATTGTACACATGCAGCCTCAGTTCAAAATCTTTATGGTACTGAGGACTTCTGACAAGATGCTGTAGTGAATGTCTGCATCTTATCAGTTCTTCACCACAACATATGAGGTATACAGAAAAAAAAAAGTGGAAAAGAAATTTCCAAAAGATAATCCTTAAAGGAGAAAAGGGTGGAGGGGGGAATGAATGGATGAGAACTATACTGTCAGGCCCTATGATTTGTTTCCTGCAGCCATGTGGCAGAGATAAGAGCTCTGGGTCTGGACTCTTATTTAAATGCAGCCTCAGACACTTACTAGCTGTGTTACTTTGGGCAAGTCACTTAACCTCTCTATACCTTATTTTCTTGAACTGTAAAATGGGGATAATAATAGCACTTAATTTACAGGGTTGTTGTGAGGACCAAATGAGATAATATTTTGTAAAGGGCTCAGCCCAGTAGTAGGCATATAGTAGGTACCATATAAATATTATTCCCTTCCCCCACTTCTTGCATGTAGTTCTACTACTTTATCTTAGGTTTCTGTGTTATCTTCCATGGATCACAGACTACAAAGAAAAGACAAAGCTGAGAATAAAAGTAAGGTCTCTATCAAAGACCTGCCCTTTACACTTGATATTAGCTCCCTCTGCTCCATTCTATATTCTGTTTGCCTGCCCCAGCCCCCACTACAAAATCCTGTTTTACAGGCTCTTTCTAATGGGAACTACAGCATGGAATATGGATGGAGCACTGGGTCTTTGAAACCCCCCTCTGACATTTGCAATTTGAGTAACCTTGGGGAAGTCAATTCAGTTCCTAGAGTTTCAGTTTCATTGTTTGTGACTGGGGTTGAACTACATGACCTCCCAGGTCCCTTTAAGCTCTTGATCTATGCTCCTATAATCCTATGATTTCTGGACATGAGAGTAGCTAAGATGAATCTCCATAACACACCTTCACCAGTCATCTCAGCATCTATTAGAAACATGTAGAGTTTTACCTTATAGCCTGATTCAGCTAAAGTCCTTCATTCCTCAATATGGGAAAGTTTAGAAGTTATGTCCTCATGGGACTGAGATATATTACACATGTATATGGTTGAGGACATGAATAATTAAATGAGTTAACATATGTAAAGTGTTTTACAAATCTTAGAACAGAATAAAATTGTTAGCTTTTATTATGTATTCAAACCTGGAGGCAAAGTTCTGACTGATAGATTCAACAGGTTTGCTATCAGAGGGAAATGCGAGATATAAAACACTGAGTAATATGATAACCAATTTCTAGAACTCTTAGGCTGACGGGGAAAAAAATCTTCAAGAAGATAGGAAAAGGCATGTCACATAACCAAGAATATAACTCAGTAATAAAGACGATTAAGCATCAACAAAAAGGAAACAAAAAGATTGGAATATGAAATACTGAAAAACAAATCTTATACACAGATACAACTTAGACAACAAAATTAAGAATTTCAAGGGGGAAAATGGACTTAAGGTAGATCTGACCTCCAACAGCATTTCTTTTGAAGAAAAACAAAAAACTAGAACTGAATAGAGACTGTGAAAAATAAACACACTGGAAAAAAGCAACTTAAGAAAAATAAGCGTGGTTGACCAATTTGTACTTAACTAAGCAATCCAGTGTTCGCACTTTGGAAAGGGGAAGAAAGACTCTTTCAAGTTCTACACTGTTCAAATGTCAATGATGAAACAAAGAAAAATGTTAAATAAATTACAGGAAGTTATAGATAGGAAGGCAATCATTTTTTTAGGGATTTCAGCATGTCTTTTTCAGATATAGAATTTACAGAAAGAAAAATATTAAAAATTAAATAATAAGCAAAATAAAAAACCAAAGTCACATCTTTTACAGATAATGCATAAAATAATAACAATATAAAATAAATACACAAAAATATATGCATAAAATAAGTAACTACATAAAACTGTGACATCAGAAAGGTGCTCAAAAGACTTAATCTTAAATTGAAAATAAATGATGTTATGCTCAAGTTATTATAAGTAAACATTACAGAAATAATAAATGTATTTAAAATATAATCTCACAACTGGGCATATACTCCAAGAAAGTTAGTGACAGAATAAAATGTTATTAAACAAAAAAAACAACACTTGAGTAGTAGCAAAAAGTTAAAAACAAAATTGGTATACATTGAAAAGGGAATGGCTAAATAAACTGTTTAATATAATGGAATTATCACTGTATTATAAGAAATGAAAAATATAAAGGATTTATTTTTAAAAATACATGGAGACATTTGAATGAACTGATCTATAATAAAGAAATAAGAATTAGGAAAAAAAAGAATACAATGATTTGAATAAGGTCAATGAAAATAACACTAAAAGACAAGTAGAAAATTGAAAACACTTTCCTGTTCTCCAGAGTGGTAGAAGACTGTACGTGGAGAATGTTGCATATCTTTCAGCCAAATAAATTAAGTGTCCTATAATGTTATAGATCTTGTCTTTGAATTATAATAAAAGCCAGTTCTATTAACCCCTTCATTTAAAGCTCCAAGGAAAGTTTCATTTAGCTGAAATAGCCTTTTTCTTCTAATTTTGTTAATAGTGAAATTACTAACATTTATATATGATTCAGGTGTTCATTAGTCTTTCCACTAACTGGTTATTGGACAAAGAGCTCACATTTGGAGTAGCAATGGCTAAATTAATGTTTATGCCAGTCTGTCAGTGGTACTTGATTTCGTTGTAGTGGTAACTCCTTTCCTCAATGCATTTCACAAAGTGTAATTTAGTTGATATCGGAACATTTCCTAAAACTGAGAGAAATTAAATGACTTGCAGTTATGTGGACAGGAAGGTCATCCAGAGAGTAAGGATCAGAAGTAGCATTTGAACCCAAGTTTTCCTACTGACTCTCAAGTTAAAATTTATAGGCCATCTAAATCCTTTGCAATTTTAAGCATTCTCTCCTTCCTTTTGTATCACTCTGATACCATCACTGCAGAAGTGGAAAGGTCTGCAAAGGACTAAAGGCCATTTTGTCTTTGAAAAAGAACTTCTTTGTCTTTATAGTTGCCACAGCCCCCCCCAAAAATCATTAATAAGTGATCAGCAGACTGGAATTCTAGGTTTAGGTAGAACACTTTGAGGAATTAAGGCCTGTACCCCTCTGTATTGGTGAATTTCTTCTTTAAAAATTAGGCAGCTGTCAAGTTAGATACAAAGAAAGTTTGCTTGATATGATTAACCAGACTAACATCATAGGCTGTTATAAAAACTGAAAAACAATTGCACATCAATTGACTTTGATGGATAAATTTTCTGCTATTTCTGCTCTATTGCCAGTATGTATGATCCTTGATCACATTTGAGGAATGAACTATTATATAGGGAAACAGTATTGTTAATACTGATCAAGATCAAAATCATACTGTCAGCTTGAACTGCTTTCATATTTTCAAGACATTTCCATTATCCCATTCCAAAATCTATACAGGAAGATAATTTTCTGTCATTCAGTTAATTCATAACATTTTCATATAGAAAAGTTACAAACTTTATTTTTATATAACAAATATAAGCTAATTACAAATGATACTCGTGTATATAATTCACAAATAATGATAAATATGGTAGAGAACTTTAAGATATTCAGTGAGACGAGTTAGATGTACCAATTCTATACTACTTTAAAAAAAAAGGTTAAATTCTTTACATTGCAAATGATTCAGTCTGAAACCTGAAAGAGCTGATTTCAAATTCTGCTTCTTCACCTTACTCTCTGCATGACCACTTACTACCTTCCTCCCCGTACATGTGTAGTTCTGTAATCTCTCTGCAGTTAATGTACTTTCTGAATATATATCAAAGCATTTCAGACACTCAGGAAAAAAAAAAAAGTTGGCTTCAGAAACTAACATAGTAAATGAACTCAATGAAAAAGAAAACCTCTAGTCCACCTACTGCCTTGAACAAAAGGTTTGAATCTGTCTCTGGTTTATTTCAAGTGAGCTGTGTCAAAGGTCACCCACAGGCCATTTGTAGTGATTTATAGCTGTTGTCCGTAGATCTCCTTTTATTTTAATGATAAACTCAATAGAGTCATTAACAGTCTTTGTCTTCATGGCAGTGACCAGGAGCATGCTTATGTCTTTAAAGAATTCTGAGGGGTGATGGACACTATTTATATATATTGTCAGCTGAGAGCAGTATTTATGTTTTGCCTTGAAGACAAAAATTGTTCTTTCCCAACGCATTGAAGATGTCAGACTAGATCTTTTACTCTGGCTATCATTGTTATAATGTTGACTCAAAGGTATGTGAAAAAAAGACTAAGATAAAGAGAAAAAACTTAGATATAATGAGTCAATTGAGGGCATTACTTAATGTAATTAAAATTTATATTAAATCAAAATTTATATTAAATTTATATTAATCAAAAATTTATTTTAAAATTTATATTAAATCTTTCCCTGCATATTCTAAAATACCTCCATTGAGCTAAATAAATTTAACCCATATGGCAATTTAAATTTTATTTATCAGTTGTTCATTTTAGAAAAATTCAATTAAAATAGTTCATAGTCAATTGATGTTAAAATGACCGTTTTCATTTTAAAAAATCTATAATATTAAAAGGATAAAGGATTTTTACAAAATTTAAATTGGATGGCATTTCACACTTTCTGCATGATTAGTAGGAACATTTCAGAAAGGCTCTAATCCTACCTGTGAACCAATCAGTATCCATAAAGGAGACTGAGGGGTCTGTGTCTGGAATATTGCCTTTATAATTTTGTATAGTCCTCTTTTTCCTGCCCAATATCAGATCTAAGAACAAAACTTATAAGTTATCTGTACATATATATATAGGAAATGCAAGGTCACCAAATATATATTTTCTATATATTTGTAAGATGTAATAATTAGGAGGAATTACTGATCAGAGAAGGTCTCCCCTATAATTTCAAGTAACAGGGCAGAGGGAGGCATGAGGAAATTGTGTGTGTGTGTGTGTGTGTGTGTGTGTGTGTGTGTGTGTGTGTGTGTGTGTGCTTTCTTTCATATGGGGATGGAGGGATAGGGGAGGTGAAGTAAAGAAGGAGAGATTCTTTTATTATGATAAACAAAAATAAAATTTAGGCCTCTTTCTACCCCTCCAACTGGATTTGAAGTGGTCCACCTTTGCTAATAAAACTTCACGGTGAGTCATTACTGTTGAATGGCATATCTGCTTCTAAGATTTGTAATGCTTCCTTCTTCAGATGCTCTCTCAGAAACATCCTTTCCTCCAGTTCCTAAAAAAAAATGGACTACTTCCTGAGAGAATGAGTTTTGAAGCTCATTTTATAATACCAAGTCTCATATAATCAATAAAATAAATTTTCTCTTATTTTAATATTTTGGAATATTAGATTATTATAAATGACTATTTACTATTGGATATCGCCTACAAAGGGAATCGTTGTATCTTTTAAAATATAATTAACATTCACACACAAACAAAAAAACCTAGCCGTGTGTACTTGGGCTAGTTACTTAACCCCAATTGCCCTCCAAAAAGCAAATATATATATAATTAACATTAAGGGCAAGTATAGATAGGTACCCAAGTGATTATTTAAGGTCCTAAACATTTTTGCTTCACTTATTTATGTTCTCTGAAATTATGAGACTGATTATGATTTTCCACTCCCCAGTTCCAGTCATTTTGTAGGAAAACTGAATGAAGTCTTTTTATGCTTGTCCACTGTAGTTACCTTCTGTTAGCTGCAAGATCTACAACTTCTGTATTCCATATCTTCTACCAATAGTACTTCTAGCTATAAGGAAGCTTACCAAAAAACAAAACAAAACAAAACACTGAACATAAAGTTAGAGTATTTAAATTTAAATCTTTATTCTTTTACTTACTACCTTGGTGACTACACAAATTACTCCTCTCTCAAGGTTTCAATTTCCTCATCTATAAAATTAAGACATTGTTCTAGAGTGTATTACAGCTTCACATCTGTGATCCTATGAAAGAGTATCTACTATATAGGTTCTAAAGGATATGGGTGTTTTAAATGTTTATTTCAACATTGTCCTACGTTGGTTGAATATTAGAACTTAAAATTATTTTTGTCTTTAACTGATTAGGAATTAGAAAAGATGACAAAGCTATTTCCTACCCTTTGAACATGTTATCTCATCATCACGGTATACCTTCTTCTAATCACACAAATAAATTAACCTTTCTAGGTTTCTTTTGACTCATGTTGGAATTTTAAAATCCCTGCTTGGCTCTGGTCTTCTCATGAAAAAAAAATGCCTGAAAGTCCTTATTTATTTCATTGAAGATCCATTATTTTCTCCTTAGGATTTATAGAATAAGTTATTCTTAACTTAGATCTCATGTCATTTTCCTTTTGGAATATT
Source organism: Gymnobelideus leadbeateri (assembly GCA_011680675.1). NCBI lineage: Eukaryota > Metazoa > Chordata > Mammalia > Diprotodontia > Petauridae > Gymnobelideus > Gymnobelideus leadbeateri. The sequence continues at coordinate 813,059 of WOXC01008355.1, forward strand.
GTATTCCATGATAGCCTTTCACAAATAAGAGAAGCTGTCAGATCTTCTGTGATACTGACTGTGGTTCCTTGGCATTTTTCTCGTTTCTACTTTTTTGGTTGCTTACAGTATTTTTTTTCTTTTATGTGAAAATTATGGAATTTGGCTGGCATTACTGAGCCTTTTTCTTTTGGGATTTCTTTCAGAAGGTGATCAGTGGTTGCCTTCTGTCTTCTTCTCTGGTTCTGCCCTCCAGGCAATTTTCATTTATGATTTCTTAAAATATAGGATGTAGGCTTCTTTTTCTAATCATTGTATATTAGGGATTCCAAGAAATCTAAAATAATCCCTCTTTGACCTACTTTCCAGGTCAGCTCTTTTTAATAGAATATGTTTTCTATTTTTTCAATCTTTTGATTTTGATCTGTTTCTTACTGTCTCATGGAATTCTTGATTTCTTTTTTCTGATTTTTAGAAAATCTATTATTTTGGTAAGTTTCAACACTTTTTATTTCTTCAGATTTTTTTCCTCTGGAGCTGTGCTTCATTTTTCAAGCTCTTGCTTCATTTATTTTATTTATTTATGGAGGCCTTGTCAAAATCCTTTTTTCCTTCAAGTCACCACTTACATTATTCATAAAGTTACTTACTTCTTATTTTGGAAGATCTCTAAATCTAAAATGAGTTTTCATATTGGTTGGTATTTTCTTTGATTTACTCATCTCTCCAGTTTTAATTTCTGAATTGGGGCTTTGTGTGAGGGCCAGGTTCTCTTTCTCTACATTTTTGAGTATGGTGGCCTACACTGCTTAGTCCCACCCAAGAATTTCCTGTGTTCTTTCACTGACCTCTATCTCCTAGAGTTAAGACCTCCTGGATACTTGAGGTTCAAACCTATATCTTCAAGACCCTCCTTAGTATCATAAGAAGACAGAGTGCTCCAGACCTTGGAGAGCCCCTAGTTCTAGGCTTTCCTAGTCTGCAAGCTGCCATGTAAGTGTGGTCACTGTCACTTCTAGGGCTTCCAAATCACTTGCCCTGGAGCTTTCTGACACCCTTCTTTCTTTTTTTTTTAATTATGGGGAGGGGCTTTACTCTTGTTGCCTTTGGACACTGGCCACAAAGTATTACAGATTGCTTTTATCTCTTGTCCTTCTCTGGTTGCACTGGGAAGTTACAGATTTGTCTTCCTACAGTGGCACTAGCTTTACTGCTGGCCATTTTCCCATTTGCCTATGGGCTTCTGGCTGACATTTTGTCCAATTCTGGAGTAGAAGAAATCACTTGTAGCTTCTCATTAAATTTCACAATTTTTTTGATCTTATAAAATTTCCATGTTTTTTGCTGGAGCAAGTTATATGGGAGCTGAGTAATATACCTCTGTTGAAGCAACCATCTTTTCCAGAAGTCCCCATTCTCTGTGCAACATTTTAAATAGTATCCTTTATAGACAATGAAGAGGATCATCCATATTTCCATTGGTCCTTTCTCCCATGTACCAATTAACTCCATGCCACCTGATTCTTGTTCCCGGTATTTTACTGAAACTGATCTTGAAAAGGTCCTACACATGACCTACTCTTTACTAACTCCTGTTTCCCCCTGCCTAAATATTCATTTTTCCTCTCTTTGTACCATTTTGCACAGTTTACAAGTCTATGCTTCTCCTCCAGTGTCTTCATATGTACCAGGACATATTGGCTTTCCTATACCCCTAACTACCTCTCTGTATCTTTTGCTTTCTCTTTGTACTCCCCTCCACCCCCACCCCATTTGTTAAGTTATCTGTTCCCAAGATTTTGTCCTTGGTTCTCTTCTCTTTTTTTTCTCTATAACCTCTCAAATTCATGGCTTCAGCTAAGTCCCTTCATTGCATTGTTTGATTCAATTGTCAAAAGAAAGTACGCACATTATGTGGAGACAAAGATTTTCCTGGGAGTCAATTCACAAAAGAACTTACTGTTCTCTGAATTAAGTAGTAGCAATGCTATCTTGTTGTTAAGTAGGAATGGTTTTGGTTTTTTACATGTAGCAGTCTTACTTTCTCTTCAGTAACTCCCCCCCCCCCAAATATATATATGGAAAGAGGGAAGGAAAGAAACAAGAGAGGAAGAGAAGAAAGAAAAGAGAAGGGGGAGAGAGAGAGGGGAGGAGGGAAGAAAATAGGGAAGGAAAGAAGGGAGAGAGGAAAAAATAAAGGGGCGAAGGAAGGAAAGAATTAGGAGGAATAAATTGGGAGGATAGGAAGACCTGGGAGGAAAGAAATGGAAGACAATAAAATCTTCAGAAAGCAAAGTCAGATTTTGATTATTTTGATGAGCCCTCTTCCTTCTACCCCATCTCCTTCTCATCCATTAGATAATGTATATTAATAAGCAGTGACAACTCATTAGAGGCAGTATAACAAGAATCATAGATTTGATGTTAGAGTGCACCTCCAAAGTCATCTAGCCCAATCACCATAATGAAAATGAAGCTGAGGAAAATAAAATGTCTTGCCCAAGTAAACGACAATGGTACAATTTGAATCTAGATTTTCTGCTGCGTTGCTGCTTCCTTTCTAGAGTACTGGCTGCTTTTAGCAAAGAAAGTCCCCTGCCAGAGCAATATCATAATACTGGGTAATATTGGGAAACTGAGTTAAGAACAGTTAACCATATGCTATAAATCCCTTTAGCTCTTTAGAATGTTGTTTGTTTGTTTTTTTAAGTAGGAAAAATACATGATAAAAATCCATCTTTATTGATCTTAATTGTTTTTGTTACATGGTTATAACTGATTCTGATCCGCAGTCCCCACTTATAAGACTAGAGAAATATCTCTCATTTAAACTTATAATACAATAGTGCTACAAAACCTTAGAAAGGCTTCGGCTTAATTACCTAGCTATTTAAGATAACAGTCAACTATATGCAGATAAAAAAGAAAGGAAAAGGCTAACCAAATTTTAGCTTAGCAATAAAGAAACAAAAAAGGAAACCTATTTCATTCAAAGTGTCAGGCTGACTACACTGTATCTTTTGTAGATATGTCCCACCCAGGAAGTGATGACAATGATAATGGACCAAATTCACAGTTGAACTTTGTGGAATGATTCTCCTTAAATGAAGGCATCTCTAAGATACATAGCATATCAGTAACATCCATCTGAAGGTATCATAAAATTATCATCTCACAGAAGACTGAGAGGTAGGGGAATAATCTAGCACCAGCTCACAAAAAAAGCACAGAGCAGCTGCATAGGGTGAAAAATGAGACAGAGCATGGCTGGTATTTAACTGATACATCAAGTGGTGCTTAACAGACCAGAATAGAACAAGGTAAAGTAGCTGTGTAAGAAAGGGTATTCACAAAGAACTCAGACTCATAAATTTAGGATAGATTATGAATGAAATCTGATTCTTGACAAAAGGAGAGAAAATAAATTCTCTCATTTAAAAATACTACTTCAGCACTTGGTTTATAGAGAGATATGACATGTGCCTAGTCCTGTATAGTGAATAAAATAATTTGACATCAATTGGCAGGCCCAAAGGGCTCTGGGCATAAGCCAACAGGAGTAGAATTTTCTGGGAAACTCTTGCTTTTTGGAAATTGTATCCCTGCCAATACTACTACTACCATCTAGCATCCTTAACTGCAAGATGAAATCGGAAAACATTTTAACAAAAAGGTGATGGGTACACTAAGCTACAAAACATTATCACACCATGACCATTGTGTACTGAAGTTTCTACTTGGTTTGATAACCTTTGATTGGTACCATTATAGCACTACCAAAAAATATATCAGAATATGAAGTTCTCTCTCTCTCTCCCCCTTTCTTTCCTTTCCTCCCTCTTTCTTTCCCTTTCCCTCTCCCTCACATACATACACACACCCACACAAAGTGGGTGCTTCAACAGTGCTCCTGTAAAGGAGAATCAGTTAAGAAGAAAATAAAGTACAAGTTCTTGTTTGTGGATTGGTACCAATATTTGTGTGGGTATTGTAGCTGAAAAGAATCTGATTGTGTCTGGTCAGCTAGTTAGGGCTGTTTCTGGCTTGTCAGAAACACATTTCTTTTCCTTGTCACATCCCCCAGGTGCTACTGCTGAGCAAATGGTAACATCACTGTCAGAAGTATTTGAAAAGAACAAAAAAATTGATTTGGACAATCTGTGTGCTGTTGCCATTGATGGAGACACAACTGTGACTGGGGTTAGGCCTAGGGTCATAGCAAGGTTAAAAGAATAGCACCCAGGAATTCTCTCTTGTCATCACATTTTTCACACTGAACCAACTCTTGGTTTTGCAGATGTTACAGACAACGTAAAATACTTTGTCAAGTATCAAGACACCCTTGATAGTATTTACAGACTTTCCCAGAAATTCACCTAAGAGAAAAGAAATCTGCCAATGGAAAAGTATATAACATGTGCTTTAAAAAAAAAAAGCAATGAACTTCAACATATTCCTACCCACCTGAGACCTAGGTGGAATTCTTTGTCACTCTACACAGTTGGCTATGTATGCCGTCACCAATTTTTTCACAAAACCTAAGTTTAAATTCTCTTCTCAAGAGGAACAGTTTGAGCTTGACAAATACTAACAGATCAAAGCCAATATTTTTTACAACATATTATTTGTGAAAGAAGAAAACAAAATAAAACAAAACAAAAAACAACCCCAACTATGACCAAAACCAATAGGTATGTCTGGTCTTAATAATTAAAATGGTCCATTTGAATATATAGAAAGTTGATCTAAATAGCAAGACATATCTCAACTGAGAGAACCAGGCACACCATGTCAGTTCTATGTGTTTGAATAGTGAATCTTTTGGCAGAGACATTTGTCAAGATGTAAAAAATGGGCTTAGAAAGAAAATATTCAAGTGTAAGAAATTCTAGGAACAATGCTTGCCAAACTCTTAATTAAAGCACTTGTTTTCATTCTTATAACAGAGGTTGAGATTAATGCTTTTCATGCATTCAAACAGAACTGCTATTGCAGTAAAGTTCAAGCTTCCAAACTTTTCAGATGTAGATGTTTACCAATATTTGGTCACAGACTCAGCTGTGGGGACATGGGTGAGGGAGACGGGCGTTTCTGGACAGCTGAACATATTTTCTTAGGTTTGACAATAAAAATTTGAGTTGCAAGCAAGGATTCAAAGACAACGGAATCTTAAAGACTTTCTAAATATACAATTGTGCCTAGATCAATTTTACTTAACTTTAGAAAGGTTTTCTACATGCTGACGACCCCAGTTCTACACCAGCCAGCCTTTGGCAAAGTAGGCTATGAAAAACAAATGTTTCTTTGCTCACAACTGTTAAAATGAGGTGGCGCCAAAAAATAAAATTGAACTAATGACAATATGTCAGGCACTGATGCAAACACACCTCAAACAGCCAACGCAAGACCCAAGGAGGCATAACCCTCCATGTAATACTATTCATGTTCTGTAATGCAAATTTGCAATATGCTGGATTTCTTCTCATGTTTTTCAGGCTCTTAGAACACAATTCCTTTATGCAGTATTCAGGGGTTTACTGTAAGTCCTCTAAAGGTTTCTTTATCATTTAATATTATAAATAATTGTGTTCCAAGGCTGGAGTTCAAAGCTCAGTGCAGCACTCATACACTACCACAGGCAGGTCAGGTGACCTTTCTCCAATTCTCCTCTCTCCGGTGCTGAGGACAGACAAAGTGATATGTCTGTCATACGCCATTACCATTAGAACAGAATCTTGTTCTTTTATTACAACTGAACTCTGCCGGATTTCTCAGCAGGAATGCTAAGTGAAATCAATGTCTTGGATTTCCAGGCTGAGCTTGGAGGTCACAGCCACTCTATCATTTCTCAGCATTATCCTTTCTCTCTCTCTTTCTCGTGCACTCCCTGAGCCTCCAACTGGCACACAGCAGATTGAAAACAGCATGCATCAGAGGACTCATGCTGCACAATTTTACAGTCTTTTGGAGCCCCCTCATTTCAGTCCCCCCCCTTCTATTTTTGCAAATTGCAAATAAGTTTTGTTTGTGTCCTTCTCTAGAGTTGTAAGTCAAAGGCAAAGAAACACTTAAGAAAAAGGGTAAACAATGAAATTTAAAGAAAAAAGGTTGATTTTGACAGCTGCCAACAAGAGCATTTTGTTTATACCACCAGTTGGATAAGCTTTAAAATGCCATTGCTACAACCAATAAATGCTGCTTCCCTGTCAGACCATCAATTCCGTTTATTTCAGGTAAGTCTACAGATAACAGAGGGATCTTGAATGTACAACTCTCTTTTATAATCTTCTAGACATATAAATCCCCCTTACCCCCAAAAGCACACAAAACTATATACTCTGGCACAAATAATTGCTTGAAAAGAAAAAAATAACAATGACTAGTCTTACCTGAGGCAAAATAAATGTCCATAAAGATTTTTAAAAGCTTTTTGAAGCCAAAATGTGCCATAAATGTCAACTTCTGCCAAAAGAACTAGATTAATTTAATACAATAGTGCCCGACTTTTAAAAATTATTATTGTTATTCTTTGACCATATAATTCATTAAAGTGACCATTAAAAGTTTGTTTGTCTGGCTATTTTTAATCTATGCAGTTTTACTGTTGGGCTTAAAGCTAAGATTATTGTCAATTTAAGGACTCTATCATGACAAGACAAGAGGATGTGACATAAAGCAAAGGAAGGACAAATTTCCAAATGTCACCATCACTTAAACTGAGGAAACTCCCCCTTCATAACCAACCTCCAATAAAAGCCTTGATTATTTTATAATAATTGAAGCTAGAGAATACTTTCAATGTACAATTATGATCATTTTTCATAAACCACTTATAAAACCAATAAAGAATTTCTAAGCATTTTAGTTTATATTATCTTTATAATCTTAGCATATACTTGCAAACAAAAGAAATCAAAACTTCATGTTCAAATAGCTATTTATTTAAAGATGTGCTCTATTCTTATTTCATTAATGTTAAAGAAGGGAGTGACTTCAGACCTATAAACCAGAACTCTAAAACTACAAAAGATCCAAACATGACTCAAAGTTCCCATCTTATTTAGAAAGCTGGATTTGTGGGGCGGCTAGGTGGTGCAGTGAGTAGAGTGCCGGCCCCGGAGCCAGAAGGACCTGAGTTCGGTTCCTGCCTCAGCCACTTAACACACACAAACAAAAAACCTAGCTGTGTAACCTTGGGCAAGTTACTTAACCCCAATTGCCCTCCAAAAAAAAAGCAAAAAAAAAAAAAAAGAAAGCTGGATTTGGAGTCAAAGAAAGTAGATTTGAATCCTAGTTGCTTATTAGCTGTGTGACTCTGGACAAATCACTTAACCTTTCTGGGTCTCAGTTTACTCATATTTAAAATGAAGGGATTAGACTACATGATCTCGAAGTCCCCTTTCACCCAACAATATTGTGATCATATCTCAAATGTCTATGGAGTTGGCTCTGTGATTGAGAGGGGGCCTGAAATAATAATTTGTATCCCCAGAAGCACATGATAAAGTCTCTGAGTCTTAGCAAGGCAAACCCACCGTTTGATCATATCTGCTTCCTATATTTATGTGATGTAGTGTATGTGTTCAATAAATGATTGGTTTCTTGACTAGATGAACCACAGATTGGTTCCTAGGGTTGTCTTAGGATCATAGGATTTTAGATTTTGATATATAAGGAAACTTAGGGGTCATTTAGTACAAGCCCACACGGTGCAGATGAAACCCAAGGTCATCTAACTAGTAAGCAGAAGACCTGGGATTCAAACACAGATCCTCTGCCTCCACTTGTAGCAGTCTTTCAGCTGTGTCACATTGCCCTCATAGTTTTCAACATAAATGGATTAGGGGAAGAAAGATTTAAAGTTATAAAAATTGCTTAGTAGGAAGAAATTTTTAAAGGGCAGTTCAAAAGAGACTATCTTAAAGCAATGTATCAACATGAGATTAGGCAAACAGTAAACCTTGTAAACAAAGCAAGAAAAAACACATACCAGTACCTTACTTTCACACAAAATGACCTACACTTCTCTGTCTAAATGCCCATATTTTGCTGATATGACTAGCCTTTTCAATGAATGTTAAATTATGTGTGCAAAACCTACAGATAATTACTGAAAACTCTGCTGGTCCATCTGTACACCAGAACTTCATGGAGACAATTATACTCACAAGACTGATTTATATTTAGTGACTGTAATTCCTATTACATAACTTTCTTTCAAAGACTTTGGCAGTGCATTTAAACATTAACTTCATTCACAGAAGTACGAGGTCAATGGAAACACTCAGAGCATAATCATAAATGCAGGTGTTTACTCCCAAACATCATAATGGAAAATACTTTTATGGAGGCTACTTATCAACATACAAATATTTACTATATAAAGACATGAATGTTATGTGGTCCTATACAAGTGTGACTATGTATTTCATAGGATGTGTTTTGGTCTGGATCTATGATTAAATCCTCTAGCATTGTTTATCAGCAACAATTCCACAACCATGAATCTTAAAATACAATTGGGATGCTGAAATTTTAAGTGTCTGCCCAGGGCCACATAGCCAGAGGTCTTTCTGACTCTGAAGGTATCTTTTTATCCATGACTATGAATTGTAAGTTATGCATACCTACATAGATATAATGTTTTGAGCATCCTCCATCCTAATTCTGTTGACTAGTCTTCATTCTTCCTTACCTCAAATGTCTTATCATTTGTCATTTTTTTTTCTTCCTGCAGCTTCTCAATTTTCATATCTGTTTCTCTCTCTCCACTCAAACAGATACCACCATAATACAGGCTTTCATCACTTATCACCCGGACTATTACGATAGTCTCAATTAGCTTTCTTGCTTTGTCTTTCCCTTTCTAATTTGTCCTCTATACAGCTACCAAAGTCATATTTTGTAAAGCACAGATGAGACCATGTAACTCCTCTCCTTAAAAAATTCCAGTGGCTCCCTATTGCTTCTGGGATCAAATATGAGATTTTTTTTTTTTGCCATGGAAAGTACTCCCCAACCTTCCCAATCTTACATGTGACTCTCTTTTTTGTAGTTCTTGGTCTGACCAAAATAGCCTTCTTGCTGATCTTCACACATGACATTCCTTCTCCTGTTTCCATTCCTGAAATGGGTTCCATGCTCACTTCTGCCTTTTAAAGTTACAAGTTTCCTTCATAGCTTAGTACTTGGAGCATAGCTTGTATTTAATAAATGCTCAATGACTGATTCAGAGATTTGCATCTTGGGTCTACTCCATTTATTATCTGACACTCAATAAGTCACTTAACTTTTCTATACCTCATTTACTCTCTTAGTAAAATGGAGTGAAATAATTAAATGTCTATTATTTTATCCCTCAGGTATTTTAAGTGGTTTTTGTTTGTTTTAAAAGAAAGATAATTCTTTAATATAGAAATTCCTCCATGTGTTGAGAAGCAGCAGTGTAGTTACTAGAGTGCTGATTTGAAGCCAGGGAAGCAGAAGTCCTAAAGATACTGGCTGTGTGACCCTGGGAAAATTACAACCTCTCAGTCCTCTATAAAACTCTGGGGCTATAAGCTGCAGAGAAGGTGCCAGCCTGCATTTTTAGAAAGAATTTTATCTTCCAGGCATTCTTTACATCAGTGAAATCATAAGTCCAACTTCTATTCTTCTACTGTTAATATTACTTTGACTTCTTTCTCTATATATGTAATTAGAAACGAGGAATTAGGTAGCCATCCAGATAGTTCACATGTAAACCACGTTGCTTTTGATCTAATTGTATAGCTAGAATGAAGAATTGTTCTTTTGGTAGCTAAATTATTCAACATCATCTCAAATTTCTACTTAATTCTACATATCAATATATATTTTAAAAAGCACAAATGAGAACTAGATTGTAATGAAGGAGGAATCTCATGTTGAAAAGTCAACTCAAAGTAAAATTCTTTTGCTCTCTCTGTCACTAAAAACTTTAACATGCTCAAACAACTTAATGCATTATCCTTACAAATCATTTCTAAATATATCCCTGAAATTCCTGGGTCTAAATTTTATATTTTGTATAAATCATAATGAAATTGAGAAGTTAATATAGCAAAGGCACAGTTTGTTCTTCATTCTCCGTTTTCTTTGTTTCCTCCAATGCCTTTTTGTCTTTTATCTTTGAACTTAACTAGAATTTAACTTGAACCAAAAGTTCTATGATTACCACCTTTAATCATATATATATACACACATGTATATATACTTACAGTGTATATACTTACACTTTATATACTCTTTAATATATGCTTACAGTGATCTCTTCTAAAAGACATAGCCATTAATCTGTAAATGGATGGGGTGTCAAGCTGCCTCCATCTTTTTTTTTTAATACATTGAGTTAATATCAATTTTTTTTAAATAATACAACTTCTTTGAAATAGTACCTTGCTTTTGGGTGGTGGACTATTTGTGCTCTTCTCTGTATGAATGCTGGTTGGAGATACAGCAGCACCAAGGTTGCCTTGGGGTATACCTGGTAACTTTCCTCCTGGAGATACCTGCATTGCAGCGAGCTGGGCAGCATATAACTGCTACATAAAGAGAAAGAAAGAAAATGAACTATCATCAATAAATAAATAAACGCAGCTTTCAAAAACTTCTACTTCAAATACAGTATTCTTCTGATGGGTATTTTTTATTTAGCACACTGGAATATTTCAAGAGAACCTGTCACCTCAACTTTTATGGCATTTCTCTGGGAAGAAATGACAGATATCACATAAGCTGTTCTAGCTTCTGTATATCTAGGAGGCTCTGAGCAAATAAAAGCAATCCATATGTATTCTTAGTGTCTATTCTAATTCAAGCCTCCATCGCCTACTTCCTGGACCATTCTTAATAACCTTGTAAGTAGTTTCATTGTTTTAATTTTTTCACTACTCCAGATCCATATTCTGCATAACTATGAAAGTGATCTTCCAAAAGAGTGGGTATGACCTCATCAAACTTCTATTCAATAAAGTCCAGTATCACTCTATTACCTTTAAATATATGTCACTTAAAGTTCTTTAAAACCTGGCCTCTATCTTCCCAGTATTTTTATACATTAATTCCCCTCTATGTACTGCATGATGCAGCCATACTGGCCTACTTTCCATTCCTCACACATGACACTTAATCTCCCATCTCCATTCCTTTTGCCCTCCCTCACATTCTTAAATGGAGACATTTGACAGAACAATAAATTGAGGCCTGATTTACAGCATTCACTGATTTCTGAGATATAAATGCTTACACTGAAAATGTATTCATCAGCTCTCATGAGGCAGTAGAGGCTGGCTCCAGCATTCCCCTGAGTATTTATCTTTTTGTGTATGTGTGTGTTGTCTCTTTCTTAAGAACATAAGTTCCTTGAGGACAGGGACTACTTTTGCTTTTTCCTTGTATTTTCAATACTTAGCACAGAGCCTGGTACATAGTAAATGTTTATTGAATGATTAACTTATCATGTTATTTGATCTCTTCCCATAACATAGTACAATTTCAAATAAGCAGTAGCTATATTCCCGTTCTACCATTCATACTAGTTTACATTCTGCAAGAGCTCCTTAGATGGCTGAAATGAATACTTGTATACTGAGGGAGGTAGGCAATGAGTGCCTAGTTCTTAGATTATGCATGATACTCTCAGGCTGCTGCCAATAATTAAATCTTGGTGAATCTGCTTCCAGAAATGTACTCTACAATCCAGGCAAACAGACCTTCTCTCAGTTCCTTACATGAAACACTATTTCTTATCTTTCATTTCTAAAATGCAAACTCTCCTTACCTTTGTCATCAGAACAGAAGCTCATTGTAAATAGGGATTTATTTCATTACTTGCATCTTCACTGCCTAGCAAAGTTCCTTACTCATAGTAGGTGCTTAATAAGTACTTTTTTGATTGATCGATGATGAAGAGACCCTCTGCCTCCCAGATTCAGAGCACAAGCAGGCATCCTTTTTTCATTTCCTATCAATTTGCCGTGTGGTAACAAAAAATATCTTTTGAATTGGATGCTAAACTAGAACTGAGTATGTATACAAAAGCCTCCAACAGCTAAAGTCACTTTCCTGGTGGCTTTTGAGTGAGGGAGAAGAAATGCTGTGGGGCCTCAGAAGTTTCATTAAAATAGTTGAAAATGAACTATTTACTTTTTACTGTCAGCTTGGTCCTAAGGGACCAAATGAATTCATTTATCGTCTTTGCTACTTATTTATTGTGATCTCTCAGTCAATTCATTTAATCTCTGTGATTTTTCCCTCTTCATACAGAAAATGGAAAAGGCAATCATTCTAATCACTGCTTAAAGATATTATAAGAATAACTGAAGAAGAAAATCTCTAAAGTAATATGTATCTATAACCCAAAGTAGTGCTTATGTGCGTAAATATTCTGTGTGTGTGTGTGTGTGCATGTGTGTATGTGCACACAGGCATGTGTGCCCTTGTCTATGTTGGGGCCCAAAACCATTTCTTTTTCCTTCCTTGAAAGCCATGAGGGAAGAAAGAGTTTATGTATTTGAACTTTTTGGATATATGGTTGGTTCTGGCTAAGCAACCAATTAAAAGTCTTTTCATCACTGTTCTGTACGCCAAGAAGAAAAAGGGGACACCTGTGTCTGAACCAAAGAGAGAATGAGTACACCTCCATCATGTATTTCTGAAAGTGGCTCACCAAACCTCCATGTGGATTGGGAGCAGTCCAATAACATTGAACATGCTCTAAGAACTGGATACTCATTGGCTTGTTCCCTCATTATGCCTGCAACACTTACTATGAGCTGTATCTTCCTACAAATTAAATATGTATACACATGGAATAGAAGAATCATGTGTTAAGGAACATTACACTGTCTTTCTACCCTGATAAAAACAACTGGATAATGGACAAAATTCCACTTCAATTTATTCTATGTGAACACAGACCAGTGTAATGGAAATGCAGATTTGAAGATGTTCCCTGCCCCTAGGCCCTTTGATTGGCTTAAGTGACTCTGAGAACCTTCTTTAATTTGAAAATATACTCTGCCTCCTAATAGACTGAATGTGGTCACATGGAGCCTATGGTAGGAGGCTTGGTTTTCAGGAATGACCACACCTTGATGCCCTGTGATTGGGCAGTGGGTCAAGAGGGTGGTTACATTCTCTGACCTAGGGGAAGGCATATAATTCTTGATGTGAGGCTTTGCTTTGGGGCTTACTTTGAGAAGTGTTGTGTGATTTGACCAGATGAGACTCTGGGAAGCCGTTGAGAGCCCTCCGGCTTTGAAAACCCAGATGTTGATGATTCCCTCTCTGGTAACTGTGATTTGGTATTGATAACGGTTGGACAGTTTGGAAGCCTGTCTGTTTGATCTGTCTGTATACTCTGAAGTTCAGGGTGCTGAACTTTCCCCCTGAACTAGGTAATATATGTTCGATTGATTAAAGTGAACTTGTTAACTGATTTTGAGTTGCTTTCCTTTAGAAAAGCAGATCTAAGAACCTGTGTTGGCAGCCACTCTGGGGATGCTGGGGTGCTTGCTGCTACAACCAGGAAGAAGTCCTCTTGAAGAAGTGATGTTTCAGGAATAATGTGACTCAGATACATGATCTTCAATCTATGCCATCCAACACAGATACAATTACTGAAATCAATTTTATCTACTAATGAATCTAATACAATTCTTTTTCTTTTTGGAGGGCAATTGCTCAAAGTCACATGGCTAATAAGGGTGTCAAGTGTCTGAGGCCAGATTTGAGCTCAGGTCCTCCTGACTCTAGGACCGGTGCTCTATTCACTGCCCCACCTAGCCACCCCATATCTAATACAATTTTAACAACCAATTAGATATGGTTCAATAATTTCATATTACTAATTATTCCCAATGAAGTCTTTACCTTTGCAAAAATAATCTTATGTAAAACAAAGTTTCATGGATGTTAAAATATTGTTAAACATATAAGGCTTGCTTTACCTCTATATAGCACTGTGACAAAGGGAAATAAAAACCCAGAAAATATAAATAGAGGTAAGCAAGTATATATTCCATGATACATAGGATATAAAATTTCTTTTATCCAGTTGCTAAATACCTGGATATCCAAGTTATTGAAACTTTTTCCCCCTTGTTCAAGTTCTGACTTCTCCACACCTTCTAAAGTGGCGGAATAGTGATGAAAGGCTTGGGAACAACTCTCTGGGATAGCTATACTTTCTCTTTGAGGAAAGATACCCTGTTTTACTCCCCCCCAAAAGTCTACTCCAGGTAAATCAGGTGTTCAGATAAGAAAGGACCAGTTCAAAGAAAAGACAAAAATACAAACTCATGTGCATGGTTGAACACATTTTCAAACATGAATATACATTTAAAGAAATAAAAATAAACAAAACTTTTATTTCGGAGTATAAGAGAGAAAGTGATGTTACTAAAAAGCATTTCATGACCATAAATCATTATATAATTTGATCTCCCAGTTATAAGAAGATACTAGATTTAGAGTAAGAAAGGATCTAAAAGCTTATCTAGTAAAATGTATTTTACAAATGAGGAAACTGAGGCACAGTCCCCAAGGTTGTACAGGTAGCAAGTGAGTAGAGCATCAGCCCTGGAGTCAAGAAGGACCTGAGTTCGGTTCTGGCCTCAGACACTTAATGCACACACAAACAAAAACCTAGCTGTGTGACCCTGGGCAAGTTACTTAATCCCAATTGCCCTCCAAAAAGAAAAAAAAAAAAAGAAAGAAACATTAAGCAATTTGCTCAAGATAACACTTAAAGTTAGTGGAAGCTTGATGGCATGATAGAAGAGGCCTGGATTTACAGTCAGGAAAAGCTGAGTTCGAATCCTGACTTAGTCACGCAAACACTCGCTGTGTGACCCTGTAAAAGCCATTTAACTTTGCTAAGCTTTGGCACCCTCAACTGTAAAATGTATATGATAAGAGTTTCTACCTTGGGGCGGCTAGGTGGCGCAGTGAGTAGAGCGTCAGCCCTGGAGTCAGAAGGACCTGAGTTCAGATCTGGCCTCAGACATTTAACACGCACACAAATAAAAACCTAGCCGTGTGACCTTGGACAAGTTACTTAATCCCAATTGCCCTCCAAAAAAGCAAAAAAAAAAAAAGAGTTTCTACCTTACAAGGTTGACATGAGGACCAAAGGAAATAACATATATGAAGTACTTGTAAACCTTAAAGCACCATGTAACTGATAGTTATTGTTATTAATAATAATTATCATCGTCTTCATTATTATTACTTTTATATTATTTACATATAATTTATATTATTATTAATGTGGCACAACCAAAATTCAAACACAGGTCTATTGGCTTCCAATTTGGTACTCTTTCTAACATAGCACTAGTAGAAAATAGATAAGAGTTATTATCATATGATTACAGTATTTACAGTTGGAAGGAAACTTAGGGATCATCTCTTCCTTTAGTATACTGGTCTTTGTTAGACCAAGCCAATTTAAAAGAAGACACCTTATTGATAATGAAAATAATGATCCATTGAAAAGGAATGAACAAAAACTAAAGTTAGACCAATTCCTCAGTATGGTTAGCAAAAACATTTTCTTATGAAAATTTCAGAGAAATATAGTTTTTAAGTTTTAGTCCCCAGTTTGTAGACAGAGAGCTATGAAAATTTAACAAAAATATGATGTGTGAAAGTTTGCTGATTTCTATTTAAGACGAAGAGATGTTCTCATTACATGAGTTAAAAAGCAACTGGTTACATTTTGCAATGTGAAAATAGTATCATCTGTCACAACTGAACTTTGCTCTTATAGTCATTAAGCAGACATCCCTCTTTCTCCTAGGTCATCACCTTGAAAATTTACAGTTCACCCTGTATAGTAAAGGGTAAATGCTATTGAAGTTTACAAAAGGATGCCTCATAACAAACTGGCTGGATGCCTAAACTGTATATCAACAGCTTAATCTTTGAAAACTATTCCTTGGAGTATTGTTACAAGATGTTAAGAAAACTCATTACTGGCTTAGAACACACTAAAAATGATTTTAGTTTTTATTACAAAGAAAGGTGAGAATAAAGGCATTTTAACATTTGCATTTAAAATCAAAAAGGCAAAATATTATTAAGATACTTAAAATCCCACAAGATATTAGTTTTATTTGTCAACAGTTAGAATTGTTTAGTGTTTAACAATAATATTAATAAGTCAAAACATGAATAAGATTCATTCAGTATTTAATTATTTGTAACCATGGACAAATTAAATATTTTGATTTCTTAATCATTCTAAGTCCCATCACAAAATATATACATATATTTTGATTTCATGTTGTATATACCTTACTGAGCCCAGAGTATGAGTTGTTATTTTAATTTTACATAATATGAATTAAGAAGCAATGCAAATGTGACTCCCTTATTCTAAATTTATCATTTTAAACTTTTCTCACATAGGTGTTTCTTAAAAAGAAAATATCTTGAATGCTGCATATGAATTTTAGAGCTTGAGAAACAGAAGGTCATAATCCTTTTAAAAAGAGAAGACTATTCGAAACAGCCTGGTAATTCTAATAATTAAAAATATTTTAAATGTCCATGGTGACAGCCAATCTCAAATATTGTATAATCAGTACTGCAAAATACAAGACTTTTAATCTTCTAGGACTATTGAAGAAAGGGGTCAATAGCCCTGTGATACTACTGCTTTCCATATCCTTGCTTTCACTTAGGTAATTTGGTAAGATTTTGTGTTTCTCACACTTCAGCAAAAGAACAGAGTCATTTACCACAGGACTTTGAACGTTTATTCAATTCTCTAAACTCTTTTAGATCTAACTACCTATCAATTATGTCTACCATAGTTGGATCCATCCAAGGGTAGAAAGCAGGAGCAGTTGAGACTTTCTGACCAACACATTTCAGTCCTTTAAAAAAAAATCACATTCAATTGATTGGTTGGCCATTTGAACTCAGTGGATGAGAGGGAATGGTCAACAAAATCAAAGAGCCACAGAGGAATCACCGAGGGCGAGATAAAGCCTGATTCAAATGCTTCTGCCTTCATGGAGCTTGGGTCCTCTGGGCACTAAAAATCTTTCCACCCTTGTGTTTCACATAACATCTCTCCAATGCACTTATTGTGCATTATTTGATATCCTAGTTATCTGTTATATTTTCCTATTATCTCTTTCTGATGGAGTTTTGTTAATTCCATGCAAATAAAGTATGTTTGTAATCTTTTAAAAATATCATATGCTTTAAGAAGCATTGCTGTTCAGTTGTGTCCAACTCTTTATTACCACCTTTTGGGGTTTTCTTAGCAAATATACTAGAGTGGTTTGGGATTTCCTTCTCCAGTTCATTTTACAAATGAATAAACCAAGGCAAACAGGGTTAAATGACTTGTGCAAAGCCACAGAGTTAGTAAGTGTCTGAGGCTGGATTTGAACTAAAAAGGAGATGAATCTTTTTGACTACAGTCCTGGTGCTCTATCTATTGTGCCATCTAGCTGTCCTTAAAAAGCATAACATAAATAAATAACATAAATAAGTGTATAGCTCTTGCTAGTAGAGGCTCATATTTTAAAAATAAGTCCATGTAGCTGTTACAGAACTGAGGAAATATTATGACCTAACTGAACTAGATATTGGTTTGGTCATCTGTGGTCATTAAGGAACTACCAAAAGATTTAAAGAGAGTGATATAATAAGATCTATAAAAGAACAAGGGTATTCCTTCTAGTTAGCAATGAAACAGCTTGTATCAAACTACACATGTTAATCCTTAGATCCAAGTTGCATGGAATGATTATATTTTGATGTCTTGCTCTTTCTTCCTGGAACTTCTGCATGCAGAATATTCAGATCTTTTCAAAACTTGATACTTGGGCCCCTCCATATTGCAATAATTCAATAAATATGGGATCTTATTATTGTGAACTTTCCCTTTATTGAAGCAAATCAAAATCCATTCTTAGCACATACTATATTATTCTTGTCTACCTTTTCAGTCATCATCCTTCTTGACTTCTCTGCTCTAGACTGACAATTTCATCTACCTCCTGAATCTTCTCTACCCTCTAGATTTTCATGACACAGTTCTCTATTGGTTCTTCTCACTTTCTCTTGCTAGATTTTCATCTAGGTGTCCTGCACCAATGTTCTACCTGGCCCTTCTTTTCTCTCTACATTATCTTAATTTATTATAATTTTATCAACTCTTATGGATTGAATTATTAGCTTTATAAAGACTCTGAGATCTACAATCCAGCCCTTCAATCCACCCCTGAGAGCTCCAGTCCTTCACCAAATGCAAACTGGAGGTTCTCTAGGGATCTTAAACTCATTGTGTCCAAAACAGAGTTCATTACCATCCCTCCAAAACCTCCCTCTCTTCTGAACTTCCCTACAGTTATGGAGGACATCACTATCTTCCCAATCACTAAGGTACACAGCTGTATCATCCTGGAAATGTTATCCTCATGCACTTGTTATCCAACTGGACACTTTACTCTCACACCCCCCATATCCAATCAGTTGCCAAAGCTTGATATTTTTACCTCCACAATACCTCTTGTATACATACATCCCTTTGTCTCTATTTAGTTAGTCAATATCTGGGTGTATGTTCATCACTTATCACTTGGACTATTTCAAATGCCTTTTATAAATGATCTCCCCTGCATCATGTCTCTCTAAGTGCTAAACTTCACAGAAAAAATCCCCTTAATAAAAGGATTTCCTCTGTGAAGTTTGGATTCAGTCAAAGGGCTGCACTTGAGGACCTAGAGGGTCCTTGAGGCCACAGGTTTCTCACCCCTGCATCCATATTCCACAAAGCTGCCGAAGTTATCTTGCTCAAAAGTACAGTTACAACAAGTGGTATGCTAGTTAATACTTAACAATAGCACATGACACACTTTTAAGTTTAATCTGCATGTTTAACATTTTTTCCATCATTTTCTTAAGTATACAAGTCTAAGGATCTGAAAACCATGGTGGGAAGGTCAAATGCTGTGGCTGCCAGTTTCCGTATAACCCATGAGTTAAGAATGGTTTTTACTTTTAAAAAATAGAATAAAACTTTATTTAAAATTCTAAAAGCCATTCTTAGCTTGCTGGTCATACAAATACAGGCTGGCACAGGGTTGTAGTTTGAGAACCTTAGTATAGAGACAGTCAACAAAACAATAAATCAAGCCCTGATTTGTGATGTTTGATGTCTCCTGAGGTGTAAATGCTCTTGCTCACCCCTAGGTTCAATCATGTTACCCTCTTTATTTAATAAATCCCAGTAACTTTCTATTACCTCTAGGAACAAATATTTACTCTTACATGTGGTATCCAAAACTCTTCATAATCTAGCCTCTTCTTATTTTTTCATCCTTTTTACACATTATTCTTCTTTATGTACTCTATGGCCCAGCCATACTGATATGACTCCATGTTTTTCTTTGCACTGGCTCTTTTCCATGCCTGGAATGCTCTCCCTCCCCTTCAATGCCTCTTAGAGTTCCTGGCTTCCTTTAAGACTCAGCTAATATGCTACCTTCTGTAGGAGGTCTTTTCCAGTCACATCCAGCACCTCTTAGGCATCCTTGCCTTCCCTTGAAAGGTAACTTTTCCTCTACTCTGTATGTATTTCACATGTACTTACCTATATCTTCTATATCTGTTCTGTTAGAGAAGAGACTAGTTTTGCTTTTTGAAAAAAAATTATCTGCCAGCATAAAGTGAATACTTAACAAATGTTTTTTGATTGACTGTTAAGTTCTATAAGGGGCAGGAACCAGCTGTTCTATTTCATTTATATTAATAAACTGAACAAAGAATTTGCTTTGAAATTGGGGAAGGCATAGTTAATATACATTCAATAAAACGAGTAGCCTAACGGTGCTAAGCTTTGAATAAATTGGCTTGTCTAAGGTGAGGAACACGTGTTAGAGGAGTAGTCAGAGAAAAGATTCAACATACAGAATGACATTAGGGTAGAGACTGTCTTGAAAGACAGGCAGATTTAGATTAGAAGGGTAGAGAATAGCAAGTCTCTGAAGTTTTAAGGGCTGAAGAATGAAGTGATTAAAGTATTGTCTTTTGGATAATTAATCTGATATTAGTATGCAGGACAGGATAGAGTGGGAAGACTATAGGGCAAAGATGCTTGCCGTCTGTTCCTTGTAACAATCCAGGCATGAAGTGATGGGAGTCGGGACTGGTGGGGCAGCAGTAGGAATTAGAAGAAAAAGTCAGTCTAAGCAATGGATCAAAGAAAGAAACAAGACTTCTCTTCTACAGTGTTTTGTATACAGTGGATACTGAAAAATCATTGACTAACTGGGGCAAAAATTAATCAATTAAACATTTATTAAATGCCCACTGTGTGCCAGGCACTGTGCTAAGAGCTGGGTATTCACAAAGAGGAAAAACACAGTTTCTACTCTCAAGAAGCTTACAATTTAGTGGGGGAGACAACATAAGGAGTGAAAACAAAAAGCAACAAATGGTTCATATTCTATGTATGATGTAAAAATGTTTCTTATGGATGTTAAGTATTCTCATATTTGCATTCATAATAAAATTATTCTTTATATTATCTTTACATAATAGGTAAAAGTCATTTTTTCCAGATTTTACAAACAGAGGAACTCAGGCTGAGGGAAACTGATTTGCCTAATATTCAATGTTCTACTTTTGATACTATTGGAATTGACTTTGTTTAAAGTTATGCTGATAATATGACTGGAATTAGCCCTAGAAGCAAGAGAAAGAGACATGCTCATTCCTTAAAGAATATCTTCTTGGAGATCATTTGAATTATGATATATGAAAATCAGTCTACATGAGCTTGGTGTTATCTCTACTTCTCTGGGCCTTATCTGTATTTTTTCCCTTGTAATTTACCCCATATGAATCCCAAGCATTTCAAAATGAGGGGCTGAGAATTCATTAAGAAGCATTCTCCCTGGTGAGTCTGACTGAAGTAATGACCCAGCACAGAGAAGGGAAATGTGTGATAGAATGAAAAAAATAGAGATGTAATTACTCATCATCTTGTGTTCCTTGTTCATCAAAATCTATTTAGTATAATTATATTTTAACAATCTAACCGCTGCATCCCTAGTTATTTATGGTTGCCTTTTCTTGTGAAAATATCTATTACATGAGTTTTCACTCTAATAAGATGTCCTATACTAGCAGTTATTACTTCTCTATGATTGATGGTATTCAGTGAGAGTATGATTTGAAAAACTCTACAAAGCAGGTGGGTCAGATTCTCACAATGTCAACCACTAGGCAACATTTTACAAGTTGGGAGGGCAAGTTATTGCTACTTCTTTCTGGATGGTTTAAGTAAATTTGGTACTTTTTAGACTGGATGTGTGATTTCAATGGTATAGGGAACTCTTGGTGAGGAATGCCCACAACCAATATGGATCAGCATCTGTTCTACAACTTAAAAGAGTTCGATTTTTTTTGTGTGTGGGGGGGAGGGCAGAGAGAAGTAAAAGGAGGAAATAGGGAAAGAAAGGGAGAAGAAAAAGGAATGGCAGGAAAGAGGGAATGGGGAGAGAGAGAGATGAGAGACAGATAGACACTATGGATAGAAAGTTGAGCTAGGAGCTGTGAGAACCATAGACATAAGCAGAGTTGAAATGTTTAAATGGTGGCAAAAGTAAACTATCAGGGCAGCTAGCTGGTGCAGTGAATACAGCACTGGCCCTGAACTCAGGAGGAGCTGAATTCAAATCCAGTTTCAGACACTTTGATACTTATTAGCTGTGTGACCTTGGGCAAGTCACTTAACCCCAACTGCTTTGCCTTCCCCCCTCCAAAAAAAAAGTAAACTATCCTAGAGGGAAGTAGGAAAGCATGAAGGATGGGCCACTCTTTCACCAAGGGGATCAATTCTATTCACAAATATATGTACTATGGCTAAGTTGGCCACAAGTCATAAGACCTTGAGAAAAGGAGAATTTAAGAAAAATGTGGCAGCTTCTATTTTCTCTGCTACTTCTGCTTTAAATAAACCTGTTGTTTTTTTAAATATCTCATAGCCCTATTATTTATAGGAGACAGCAGAGTCCCTAGAGAGAGATCCCCTACTATCCCAAAAGGAAATTCACATGAGTCTATCACAATTATCATCATAAAGAGAGAATTCCACGTTGAAACAGTTTTCTGGATAGAGGCTGAGCCATTAATGAGTTAGTTGGCTTTTGAGGAAAAAAACCTCATCATTTTGGGCTCAGAGATTACATCATTTGCTATAGATAATATGGAAATTATCATCATCATCATCCTATATTCAATGAGTTCACTGAAAGGACAAGTCACTAACCTACTATTGTCCTTTAATGCTTGATGTTCAGCGAGCATCTTGTGTGGGTAGATAAAAATGATAGCTTTTTGTAGATGAAAAAAGTATCAGGACGTAAGGTCATTGCCATAGGCTTACTAGAAAGGCATCTTTGGGACAGCTCCAGTATCATACATGTGAAAGGGGATGATCCATAAGTAATCCTGTTACCACATGGCTTTGATTTATTCCACTAGGTATCACCATCACTAGTATTGTTGTTATTGTTTTGATCTAATCTGCAATATCATTAGTGTGAGGAATCGCCCTCTACCAATTCAAGTTAGCACTTTTGTGCCTGGGGAATGGTACGGTTAGTAACTTATCTAGGGTCATACAACTAGTCTGTATCTGAGGTGGGGCTTGAGCCCAAAGGATACTCTCTTTCTACTAAAACATGTTCCCTCACTATGCTAATTCTTTTTTTTTTTTTTTGGATGGGGGAAGGCAGGGCAATTGGGATTAAGTGACTTGCCCAATTTCACATGGCTAGTAAGTGTTAAGTGTCTGAGGTCAAATTTAAACTTAGGTCCCCTTGACTCCAGGGTCAGTACTCTATTCACTGTGCCACCTAGCCACCCCTATGTTAATTATTCCTTTTTTTAAGTGTTTTTTGTTTTGTTTTGTTTTGTTTTTGGAGGGGGTAAGGTAGGGTAACTGGGGTTAAGTGACTTGCTCAAGGTCACACAGCTAGTTTTGTGTTAAGTGTCTGAGGTCGGATTTGAACTCAGGTCCTTCTGACTCCAGGGCCAGTGCTCTATTCACTGTGCAACCTAGCCGCCCCATGTTAATTACTCTTAACAAAACAAATTTTTCTTTTCTGTCCCAATCTTAACAAAATAAGAAAAAATGGGACTCATGTAGATAGTCTGTCAATGAAGGGAGCTATGTGAAAAACTGTAAAATTCTGAAAAGATATTGGACTCTATGTTTCTAATGTTCATGGTATGAGGAAACTGGGTTCTTTAAATATTTTTAAATCTATAACATCCGTTTCTTATAAAAAGTAGTATGGCACAGTAGGATGAACCAGATTCAGAGGACATGAAGTCAATCCTGGATCTGTTTGGCACTTCTGAGAACTTGGGAAAAAAAAAAAATCACTTAACCCCCGTGGGCCACTTAACCTCTTCTATGAGGAGTCAGACTAAATAATTTCTAAGGTCCCCTCTAGCCTGACCAAATGAAACTGTAAATTCCTCCTTCCTAGAAGGAAATTCTGAGTTGCTATCTGACAAAGATATTTCTCAGTATATGTTTTATACTTGACTTGTTCCACGTAAAATAATTCATTTTTCTCCATTAAGTAACTAGTATAGTTAATAAGCAAACAATGCCATCAGATGTACTGTGAATAAGATTCCACACTTCTCAAATTGCTGAGCTGTAATTAAGGCATTTTAGTATTTTCAACACATCTTCTTAAGTGAGTGCTTTTTCAATTTTTTATTTATAGATTTTCCTATTGGTACTTTAAGTTGTAATATTCAACTCAGAATAAAAATAGGAACACATTCTGGTTATTTCAAGATTGGTGTTGAATCAATGATTTCAAGTTAAACAATTATCTCATTTTTATGTCAGGACAAAACTCACATAAAAACAAATTACAGAAGGAGTTTTCATTATAATGACATGAAAGGCTTTATTTTTGTCTATATCAGAAATAAGAGCAATACTGATAACAGAAAATAATATTGATAAAATATCTCTATTTGCCTACCTATGAGAGAAAGAAAATACGGAGAACATGTATCTACAAAGTCTCCTTAGAATAAAGTCAGAGATAATGCAGAGACAAACTAATTTGCTCATTGAAATCACAATTATAGCAGTAAGGAGACATTTCTGTTTTGAAATAGTATAATGGAATGAGTCTGTGCAAGGAATATGAAAAAAAAATTAAGTTTCTGGAAGAAGTTAATAGTTTTATAGCCTTTGCAAAAGCCAGTAGAACTAACACTTCAAAAATAAAGACTTCCCTTTCAAATATTATTGAAAAGCAAACATCTTTTTCAAATAAATAGATATAATCTTTTCTAAATACAAGAAGAGCCATGAATACTTCTTTTAAAAGGTGAAAGAAAATAGTCCACAATATGTGGTTGCTGGCACATATAAAAGTAGTCACTGGCATCTTTCTGCCCCTTCTGCCTGGCTCAAAACCTTAATTTGCTCTTTGAACTAAGTTCTATTATCAGGTCTCCATTACTGTCGGCCAGACAATCTGGATAAAGACACAAGTGACAGTGATGGTGACAGCGAAAGACATTTACTCTGGAGCAAGAAGCATTCAACAGAGCAATATAAGGTTTGATTCAACTCTTCTCTTTAGTTCAGACAAGGATTGAAAGAACATGACACTTATGCCTTTGGGGAAGGCAGACAATACTGTACATGTATATGGAAAAACAGATGATAGATATAATTAAATATCTCTTGTTCCCTACCTCATGATAAGAAATGTTAAACAAATATTGGAAAGGACAGTATAGCTGAGTTTTAACCAAGGATTTCTAGATAACAAGAGTTGCTCATTTCTAAGATAGCTGTTACATCTTTTCATTGCCTCTTTCTGAACAGAAGGTGCTAAGAGACAGTGACCACTGTGAGCATGAAACTTTATTCCTAAAAATAATTTTTATTTATGGAAGACTTCAAAAACGTAATATATAGAAAAAAGAGTGTGAGAAAGGAGTAGGGCGTTGGGATGGAAGGTTTGGGGGGGGGGAGCATCTGAAAGAGAAAAACACAAAGAAATGTCAAGACTGTATCAGTCTTCAGTGCTTAATTTCTGCTTCTTAATGTAAGTTAAATGTGGAGCTTAAGAGGAGCTAATGTACTGGAGAAAACTTTCAAAACATAACAGCGTGTTTCCATTTGAATCAACTGGCTTTTCTTTCATATTTCTTCTAAGCCAATTACCAATGTTCCACTGAAGTTTACCAAATACTGCTCATCTTTTGTTGGTTGTTTGTACCTCTACTTCCTTGGATTAAAAAAACAAAACAAAACAAAAGAAAACAACTTGTTCTCAAGTGCATAACAAGACAAACAAAAGCAATGATTAAACTAGAGAGAGCCAGGCTATGCTGTGAAAATTTGTTTTAAGACTAAGTGGAAGAATTTCTGGAATAAGGACCAAAATGATATATATGTGTATTACTATGTGCATGATACTTTCTCACAAAAGAATACTATTTTTTGGATCAACAAGCAAAGCAAATGCATCTTAATCTACTCTACTCCATCTCCTTTCATTTGGATGGTTTATTTGTTTTTAATCTGGCCTATGTTCCTTTAGAGAACTGTCCCTTCCCTTCCTTGTCAAATCAAAATCAATCAATCAATAAACATTTATTAAGTTTATTGAGTTTATTATATAAGTTCATTAAATCTGCCAGGTAATGTGCTAAGCACTGGGGAGACAAAAGCTTGCTATTTCAAAAGGTCAGAAGATACAAGTTGTTTAGAGTGGACTGGATTCAGATTAACTTCTGAGGCAACCCTGAAGACATAAGGAGACATAGAGGCTGTAAACTTCCGGCTCTTTGAATATAAATAGCTGCTGTGACTTATGAGTGGCTTTTATGGGTATCATAACTTAGAGTTACTACCCCTGAGTGCTATTCCCCACCGGGAGTCCATTATACTATAAATCTGGAAGTCCCTCTCTAGGCTGGTAGGCAGATGAGGCTCCCAGAGGAAGAAGGGTCAGTATGACAGACTCCATGAATTTTTCCCTTCTATGGAAGATGGTGGAGGTGATAATCAAACATAAAGTAGTACTCTAAGTGAAAAGGACCATATATGTCAATGAACGATATAGAGGTCCACCAAAGAGGAAAGAATCTTTATGGGTACAGAAATGAATCCTGTGAGCTTTTGTTAGATAAATTAAAGTCTATCCTATATTCTATGTCATGTTAACCTGTGTATTTGCTTGGGAGCCCAGGGTCCTTTACTGTAGAGATCAAGACATGACTCAATTTTTTTTTTTGCTTTTTGGAGGGCAGTTGGGGTTAAGTGACTTGCCCAAGGTCACATGGCTAGTTTGTGTGTGTGTGTGTGTGTGTGTGTGTGAAGTGTCTGAAGCCGAATTTGAACTCAGGTCCTCCGAATTCCAGAGGCGGTGCTCTATTCACTATATCACCTAGCCACCCCATGAGTCAAATTCTGATGTGCCTGAGAGAAAAGTTGGGTCAGAGCATATGACAAAGAAAATTTTTTTAAAACTGAACCTTGAACCCAGTTCAAGTAATGCCAAAGTTTCACTTAGCGGGGGGGGCGGGAAGCCTATTAAGTAAAGTAATAACACTTAAAATGTAAAAAACAAATACAAAAACAAGAGGGTCATTTGAGTTGTAACATAAAAATTTTAATTTACTAAAATCCAGATTATAAAGTCTTTTGATATCTATAGTTGACAAAAGATTAATACATTGTGCATTTTTGTTAATATTAATGAGAACTATTAGAGGAATTTTGTTAAGTGACCTCTATAGACTGTGCCTGAAATATTCCAACAAGTTTTAAGACCAAATCAAACTCTGGCAATTATTTTGGAAAACAGTGAGTTAGTAAATTTCTTTGTCAATAATATTAATCCCAGGCTTGTTCAGTCTGATCTAATAGGAAAGAAGAATTCTTTGTCATGGTCCAAGAGGTCACCCAGGGAAGATCAGTGCTTGTCCTTATTACATTAAGAAATGGTCTTTAAAACTGTAAATACCTTAGGCTTCTTCTGAATTTTTCTATATATAATTGAAATACTCTAGCATAACTATAATATAAAAATCCAGTTTCAGTTCTCTTGTGAAGTCTAAAATATCATTTAAAATTAAAGACTCCAGGAAAAAATATTATTTTGCCACTCTACATCACTTTATATTTGCTTTAAAATATTAAAAGGAATTTCTTGGCTTTATTGTTAATTCTCTCTCCCTTGACTTAAATCTTGCCTATTTCTTTTATTTTTAATCTTTCTATTAAGAAGATTATGGGGGGGAAAGTTGAGGATTCTAGGAAATGGAAAATTCTAGAAATGGGGCAGTTAGGTGGAATATTGGATAGCATGCTGAACTGGGAGTCAGGAAGACCCAAGTCCAAACCCTCCCTGGAACACTTACTACCTGCGTCACCCTGGACAAAATTCTTGATTTTTATGTGGCATTTTCTTTATGGGAGGAAATTGGATTTGATGACATCTAAGGATCCTCTCAACTCTAAATATATGACCTTATGCTCCAAAAACAAAGTCTAGTTCTATTCAGCCAAAAATAACAAAACCATACTATAATCAGATTTTCATTACAGTTGCCATGCAAATTGATGTGGTTCGCTACTGTAAGACAAGAGATGGTCTTCAATTTAATCAATAAATTTAGTCCTGCCACTTTTATCCAGTGAGAACACCTCCACTGAGTCAGTCAATCATCAGAAATAGTAAATAAGTGTGAACAAGGATTAGACACTTCTATTAAAGCAATCAAAGACTTTTGAGAAACACAGGAAGTTCAGATTCTATAGAGGAGTGGGTCTTACAATGTGTTATATAAAATAGCAAGCCAGGGATTCAAGTATATAGCATTTGGAATAAGAGTTCCAGCTAAAAAGGAAATGCTTTCAGGGTAGAAAAAGAATCCTAGCCTCAGTTCAGCTGTGACTTCAGTTTCGATCTTCTTAACCTACTCCAATTCTGCTTCCCCTTAGCTGGCAGAGGAGTCTATGAACTTCAGAAGGTCAACAGATCTGATTTTTCAAAAGCAACCTAGGAATGTCCCTTTTAATCCTCAGCTGAAAGCTCACCTTCTGAAAGAAGCCTTTGCTGGTTATGGAGCTACTAATGCTTTAACTTTTCAGATTACTCACTCTCTACATACTGTATTTTATAGGAACCTAATTATATATGTTCTATTCCATTAGAATGTATGTTCTTTGATGGCAGAAGCCATTTGTTTGGGGGTTTTTTGCCTTTCTTCTTCTCTCTTGTGCTTAACATACTGCTTGGCATACAAGAAGAGTTTAATGAATGAAAACTGACTGACTAACTAGTAGAAGCATCTGCAATCAGTTAATCAGGAGAAATTAGACCCATTGGAAAAAGATAGCTTCATGACTTTCTCTACAAAGCTCAATAGGAAGGCTATAATATTCTATCAAGAAATTTCCATGAAAAAAAAAAAAGAAATTTCCATGAACTGTGAATTATCCTGTTTGTACATTTGCTTTCTAAACTTAAGCTAGCTGATTTACCCCTGGACTACTGTCACAGACTTTTAGAGGGATGTTTTTATCAATTGTTCTTATTATACCACCTTAATAAATACACCTACTTAAAAGCTAATCACAT
The DNA here is from genome assembly GCA_011680675.1 of Gymnobelideus leadbeateri. Taxonomy (NCBI): domain Eukaryota; kingdom Metazoa; phylum Chordata; class Mammalia; order Diprotodontia; family Petauridae; genus Gymnobelideus; species Gymnobelideus leadbeateri. Next base: position 841,726 of record WOXC01008355.1, read on the forward strand.
GTGACTAAAATTATTTCCACTGATAATCATAGAGGGAAGCACACTGGTAGGGGCTCATGAGTAATATTCTTTCCCACCTCAACCACTCAAGAGCTACCCCAGAGCAGCAGCTCCCTTCTGTGGATTCAGACTTGTCACCCTAAAGACAATTGGGAGAGTAGCTCCAGAGCTAATGTTATACTAAGCACAAGTGAACCAAGGACTGAGAACCAGGAATAGAGCTGTATGTCTGTCATTAATCACAGAACTTTGAAAAAGCCCTTTAAATTCTCTGGGCCTCAAGTTTCTCATCTGTAAAGTATATGAATTTGACTTGATTCTTCCATTTTCAATAGTTCTTGCTTCAATTTTGGCAAATGGCATTAACTGGAAGCAAAAAATTAGCATAAAAGTTGTAATGTGTTCTTCTGCTTTGCTAACAGTTGATAGTCTGACAAAAATGTTTATCATTAATATCAACAACTTAACACAGGGAGAAATTTAAAAGCAATTGACCTTCATTCTATATAAGCAATTCATAAATTTTGATTACAGAATATAAAAAATTAACTTCATATTTGAGGACCTACATGCAAAAAAGTTTTGTTTTATACTTTTTTAATTTATAAAAATGAAATGTATAAGTGATTTTAAGAGTAAATTATTTCTGCTGCCTGGATAGCTATGTACAGTGAAAAAAGATTGCTTTTTTACTATCAAACACCACTGCTTTCCCATAAAAAAAAAAATCAACGGAAATTATAATCTGATGCTGTTATCACAAATACGTGCATAACTATTTACTACAAACTTGATTCTTAATTCGAAACCATTTCAACTTGACCCTTTAGTCTGATGATCAGTTCATGCAAAAGAATAGTATCCTGACTACATGTAAAGATGGCCCGTTAACTGGGAAAAGAGAATCCGAGGGGAAGGGAACTTTTGCATTTGCTTGAATCAAAGGATCTTTTCTACATGCTTCTTCTGTATTATCACAAATACTTAAGTATATAAATAAGAGAAGTATGTAAATAAGGGGTTTCACACTGCATTTAGTACTGTAAAATTTTTATTCTTTAGAATATGTCAAAGGATCAAATAATTTACACTAGAGCAATGAATCCTAGTCAATATGAAACACTCATAATAATTGCAATGCACCCTTAAAATTTGTTTGTGTGTGTATATAAATGTATATATGTCTATGTATATATGTAAATATATGTGTATTTGCTACATTTAGTAGTCATAAATAAAAAAGTAGCTGATCATTTCTCCTTCCCCCGCCTCCCTCTTTTCTCTACTCCACAAGCCATCTTCATGTACTGCACAGTAATATATTACAATATGTTCCAACATCTGCCTCCCCATATGATGTATGACCTATTCGATTGACCCTTTTTATGCCACTCCAGACTGGCTGTTCATTACTGTGGGAGGATGAATACAACTAATCCATTTCTCAGGTCATCAACGAGTAAATCTATCTCCATTTGGAGAGGTAAGGGGGACACTGCAAAAAGTTCTTCTCCATTTTCTTTAGATACCCATAACTAGGATTATATCAGTCACTAATTTTACTTAGTTAAATTAGGTAAGAAGAAAGAACATTTCCACTAAAATTCCCTTTAAAGGAAAAAAGAAAAATACTTTTTTTTCCCTAAGAGAAAAATCACTATAGCTTCATATTTGTGATTTGATAAAGTAAAGTAGAATGCTGTTAGAAAGATTATATCCTTTCTGAAATCAAACATTTCTCACTAAATTAACTGTGAAATCACCATTCTTTTTTATCCTCAGGAACTGAATGTTGATTGAGACCTAATGATTATAGAAAGTATGAGCATTAAATGGATATGAAAATAATTGTTGGTAGAGCTTAAAAACTTATTATGTATCATTTCATGAAACATATATACATATATATTTTCATAACTCATTATGTTGTACCTGTGTTTTCTATATATTTTGTATTTATTTTTCTTATGTACATGTTATTTCCTACTAATAGAATTAGAGTTTCTTGAGGGCACCTTTTGTTTTTGTATCCCAAGCACCTAAGCAGTATTATATATATATATATGTATACACACACACACACACACACACACACATACATATAGTAGGCAATACATAAATGCTTGTTGAGTGAATCAGTCTGAATTTAATTCAAGAAAAAATTCATTTTGATTTAATTATTTAAGCATTTCAAAATGTTTTATTTTGTTTGCAGCCTAGAATGTGTAGACAAATGCTTTTACTAGCCCAGTTCACTAGCATGTGCAGTCACCATCTTGAGGTAAGGTGAGATAGAGATGGTTATGCTCGTTTCTTTTTTTTTTTTTGGCAATTTTATGACCTTTGTTGTTACAAACTCCCAAACTTCAACACAAATTCAGTTTATGTGCATATTCTTAAAAAAAAAAAAAACAACTAAAACACGTATACAAATTTAAGGGATTAATCTGGATCTTTAATTCTTGCTATTCTAGGTCTTCTTTTTATTTAAGTATTTCCTTTGTTTTCCCCAATATCTACTCACTTTTGGGATTCCACGTGGGTTACGTTGTCCTGAAAGCCCAGAACAGGATTTATACCCCATCCATTATTTTACTAGGAAGCCAGTGCCTACCCAACATGGGTATCTTGTCATCTGCATTGATGCTGTACATAATAGTCCTTATTTCAGTTTCCCACTGTTCTAGGAACAGTAATCATACCAAAGTGATCACTGCTTACAGGAAAGGTATGATAATTGACTATACTATGGCTATACTCACAATCCCTGTGATTCCACAGACTAAAGCTCACTTCCTTGGCCCCCACTCTCCTAGACATTGTTGTGGTTACCTAGTAAAATTTGAGCTCCTTGAGACAGAGATCACATCACTTTTCTGTTTGTATGCTTAGCACCAAGCACCAGGCCTACTACTATGCAGTTGTAATGCTTGTTCATTCATTTATTCGTTTGTATATTTTGAACATTTGCTTCAATTCATAATTATTAGCTTAAATGCCTTGGTTTTCTAAGCAGAATAAGAGTCACTGTATATAGGTGGGTGGTAGTTGATACACATGGGTTTTCTGTAGGCTGGGCTGTTCCCTTTAAAGTGTAGGGAGGCCATTTTGCTTCCTTGAGGTATCTGAGGAAGGAAAAGGTCAGCCTAGGGGTAGCTGGAGATAGGTTTTACAAGAGTATCTTCTATGTAATAAACAATTTTCTCACTTATCAGGCTAGATAAAATGATAATTACAGAGACAGAAAGGAGTTTCATTCTATATTAGTCTCAGTTATAACTTTGGAAATTGTATCCTTTTAATCTGCTGTAAAAAGCAATTTTTTTTATTTTTCAAAAAGTCACTTTAGAAAATTGATATGAATTCCAAGTACTGAATCCACATATACCAGCTCTGCAATATTATCTATATTTTATGTTTATCACTGAATTTCTCATTTGTTTGTTTTATGGCATATATATGTATATTATATATATATAAATAAATATGGCATATATATGTATATACAGTAATCCTTGAATAAAGCCTTAAATAACGAATAAGAGAATAAAGCCTCAAAAAAATCTAACCTATACCACAAAACTCACATTCAGGTGAATCAGGCAGTAGCAAAAACTTTGCTGTCCAACTCAGAAGATAATTATTCATCGTAAACCTTTATTCTGACTGAATTTGACAAGCTGCAACTGCATTACTGGCATCAATTGTAAAAGGATATAATTAGATCAGATAATTACTATTGCTTAAATGTCCCCAAATCAAACTGTTTCCCATTCCTTCTCCCATGGTCTCAAAGATTTGGGGAATTTTCATTTTACCCTGGAGCTATTCAGTGGCCATCCATAAAGATCATGTAGTGTCAGCATGGGCTTCACCAGACTGCCAAAAGAGTCCATGATATATAAAAAAGGTTAAGAACACCCAATTTAAAGAAAAATTAATTTAAAATATGATGATGATGATGATGATGATCTATACTTTGGAAACAAATAAAAAGAAAGAGATAAGAGATCCAGATTCCAAGTCCACCACAAATACCAGGTCTAAAACAGAAGCTCTGAGATGCTATCTCTTCTTCAAAGGGCTAGGGAAAAGCTTGGAATTTGCCAGTTCTATTGTGGAAGTAGTTATCTCTTCACCTCTTATCCCTCCTTTTCCCCAGCCAGCTTCTTTTTCATATTCAGATGATTGTTTATGAGCTCAATCTTGTTTCAACTGTCACTCTTTACATCAAGGAAAGATAGATGAGACACACCAACCCCAACCTAAATGACCTTTGGATGTGACAAGAGTTTTAGGTCAGCCTTGCTAAATGGAGGCCTTGGTGTATGGAGACATGCCTCGGGGGTGAAATTTACAGTGAATTTATTATCTCCCAATGCCCTTTGGACTGCTTCCCACCATCAAACACCATGGCAGCACTTGGAACAGGAAGAAATACATTAACTGGAATTTGATCGTTTTAAAAGGTTACAGCTGCCCAAATATAATTTAATTTCATACTTGCCCTTTGAGGGTTTGGTGTATATTTTCATTTTATGACTGCAAATGATAAAGCTCTTAAGATTCCAGGCAGTAAAAAGAGGGAAAAAAGTATTTTAAGGGTTAGAAGTCTATTCAGTTCATACTCCATGTGTGAAGTGACAAATTAGTTTTTAAAAAAAAATCTAACATTTCTCTTTTTTATTTGGCTCCATCATCTTTTTTTTCCTCTTCTGATCCTGCACATTGGACGAAATCAGTTTTGGAATACCAACCTGAGATCTCAGCCAGTTTGAAATCACAAAGGGTGATCAAAAACAGAAGGTTAGGCCAATTGAGTTTGATTTGGAAATACTTCAATATAGGGCACAGATATTTCTTCAGTAGCTTCCTCTCATGTGTTAATTACCAGTCTTGCCAACTAATGCTCATGCAACTGAGTTTACACTTAGAAACATTCCTTATTATGTAGGATTACCTAGTAAGGCTGTATTGTAGCTTTTAAAAATAAACCACTTTGATCCTCCTTTACCCCAGGGCACAACATATTTATAGAAACTTTGGAAACTACATATTCATGCTCCTTCTCTAATCATTATCCTAGGTAAACTTCACATCAGTTTCATTTAACATGGAGGAGGAGGAGAAGGAGGAGGAAGAGGAGGAAGAGGAAGAGCAGGAGGAGGAGGAGGAGGATTTTTAAAAGGAATAAAGCCAAAAGACTTCCAAAGCCATACAAGTTACTAAAAAAGAGGATGGTGGCTCCAACAATCTCATCTATATTGTGTTTTTTTTGTTTGTTTGTTTGTTTTTTTGCTTTTTGGAGGGCAATTGGGATTAAGTAACTTGCCCAAGGTCACACGGCTAGGTTTGTATTTGTGTGTGCGTTAAGTGTCTGAGGCCGGATCCAAACTCAGGTCCCTCTGACTCCAGGGCCAGCGCTCTACTCACTGCGCCACCTAGCCGCCCCCTATATTGTGTTTTTTAAGTCACAAGAATTGTTTTCTTCCCTTAGCTTAATAGTCTGTCAGAGTTATAAGATTTTCAGATGCCAATCTCATAGTTTTTGAAGCAACAACTTTGGGGGCCCTTCTAATAATGACCAAATGCCATATTGTAACACTTTAAACTCAAAGTACATCAATATTCATTCAACAAATGAATGCCTACTATGCACGACATCTCAAATTAGATGTCCCATAGATATCTCAGAATCATGTCCAAAACAGAACTCGTTACCTTTCTCCTCAAGCTCTTTCAAACTTCTTGCAGTACCATGATCTTCACAGCCACCCAAGCATGGTACCATAAATGAACCTCATGCATCCAATCTGTTGCCAGACCTCGTCATTTCTACGTTCACCATGTCTCTTGTATGTGTCCCCTCCCTTCCGGTCACACAGCTGCCACCCTGGTACTGACCCTTAGCACCTTATGCATGGACACCTGCAACAGCATTTTGCGTGGTCTCCTCGTCTCACATCACCTCTGCTTCAATCCACCCTTCAGTGAGCCTGTCATTTAGACCACATCATCACTACACCTCAATAAATTCCAAAAGTTCCCTATGAGCTTGAGGTTGAGATATAAAATCCTGTTTTATTTCACAGCCTTTCACAACCTGCCACCTTCCTACTTCTCCAGTCTTTGGACAGAGACACTTTGCTCTGCTTTACATATTCTAAGACCTTGCAGTAGTGGCCTTTTTGCTATTCTGTGCCTTTTTCTTGGTGGGCTCCCAAGCCTCTGGATTCTCTCCTCTGACTCCTGGCTTCCTTCAAGACTCAGCTCAAATTCTGTTCTCTGCAGGAGGCCTTTCCTAGTACTACTCATTACTAGTCCCTTCCTTCTGAGAGCAATTTCTATTGACATTCTCTATATCACTTGTATAAATAGTGATTTACATATTTTGTCTCCATTTAGAATGTTAGAGCCTTGATGGACTGTGTTTTTGTCTTTTTGTGTGTGTCCTCGGTACTCGCCGACAGCATTTGGCACATTTTATTGTTTTCAAACATTGCAATTGTCTCTGACTCTTCATGACCCCATTTGGGGTTTTCTTGGCAAAGATAATGGAGTGGTTTGCCATTTCCTTTTCCAGCTCAGATTTTTTACAGATGAGGAAACTGAGGCAAACAGAGTTAAATTACTTGCCCAGGATCACACAGGTAGTGTCTAAGGCTATATTTGAACTCGGGTCTTCTGGACTCCAGGTCCAGCAATCTCCGTACTGCACCATCTACCTGCCCTAGTACACAGTAGGTACTGAATTGGTTGCTTGTTGACCAAATGACAGCCAGTTATGCTAGGACCAGTGATATAACTAGAAATTCTTGCTACTTTCCTCTTTTCCACAGGTATGTGACCTGTCACTACATTGATGTGGCAAGTAAGTGACATAGTGGTTAGAGCACTTGGCCTGGAATCAGAAAGGCCTGAATTCAATTCCAGCCTTAGATATTTACTAGCTGTGTGACCCTGGGTAAGTCACTTATTAACTCCCATTTGCCTGTTTCCTCATCACTAAAATGGTGACAATAATAGATGCAACTTCCCAGGGTTGTTGTGAGAATTTAATGAGATAATCATTGTTAAGTATTTAGTTACCACAGTGCCTAGCACAGAGTATGTGCTTTATAAATGTTAGCTATTCTTCTTCTACTCTTTACTAAATAACTTTTGGTGTTCATGGGGCTTTGACAGATAAAAGACTGGAGAGAAGAAATAGAGTTGTGACTTTGCTCTGAATTCTTATCATCTTGGCAAAAAAATATCTCTGCTCTCCTTTCAGCTGTGTGACTGTGCACAAGTCACTTAACCCACCTAAACCAAATTTTTGTCATGTTTAATGTGGGGATCATAATATTTTCTGTTGTTAAGTCACTTGGTCACATCTGACATTTCATGACCTCATTGACCATACTGTCCATGGAGTCCTCTTGGCAAAGTACTGGAGTGGTTTGCCATTTCCTTCTCCTGTGGATTAAGGCAAACAGAGTTTAAGTGACTTGCCCAGGGTCACACAACTAGTAAGTGTCTGAGGTCAGATTTGAACTCTGATCTTTTTGGACTCCAGGCCCAGCTATCTCTCCACTGAGCCACCTACCTGCTTTATAAGGTCATTGTTTTTACTTCACTCTGGAAAATATTTTATTAACATCTTCACTAATGCCAGATTCCTCACTGTGACTTTATTACTCATAAGGTTGTATTTGAGTGGAAGTTTCTACCAATTTTGGGAAGATCCCTACTTCTCCTAGTTCTTCTGACCCTGGTGAGTAGGGTCCCAGCTAAGCACCTTAAATATTTATTGTGGTCTGAATAATCTCCTTATTTAATGTAGAATATAATATTTTCCAAGCAACACAACAGCTTCTTGACTGACTAGACTTGCTGCTACATTTATTTGTTCTTTCCCATACTACTATAAGCCATAAAATCATAAAAAATAAATTCTTAGGACCTCTGAGAATATGTCTTCAGAATCAATCTGCTCTACTAAACATGATGACATTTTTACAGTACTTTGAATTAAAATCATTCATGCTAGAGAGAGGCAGTGAGGTGGCATAGTGTTACACCAATGCAATATTTACAGCGCCAACAGCCATTATAATATAGTGCTCGATCCCAAATTATAACAGACTCTCCATAGATAAAACAGAAGCAAAAACATTTATTCAGCCACCAGAACACTGAATCCCAATGCCAGGAAATCAAATCCATCATAGCAACATAGAAGTTAATGCACTGCAACATAGCAGAGAGCCACACCATCCTTTAGCCTTCACACAAACCTAACTGTCACAGCAGGTGGCAGACCAACATTTACTCAAGAAGCCTGTCTCCCTCAGATGCTTCCTCTCATCCCACCCTGTCTAGCTGCTCTGACTCCCAGCTTCCTGTGGGCTCTGCTTCACCTTTCAGCAAACTCCTCCCACCACAGGCTCCATGTGATTACATTCAGCCTATTAGGGGGCAGGATGTATCTTCAAAGCAGCGGTCTTCAAATTCCCTTGGGCTTATTAAGGGGCAGGGAAGACCTTCATTACCATTATACATAGTAGAAGAGTACTGGGCCTGTACCCAGAAAGACTCGAGTGGCTGTTTCATCTTAGAATGCCACTTAACCTTTCTGTCTCAATTTCCTCAACTGTAAAAAGAGAATAATAAAAATACCCAGCCCTGCAGGTTGCTGTGATAGAGCACACTGCAAACTTAAAGCTCCATATAAAATACTAGCTATTGTTATTATTACAGTTATTATTAAACAGGTATAATTATCACTGAGGGCATGACGCTCAGTTAAAATTTCAAACTGAATTTGCTTCTATACACATTTTTTTCTTGTCTCTTGGCAAAATCATTGCTCTATAGAACATCATTTTCACATCTAAGCAACTTTTCTGGAGAACCTATTCTTTGGTGGAAATCTTTCTGTAATAAGAGATGCCTCTATGTGGCTTCTGGAAATACCCCTGCCCTTAATTGGGGGGTGGAGCGCTAACCTAACTCTCCTCCATTCTGACCCTGACTGTGTAAACAAGGACAAAAGATTCCTCCACATTCTGTGTCCAGCAGACACAGTGTTTACATTTTTTCATATTTGTAAGATTTTTATATGTTTTACTTATTAATTTAAAGATTTTACATACACCAATTTGAGAAAAAAATTTAAAAGAAAAGTGAAGTTTAAATTGTAATGTTGACTTTCTGAATCGGATATTAGCCATGGTAAATAATCAAGTATCTCACAATTTTATACATGGCTTAATATTAATTTTACTTTGTGGTTGGCACTAAAATATTACTTGAGCTAACCCTGGAAGGAAACTATATATAAGAAAGATAATATGAGAATAAAAATAATGGAAGAATTTAGAATGGACCATTACTATTTCTTTAGTTTGGGATAGTACCTGGTTTGCCTTTCTTTGTATTCATGTTCACTCATTTACATATTTTAGTTTTACCTTTATAATAATTAAATGTAAGGAACATAGCAATTCAGGTCATCATATCCACGTAAAGGTTTTGAAAAAAATACAAGGAAGAGGAAAGAAAAGGAAAATTTCTACGCTATCAAGGGTACTACATGTGTCACAGACCATCCTGCCAGATATTTTTTTTGATAGTTTCACACTTGGTAAACCAGATGTAGCCCTCTGAGAGCCCTAAGAAGCTGTCACCCCTCTGTGGAAGAAAAGTGACAGATTGGAATCCCTGGAGAGGATCAGGTTTGTAGTGGGAGGAGGGGTAAGAAAGGGGTCAGGGACCAGGCAACAAAGAGATGATTGCTGAAGGAAGAGGCTTCCTTGCTTTGACTTGCCAACCTAGAAAGGAATTTTACTTTGAGATTCTTCCCTATAACTGGTATAGACCTGGACTTCCAGAATATAAGGCTCCTTCTTCCAGCTTTGGTGAGAGTAGTGGCTAATCTCCCAGTGGTATCCACTCACTCATTTCCCACTGCGGAAAAGGCCTTGGTAAGTTAGACATTATGAGTCAGTGATCCTAGGGTAATGGACATGTTATTATCCTGATATTTCTGCCTTCCAGAGTTTGACTTCAGGTCTGAGGGGTTAGTACCAGGCTGGATTCACAATTGTCTATCCCTAGGTGATTGGTATCATACGTGTTGGGAATTGTTTGCTAATGACAATCTTTTCTCACTATCACAATACCTGCTATTTTGTTCTTCCTCCTTCTTCCTTCCTTTCTCTCACTTTCTCGCCTTTCCTTTGTGGTATGAAGTCTATGTAATATGTTATGGCTAGATTGAAATTGGAAGTATATTCAATATGAACCTGAGTCCCAGCTCTGAGGGGATAACAGGAAATCAGGACTATGGTGAATACTACCATCTCCCCTACTTATTACTTTTGTTCATATAGTTAAAACTTCAGGTAAACAAAGTTCATTAGCAAAACAAGCAAATGAAATATATTTTTTAAACTTTTTTTACAACTCAGAAAATAGTGATATTACTGCAGACAAATTTAATATGTACCTTTTGTATCTTAAGGATGTACAATAGACAAAAGGCTGGTTATATGCCTTTACTGTCATTTTTGACTTGTTCCAGAAAATATCTTATTGATATCTTCATCAGAGCACTTTCTCCTTTTTTTTTGCTTTTTTTTGGAGGGGGAAGTTAGGGCAATCGGGGTTAAATGATTTGCCCAAGATCACGCGGCTAGTTTTGTGTGTGTGTGTGTGTGTGTGTGTGTGTGTGTGTGTGTGTGTGTGTGTGTGTTAAGTGTCTGAGGCAAGATTTGAACTCAGGTCCTCCTGACTCCAGGGCCAGCACTCTATTCACTGCACCACCTAGCCACCCATAAGAATACTTTCTTAGAAGCAGCTAGGTAATACAATAGATAAAGTGCTGGGCCTAGAGTAAGAAGGACCTGAGTTCAAATTCAGTTTCAGACACTAGTCCTACGATGGGACAAGTCACTTAGCTTCTGTTTGCCTCAGTTTCCTTAGCTGTAAAAAGGAGATAATAATAGCACCTACCTCATAGAGTGGCTGGGAGGATCGAATAATATTTATAAAGTACTTTGCACAGTGCCTAACACATAGTAGGCACTTAATGCTTATTCCATCCATCCATCTCACTTTATTATGTGGATTGGGCAGTGCTAATGATGGGAAACAGCAAGAGTAAACAGAATTACAATTCCTCTCCTGAATGTCTTAATTATGTTGTTATACTAATTAAGATTTGCAAATAGTTAGCCAGACAACTAACATTTAAGCACCTACAATGTCTAAGGAGCTAACTATGCTAAGTTCTGGGGATACAAAGAAAGAAAGGAAAGCCCCCGCTGTCAAGGAGATCAAATCCAGTGGGGGAAAAATACAGGCAAACAGCCATGTACAAACAGGTTATGCTAAGAACTAATGGGGGTAAGTCTTAGGAAGTCTGGGAAAGGCTTCTTGCAAAAGGTAACACTTAGGGGCAGCTAGGTGGTGCAGTGAATAGAGCGCCGGCCCTGGAGTCAGAAGGACCTGAGTTCAGAGCCGGCCTCTGACACTTAATCCACACAAACAAACAAACAAAAAAAAACCTAGCCGTGTAACCTTGGGCAAGTTACTTAACCCCAATTGCCCTAAAGGGGCGGCTAGGTGGCGCAGTGAGTAAGAGCACCGGCCTCTGAGTTGGGATGACCCGAGATCAGATCCGGCCTCAGAAAATGTGCACCCACACATAAATAATGACTAGCCATGTAACCTTGAGCAAGTTACTTAACCCCAATTGCTTTTAAAAAAAAAAAAAAAGGTAACACTTAAACCAGGAAGGCCAGAAGGTAGAGCTGAGATCAGAGTATTTTAGGGCAGAGGGGGAGCCAGCGAAATCTATGAGTTGGAAGATGGAATGTCATTTGCAAAAAACAGTAAGGAAGCCAGAGCCACAGGATCCATGGAGAGACATAAGGAAGGACAAGAAGCCTAAAAAGCTTAGGAGGGCGCCAGATTATAAAGGACTTTAAAAAGCAAATTCTTTGTAATAACTTTTTTTTCTCAATATTCTCACCTTGATTCCTAGTCTTCTCCCCCAAATCTCACAGTGGCAGTCAGATAAGAGATGTCAGAGATACATAGATAACAGATATTAGAAAAGCCACAGAACTATTTGAGGTAATATGACCACAACTGGGAAAGCATGAACCATCATAGCTTTTTAAAAAATTATTATTATTACATTTCAGATCCTGTGTTTGGGATGCTAATATTGGGAAAACTTAGTAGGCCTGCAGAAAATTAGTAATGTGCTGGACTGGAAAACTTTTGTACTGGAGGAATCTAGTAAAGCCCAGTTTTCAAATTTCTTGAGGACTGACAAGTCCAACAATACTCAAAACTGTGATTCATTTTTCTCTTGGAATCCTCTCTCCCAAAAGCTCCCCCAACATGACTACAAAATAATATCTGCGTGATTATATAATCTTCTTTGAATATGATTTTCTCTGAAAGCAGGTGAGCTATCAATAAAACTCACAATATAAACACACTTACTTTGATCCTTCTATATACAGATACATATAGGCACGCTTCATTTTATTGTGCTTTGCTTGATTGTGTTTTGTAGATGTTGTGGTGGTATTTTTGTTTTGTTTTGTTTTGGTTTTTATAAGTTGAAGGTTTATGGCAAACCTGTGTCAAGCAAGTCTATCGGCACAATTTTTCCAATAGCATATGTTCACATCCTATCTCTGGGTCACATTTTGCTAATTCTCACAATATTTCAAACTTTTCATGATTATTATATGTCATATTATGTTATGTTATAATATTATATACCACATTATGACTTATATCATATCATATTATTATGTGCCATATTGTTATATGATATATATGACATATATTATATGATCTTTGATGTTACTATTATAATTGTTTTGGGGCACCATAAGACAGTGAACTTAATTGTTAAATGTTGTGTGTGTTCTGACTGCTCCAATACCAGGCATTCCCTAACTCTCTCCCTCTACTCAGGCCTCCCTATTCTCTGAGACACAACAATACTGAAATTAGGCCAATTAATAATCCTACAGTGGTCTCTAGATGTTCAAGTGAAAGGGTTAATAGATGCCACAAACTTCACTGTTACATTATTTTAAGAAATAGCCACAGCCACCCCAACCTTCAGTTCACCTCAACCACTACAACACTGAGGCAAGACCCTTCACCAGCAAAAAGATTATGATTTGCCAGTGGTTCAGATGATGATTAACATTTTTTAGCAGTAAAGTATTTTTAAATTAAGGTATGTATATTTTTTAGACATAATACTATTGCACACTTAACAGACTATAACAAAATGTAAACTTTTATATGCACTAGGAAACCAAAAAATCCACGTGACTTGCTTTATTGCAATATTCGCTTTACTGCAGTGGTTTGGAAGCAAATCTGCAATATCTCCAAGGTATGCCTGTATATAATAGTGTAATACTATGTTGGCTTGTTTTCCAGATTCCATGATCTTTTAACAGTCCTCCTCAACAAAATTAATTCACAAAGCCCACTCTTTGTACTTAGTAAAATGGAAGGAATTCATAAGGTTTGTAATTGTTACTAATATTCTAAATCCAAACATTGTTTTGTCCTCCTTATATACAAGAAGCTATTTTTATCCTCTTCTTCCCCAAACCCACTTACAAACAGTAAGTTTTTTGGTTTTTTTTTTTTTTAAGTGTTAGGGACAGTCCTGACTCAGACTGGCATTATATCAGGTTCCACATTAGGAGAAAATGAGGTACTTCTGGATCATTTGAATAGTTGACAAAAGGAGGTTCACTTTGCCCTGACAGGGAAAGGATATTCAGGGTTATGGTAGAACTTCACTTTTATATAAACCCTCCCACCTTTGTGCAGGAACTTTTCTAGTGAGCAGGGCAGGATGTGGTGACTGACTCTCTCCATCCTACATGGGTAGAAACTTTTATGTGTGTAGGTGAGCAGGAAACCATCCCAACATAGCTGGGAAGTCCCATCAATTAAGGCACTGCTTGAGCCTTGCTCTACCACCAGCCTTGCCCCATCACCAAGTCAATCAAGTCCTGATTCTGTTACCCTTTAGGACCTAATCTTCATGTTGGGGTAGGGTGTGGGAGAAGTAGAGCAGAGGAAGAACCCTTGGTCCTATCACAGATTTATTGCTAGATTGAACATTTATTAAGTTCTTAATATGTGCCAAATGTTATGCTAAGAGCTGGAGACCAACTCCGGTAGATATTAACCCTGCCACAGATAGATAAATAGAACATTTTATTAATGTGTATCAAAGACTATGCTAAGTACTGGGGATTTAAATACAAGCAAAAAAGAAAAAAATAGATAGTCCCTATCTTCAAGGAATTTATATTTTAGTGGGAGAAAATACCCAAAGGGAAGTGGGGGGAGGGGAGGGGAAAGGCTGGTGATAAGAAGGTGGAGAGGGCTAATCATGTCCTGGGAGACTCATGAAATGGTGGTTTGGACTGGGGCCTCATCAGTAATGAGAGGCTACAGGGTAGAGGAAAAATAATAGCTGGCATTTAGTATTGTTTTAAGATTTGCAAAGTGCTGTACATAGTCTAACTCCTTTGCTCCTCACAATAATCCTGTGAACTGTTATGATTTCTGATATTCTTTTCTTTCACAGTATTGCTAGCATTTGTCCTCTATATCTTGCTAACTTTTGAATGACCTTTGAAAAATACTCAGTGAAACTACTACAGTGTTTTGTACTGCAAATTCTAGAAGAAAAAAAAATAAATTATCCAGGAAAGGAGGAAAACAAATTATAAAACAATCGTTTATAATCCTAATGAAAAACAAGTCAAGGAGTCATTGTTGTACCGCTTTTGGTACAGAGAGAGCTCAAGCATTTATCCAGATGATCACCACTGTGATAAGCATGCCTTTGTTTCAGGCTTGTCATGTGTTTCCCCAAGTCCTCATCTATTTCCTCTTTCTGTCTAGGTGGTTTGTAGTATACTCAGATAACAACATCACTTGTTTCTACTTCCATTATCTTCCCCATGCTTCCCTTCTTTCCTGGATTTCCTCACACAGATACCTTCCTAATACTCATAATATTACTCCTGCCATCACCCCTTTACCACTCCATGTGTTTATTTTAATTGTTTCTTTTTAGATTGGCTCAGTGCCTATCACATAGGTGCTTAATAAATGCTTTTTTCATTTTCTCATTCATTTTGAGACAATATGATACAGTAGAAAAGATACTATTTATAGAGAAAGAGCCGTAGGTTCAAATTCTATCTCTGATGCTTATTTCCTGGGTCACCTTAGGCAAGTCATCAACCTGGACCTCAGTTCCTTCATTATAAAAAAAGAAGAAAAAAAGATCAAGCAGTACTTACCACATTCAGTGGTGAAGATCAAATGACATAACAACTTAAAGTATTTAGTAAACCTGAAAGCGCTATTTAAAAAGCTAGGGATCATCATCATTATTCATTCAGTCCTGTTAGTATATCAAAACAGAATTTGTGGAGTTGATAAAAAAGATAACACATACTTGAAATTACTCTTATTCTAAAGGTTTATTTAGAAATCCTATATTGATTTGCTGACAGCACTTAGAGAAAATAAGAAAATAAGTGAAAAAAAGAATTGTTACATCTATTAAACCAAATGGAATGACAGACAGATAGGTAGACATATAGTTGTGATACATATAGTAACCATGTGAAAAAAATTGGAATGACCTTTTTTGTTAATACTAAATAGCAAAAATAGGTAATCAGTATGTAATACACACACACACACACACACACACACACACACACACACACACCATTATTCCTAAAGTTGTACTAAGTGTGGATATGGAATTGTTAATCCTATTATTCATATCAATTATATTTTTAGGTTTGTTTGATTTTTTTTTCTGGAATGAATCCATGATTTCATCTGAATAGTGAACTCCTGGTGGGGAATTCCCACAGTTCAGCACCTGCTCTGAAACTGAGTCTCAGAAAGTCGTCTATAGCACTGAGAAGGTAAGTGACTTACCCAGGGTCATGAAGCTACAACATATCAGAGGCAGGACATGAGGCCAGGTCTTCTTAATGCTCAAGCCATATCTTGAACCAGTATACCACAATACCTTTCATTAATGACCTTAGAGGTAATTTAATTTTCAAGATACTGAAAGATATTATGGTACATTTTAAAACTCTGAAACTTTACTTTTTTGTTTATTGTTTGGGTTAAATCAAAGATAGGCCCATGGTAAGAGCATGTGTGTACTTTTGTAATGATGCTTCTGTTAACATGTAATGAACTAACATGGTGAAGCTGAAAGGAAGGCAATACCAAAATAGCACGTGGAAGACACTGCTTGTGCTGTTCCCATTGTCCAAATGTCAAACACCTCCTGGGAACCCCAGGGGTAGTAATAACTATGTAAGCAGCAACTAACAGGTTCTTCCTAAAGGGGATTCTTAAAAACTGCTGGGCTTTGACTCTCGCCCATATGGGCTTGGAAAAGTCAGAGAAAACGTTGGCTGCACTTTTCCAGGCCTATTTGCATATGTTCTTTAGTATGCAGAATGTCTCTGTATATAATTGAATTGTTGTTTTTGCCTCTATTAATACATATGCAAATGAGTCAGTCCTGCAGCTGTGCTGTATTAATCATATGTGTGCTTCTGTCTGTCTGCCCTGCAGGCTTAGGGTCGGAGGGAGGGGGAAAGAGGGAATTCAGACTCTTAACCTACGAGAAAACTCACTCATGCAGACAGAGGTCTACTAGCAAACAGCAGGACGGGGTTGGAACTGAAATGAAGAGAGGCTGGTCATTTTTTTTTACTCTGTATAGATATAGATGCCATCTCAAACTTCAGCAGGGAAATCAGCATGCATGTCTGGAGAGTTTACATTCATTCTTATTGCTAATTTCTTCCATAAAAAGGTAAAATCTGGCATCTATCCCTTCCATAAATTTATTTCTATAGTATTGATTTTCTATGGATTATCTCTTGGCTAGACAAGTAAAGATATGCTCAGACACACATGGCGCCCTGGGAAATATAAAGCATTTATCTGTGTCCTGTCATCATTATTGACCTCCTTCAGAAACTGTCAGTAGGCTGATAAAAAGATGAAGTAGAGTTTTCATCCACATCTGCCTTGAAAAACATAGTGTGCCTACCTGCAAACGGCATCACTCTTTATCAGAGACATATGTGTGCCATTTCTACCATGACAGCAAAGTAGCTTTAATGGCTATGAAAAAAAGATTGATTTTAGTTGATACTTTCTGTGAGTCGTTCTATAAAGCAATCACATGTCATTTATCACTTTCCCCAGCTCAAAGAATGCCTTCTACAGACAAGTAACTGAGGGCTGGATTCCCATGCTATCTTAGTGTGATTCTTTGGAGATTTGGGCTTTCATTCTAAAGACATAAGTATAGACACTCAAAAATCATTCAAATAAAGTTTTAAAGAATATATTGCCTTTAACTTTACTTAAATTTCCAATTAGAGAATATTTGGCTATTTGACATGAGACTATGAAAAAATATCACCAGTCAGATTTCCTGACTCTCTTTATCCATAGTAATCATTCATTGGGAGAGTCATTTTTGGCTATACATATATGGAACAGGTGGCAATCACCTTCTGACCAAGATAACTGCATTAAGTATAACATGGGAAGTGAATGAGAATTTTTTCTTACATATATTAGAAGTCTTTATAATAAGAATTCTTTATTTTACTATATGATTATTATAATGACTTGTAGGGACCATTCAGAAACATGCATATTAATATAACTGAACAGAACAAGTGAACAGTAGGTGGACTGCTGCCATCTTTTGCTTATGTTAATTAGAAGTCTTGCAGTAAATATATCTAGCTGTTTTTTTTTTTTAAACCATCATAGCTATTTAAAATGTTAGTAATGGAAATCTAGTTTAGCTTTATATACTTAAGTAGACTATACCTGCTTTATAATAGTATGACTAAATTAGCTATTTTCCCAATTAAAACCATAAGTTGTAATAAAGCATTCAGGTAAGTAGGAAAAGAAAAATCAAAAGCATGGAGCATCTAATGAAATAATCTTACAAACCTAATATATGATAAGATTTGCCATTATTGATCTGGTGATGCTAGGAAATGATTCACTTTATGAAAAGTTTTGGGGAACATTTCTTGAGGTGGACATGTAGGCTTGTTAAATATTAAAATACTTCCTTATCATATGTATAATACATATGTGACCAGGAATATTTTAATAAAACAATGTTTACATTTTTTTACCCCTCCTTTCTTCCCCAAAGCTAAAATTACTTTAAAATAGGTAGTTACATTACTATGTTCATAATGAATCAGTAATTGTTCAAAAGGATTCTTTAGGCAGTTCCTCGTGGTTCTGTTGGAAGACAGAGAAGGGAGCAGTCAGAAATTAGGGATACATGGGGAACAGGGGGTTCTATTTTCACTCATATCTCTAATCCACATTTCCTGTTCTATAATTCTGTAGCCTTTGTACATATAAAATTGGAATATACTAAGTTTTCGTTATGAGAAAAATGTTATGAAAGTTTAGAACATTTTGATTCCTGGAAATACTATACAACTAACTGGTGCTTTTGAATAAAATTTATTAGACACATAAGAAGCCCTAGAGGGTAACCAAAGAAAAATATTTAATTAACCAGTTAAAAGAAAATGAGAGTCACAGTCACAGTGTGCAATGGAAAGAATACTGGATTTGGAGTCACAGAACCTGAATTACTCAAATGGTAGCTCTGTCACTTATTGCTTGTGTGATTGTGCACAAGTTGCTTAGCTTTTCCAGGCCTTAGTTTCAATTGTAAAGTGAGAAGAGAAGGTTGACTCCATAATTTTTAAGTTCCCTTTCAATTCTAAATCTAAGATTCTATGAACATTAGGATTATTAGACCAGTCTAGTTTATTGGAGTTCAAAATAAACATGCATCAAAAATGAAGTAAATTTATCTTGTGTTTTAAGGGAATCAAATTATCTATATCTCTATTCACATCTATGCATCTGTTTATATATTTATATGTTTTTTGCCCTCAGCATTGTCAAATAAATATAGGATTCTGATTATTAGTGTTAGTCTCCATGATGTGAACTATAGAAATACTTATATCTATATTTCAAAGAAAAAGCATTCCTTTGAGAAGTAAATTTAACTGTGAACCAAAGTATGAATGACATACCTATTCCCAGATCTAGATGCTTAAAAAGAAGAGAATGACTTAATATTTGTTTTTAAAAAGGCATGAAACAGAAATATGAAAACCAGAAAACAATTACAATTATACTCTTTTGTCTTTTGATATGGCAGTGTGTATACAATATTTCTATTTAGGAAAGATTTGTCTGAATTGTCTTAATTTAATTTATATGTTACCAGGTGATTAGATAATGACAGATAGATAGACAAACAGACAGATGGAAAGGGGAAATGAGAAATACCTGGATTCAAGTTCTGCCTCTTACACATGGTGATTTTGTGTAACCACAGTAAGGCATTTAACCTATTGGTGCCATAGATTATGCTCTCAGAATTGTGAAGAACATCTATACATTGACAAAAATCATGTAAGATATAAAGTCTGGATGGATCTATACTGGTGAAGGAAGTACCCACACTAGTAGATGTCAGATCAATCTATGTAAACAAAGTCATCAAGAAAAACAAACATTTAACTAAGTCATTTGTATTTCTAAATTGTTGTATCTTATATAGACATTTATATATCATGTAGTCATCTGGGGATATAATGGACAAGATTAAGTAAAAAAAATTGGATAGATGTCAAAGACAGAAGCAATGAGTTGCCAATTTTAAATAGCTACTACAATTGGATCTTCTTTGATTCAACAATTAAATTCAACAAACATTAATTAATTACTGTCATATGATTTTACAGAAAAGTTCATTCATTGGTTTTGGACTCAGAAGGCCTGATTGTGAATCTTGCTTCTTCCTACAGTGACATTTGGTAAGTGACTTAACCTTGCTGGGTCTCAGATTCCTCTTTTATAAAATAAAGGGAATGAGCTATATGACCACCAAGGTCCTTCTTGTTCAAAATTTATGATCCTACAATCTTATGTGCAGCCATTGTCCTAGGTACTGAGGATATGAAAACTAAGACAAAAGCCCTCAAAGAGCTTACCTTCCGTTGATCAGGATGGAAAGTGTAAAAAAGGTGGTTTTTCTTTTACTATGCAAAAGAGAGTAGTGTAGAAAGGCATTACATTACAGGCATATTACATTCCTCTGGAGAGGGCTGAAGGTATAAAGGAATGAATAGACATAGAGGTCTTTAAGTAGGTGTGTCTGAGATTAGTAAATGGAAAGGGCTGGGGAGTAGGCTGAATGGAGGTGAGGTATTCCTGGCATTCTGGTGAAACCGAGCAATCCTTTCAGAATGATCTTTGAAATTATGTTCTTTTGAAGTAAGAACTATTTCTGAAAGTCTGTAATTTTTCTTATGAGCAAAAGAGGCTGCTAATGTTTTTATTACATAAAAGTTTTTGCCATGGAAGTTTTGAATTACTCATTCTGTTATGTCCCATGTTATTACATTTTTCTAACTAAGATTTAGGGATATATTACTACCAATATTTAAGCAAATTCATACCTTTGGAGACAAAATCACAGTCAAAACAAAGACTATAGACATATTTTCTCAGTGTCTTCCTAGGTTTTTTTTTTGTTTCTTTTTCTCTGATATATATATATATATATATATATATATATATATATATATATATATATCAGTTATTTTTCTATCCCTCACTTTTAAAGGATTGCAGTATCACAGGTTGAATTGCTCACAAAAATAAATGTCTGAGACCTTTTGTGTAACATGTTTTAACATCATTCTAGGAAAAGCATTTCCTTTTGCAACTTAACAGTGGCAATCTATGTCTGTTTTTGAAATGAAACACAGGAGACTCCTCTAACTTCCCTCTATCCCCTTCCTACAGGGAAAGAAAAACAGACTCCTCCCAAATCCTTTGATGTTTGACCTACAAGCTCAGTAGGATCATTCAAGAAAGGCAACATTAATCTTTTTTTCTGCATTCCTAATTCATTTTTAGATTTTCTTTCCTACTTCTTTTATCTGTATCACTACTATTTTTTCTGCTTTTACTTGACTATTATGAGCAGTTAATCAGAACTGTAGTTATTCCCCAGAATCATTCCAAGAGAATGATAATGTTAGGCTACTTATATAAGCCCCTATGGTTTCCAAACTGCTCATAGTATTTATTTCTCACTAAAAAAGGTCAGATATAACTGCAGATTTTCAAAAACAATGTATAATGGAAATAAATGTTATAGTTACCTAGATTTTAATAAATCATTTGACAAAGTCTTTTATAATATTCTTGTGGATAAAGTGCAGAAAAATGGACAGATAACAGTAATTAGGTAGATGTAAAAACTTGTTGAATGACCAAACTTCAAGAAAAGGTGTTAATGGTTCAGTGTCAATTTAAAGGGAGAAATTTATCACGGATCTGCCTTTGGCCCTGTGCTATAACATTTTTTTATCAGTCACTTGGGTAATGGTATAGATGGGATTCTTATTAAATTTGCAGGTGACATAAAGCCAGCGTGTGTGTATGTGTGTTGGGTGTATGTGTGTGTGTGTGTGTGTGTGTGTGTGTGTGTGTGTGTGTAGGTGGGAGTGGGCTGTAACATGTTGGATAATAGAGACTGGGTCCAAAAGGCTAGACTATTGGGACAAATGATGAAATTCAATGAAAATTTAATATAGAGGAAAGTCAATACAAATAAATTTTAAATTGTTCTCATGAGTATGAAAGCTCAACATTATACATCTATAGGATAGTTTTAAAGTATGGCTAGGCAGAATTCTGTCTGAAAAAATAAAAGATGTGGAATTTTACTGTTCATCAAACTCAGATGAGTCAGTAGCATAAAATAGCCGCCAAAAAAAACTCATGCAAACTTTAGTTACTGCTGAGAACCAAGTCACATCAATAAGCAACTATTAAGCAAAATATACATACAAGCAAAAAAGTTACTGTCCTCAAGGAGTTTACATTCTAAAGGAGGAAGACAACATATAAAAAGTAACTAAAAAACAAGAGGAAGATGGAACTTTACCCCCATGGGAGCATTTAGCAAAGCAAAGGGAAGCATGATAGGCCCTTTATCAAAATGCGTCCTGCTCACAGCTGGCACTGAAGGCCTCGAGCTAGGCTTCTGCTCTCCTGAGGACACAAACCAACCCAGTTTTGCTCTCAGCTGGTGATGCTGGACTGAGACAAATGACTTCCTACCTCCTCGCCAGTCTTCTGGACCCACAAGCAAAGAGCACAGACTGGTAAGGAGGGTTGGGACATACCACTTCCCAATGCTGATGGCCACAATGTCATCAGGCTTACCTCAATTGTGCAAGGAATACAATAACCACCTCACCAGAAACACGGCCCCTCTTATATATGCCTGAAATCAGGCATTTAAGTCACAGGGTACATCTGCCTTTGCGGGTCATGTTGATAGCTAGAAAGTTGCCATTCAACTTTCTGATAACCTGCCTTCATCAGCAGGCATGTTACTTTGCCTGGATTCATTCCCCAGTGGTTGGCATAGTCCAGCACCCTCCTCCTCTCTGTTCCTCTCCTCTCCAGCCTCCTTTCACTGAATTACAAACTCTTAAGAACAAACTCCACAATTGTCTGTCGTTCATTTCCATCCCTCTCAATGCTTGTTCAGAAATTATTTAAACCACATGGCCTCTATTTGGTGATTTCTGACACTAATTATGTAACAAAGCTAGAATGAAGGGAATATATATATATATATATATATATATATATATATATATATATATATATATATATATATATATATAAAATGTATTTGTGTGTGTGTGTGTGTGTGTGTGTGTGTGTGTGTGTGTGTAGGCATTTAAGATCTGGTCCCAGCCTTTATGGGATTTACACTTCAGCAAGAAACGTATAGAAATATGTAATATTATATAAGAAATATGAAATAAAATGTATTTATAAAAAGGCTAGAAAGGTTATCACTTTTTGTTTGTAAATTTGGTATGAAGACAGTGTTTATAGGATCTGAAAATTAAAATGCATCATAGAAAATTGTTTTGAAAACTCAACTAAGATTTGTAAAGGAAGGGAAGTGACTTAGTCCATTTCACACAGGTAGCAAGTGGTAGTTGGCCCTAAAACTGAGGCCCAGTGAAACCTCAGGACTCTTTACTATACCACACATTTTGGCAACAACTCCTCCATACTTGCTCACTAGCCTGCAGTGTCATTGATGGGGAAAACGATTTTACTTGACAGAAAATGGAAGAAAATTCTAAAGAAAACATACTCTTTTGAACCAACCACCTCCAAGTCCTCAGAAAACGAGAGCCTTAAAAAAAAATCATGAAATTGTTCCTTTAGTTCATTGTGTTGGAATACTCCTTGTTTTAAAGAATTAGTTCTTATATGATAATCTGATGGCATCTTTTTTAAAAAATATATTTTTACTTTAGACTATATATCAAGGAAAATTTTGCTATTAGAGTAACAACCACAATAATAATATATTTCTCTACTGCTTTAACATAAGAAAATTTTATACAATTTAAGTCTTATGGCAATTCTATGAGTTAAATACTACCATTTTAGTATGAACCACACCTAAGAGTGAATAGCATGTTCTAGTAAAGCATATCACATTGTACATTTGTTAATAAATATTAATTCTAACTATATCAGCTCTCAAATGCTAGTGGTTTACTGGTCTGCTATATCTGCTTAATTTATGGTTGGTTTGTTCCAATTTAATCCTTTGCTATAATACATATGAATCACTGGAAAGTTTTAAACCCAATTTATATTATTCCCTTTTTACTTGCTCAGATATCAACTGTTATTGTTCCTACTTTGTCGTCAACAGACAGGAAGCATCTATTAAACATTTACTATTTAAGGGAGAGTAAAGCATTCTATAGATGTCACATTCTGTCATCTGGGTTGCCCAGTGAGAGCACTTATTTGGGAATATGTCATTTATTCCAAGAATGATTGGCCTAGATGGAAATGGGGCCCAGTCATGGAGCCCATATTGCTGGAAATTGTTTTATATTTCTCCTCTCTTTTCTGACCAGATCTAGTGATTACTCCTTTCTCTCCCAACCAGCTCCCATGTTATAAAGAGCACCAGGGGAGCAGATAAGAACAGAAGTCTAACTAGAGTAGGGCTCTGCTATAGGTGCTAAATCTACCGGGGAGACAGGAAGATTCCCCTAGGTTTGAGGACTTATGTACTATCCTCCCCTTAGATGTCAAAATGAGGTGATGTTCCTAAAGTACAGGTCTGACCATGTCATCTCATTTCCCTCATTCAATAACCTCCAGGAGCTCCAGCATCAAACATAATATGCTCAGTTTGACATTCAAAGGCTGTCATAATCAAACTCCCTCCTACCTTATAATTTAGTCCTTATAGAGGACTCCTTATAACTTAGTCCTTCCTCCCCATACTCCAATCCAGTGAAATTGGGTTCCTTGTTTTTCCTCAAATTCCATCTTCTGATTCTATGCATTTTCACTGGCTGTCCTCTTCTCAATAAGTTCAATGTCTGACCCACAGCATTTTACTTGAGCCCAAGCCCTTTAAATATCCTGGCTCCTAGTTCTTCAGCCTCTTCATTCCCTGAGATCTTTCTCCAGGCAACTAGGACCTATCTACTCCTCCATCACACACATGCACATAATTAACTGAATTAACCACCGGTGCCAGAAATCCTAGTTAATATTCTGGCTGAGATGAGTGTGGAAGGCAGCGGGCTCACCAACTGTAGGGGAAAAGAGATTGTCAGGTAGAGAGAAAAACTGATTGCTCAGCCAGACCTGGACAGTTTACTCTGTATGCCAAATTAAGCTTATAAATTGGCTTCCAGAGGCTACTGCCTCAGGAGTTGGGCCAGGTCTCAATATCTGGGATCTGTGTTGGATCAGACTACATGCCAGGCACTGGGCTAAGAGCATCAGGATGGACGTGGAAGGTTGTAAGTTTGATTATGATTCCTTAAACACAGCAGGGCTTGACTTTACTTGGTACTCAACCCAAACAGAGAATTCTCCCTAATCCACCCAAATGAAAACACAAAGCCCCTGTGACCCTCAGGGTTTCCCTTTGCTTTTCACAGCTGTTTTTGTGGTTTACACACTGATACTCTCTTGATAATACCATCAGATTTGAATTGCCCAGTCAGTATTTATCCTCCTAACATTTACTCCCTTAACCTTACCTTGGCATCAAAAAGTTGAAACATAAACCATTTAGATTATTTCAGTTAATACAAGTAATTGCTCTAGAACCCCCAGGGAGTCCCATGGGGAGCTCAATGATTTTTTTTTCCTCCTCTCATCCCAACTATCTCACACTGGCTTTGTCAAGGTAGAAAGAATAGAACTAACTGGGGCTTAAATAATGTTCTTCAAAAAATTCCTCTCTGCTACATATGTATAACTACTCCAGTTCACTGCCGAGGTAATTTCTTCAAATTTGTCAGCTGTTAGCTGAGGATATACAGATTTACTCAGAGGCCTGACATATGAAATGGACTTCCTAAACAGCAAAGAGGAGGGCAACAATTATCTCAGCCCAAACTATTCTAGACAAGAAAGAAAGCCTTTGAGAATTTGGCTCAGAGTTAATGTGAAGCTCTGTCCTAGGACAAGTGGTCAGCTCACAGGTAAACTTACACTTCCTGTTTTCTACCTTAGAAAACTAGTGATGGGGGCAGCTAGGTGGCACAGTGAATAGAGCACCGGCTCTAGAGTCAGGAGGACCTGAGTTCAAATCTGGCCTCAGACATTTAACACAAAAACTAGCTGGATGACCTTGGGCAAGTCACTTAACCCCAATTGCCCTCCAAAAAAAAAGCAAAAAAACAAAACCCAACAACAAACTAGTGATGGCTAAAATGATCCTATCAATACACTAAACTAGGCACTCACAACTTACAAAAACAAGAGTATTTGTTCTTGAGGGTTTTTTATTCTACTGAATGTAAACTTTGCATCAAAATGACAGAACTTAATAACTAATGCAGAATTATTGGTCATTCAGGTTAAAAATAACATTAAACGATCTAGAACTAACAACAATGCAACTTTTGGTAGATAGTATTAGGGTTAAACAAATAAAAAATGAGATATCTCTTAAGCTTTTGCTGACGACTGATACAGGTAATTTTTTTAACGTGCCAGACAAAATCACTACCCATTTTTTTTCCTATAATGTGATAATAGACAAGAAAGCTGTTTTCCATGTTTACTTAACCTTTGCCTCTTCCACATTGTTTCCAGACTTACCTGCAGTTGGAGTGGGCCTAAGCCTGGGGTTGCCCCGGCAGCAGCTGCCATGGTAGTTGGGATCAGCTGAACAGGGTAAGGGTCACCTAAGTAAGAGAATAATAGAGGCGTCAGCACCTTTTATCTACTCTCCACCTGCAAATTAAACTCCTGCATTCACTCTTTCCAAAAGCCTTCTTTTGTGTGCCTTGCCGAGGCCTAATGAAAAGCTCTATTGTGCAGCCTTTTACTAACACTCTTTTCACAATTCTGGCTGAGAGAGGAATGTGAATAAAAGGCACAAGCAATTAAGGCGGAAACCTCATCCTTTTTTCATGATGTATTTAGGGAAATGGGTGGGGGTGCACATTGATCAGAGGTCTGCACTTTAAAACACACACACACACATACACACAACCCATACAACCTTGATAAAATCACAGCAACTGAACAGCAAATTTAGTCTTATCCAGAATATGAACTTAACTAAACTGACTTTAACATTAACAAACTAAATCCCACCAAGATTCACACTGCATTTTTAACAACAAAAAAGCTTTTCTCCTGAATGCTGTGTATTCTCCTGAATCAAACATCCTCTGTAGTTTCTCTCAGACAGATTTTTAAGAGGTGAAAGTCAATTCAAATTAAAACAAAAAGTTGCAAATAATGCAATTGACATCTTCCTTATTTTAGAGAAGTGCTTTGAAAAGTATCTAAGGAAACAAGAAACAGGTGTTGATTCCTTTAAAAATAACTTTTATGGAAATCTGTACAAAAATTTTATTTATACAAATAGTGAATGTTGAAGCTACAATATAATGACATTAAAAATTCACAAAACACAATTTAATATCCTCGGTCTTCCAGCCAACATAACCAAGTTTTCTTTTCAATGTGACTTATCAGACCACTTGAAGGAGACCCAGTTTTCTACTAATAAATGAGTGTGCTATAGAATTAATCATTCAGAAAACACAATAGTAAATGACAATGGTGGAAAGATGTGATTTTGCTTACTCAATGATAAATTTACATGTGTTCAAAGAAAAACTCTAAGTTCTGGCCTTCACTGTAATTAAAGAGGCAAAACTCAGGAAGAGAAAGGTAAAAAGTAGTTTATTAACACACCAAAGTGGCATGCCTGGGTGGACCCACCCAGTTGGGAGAATTGCCTTTTTTTTTCCTTTACAGACAGGAGTAAGTATCTTCCATATATGGGCAAAGATATTTTGATTGGATCATGTAATCATATGGAGGTGGAACTTGTGCTACCTTAGCTCCTCCCTAAGCATTTTGATTGACCCAGGTTTCAAATTAGGAGATAGGGTTAGTAGTCCTGGCAGCTGTTACCATATACTCATTATGAGAAGATGGGATTAGCGCTAAGGAGATACAGAGCACATTCCTTTCCCTGCAGGCTTGCTGCACTGAGCCAAAATCAAGCAAGGTTAAAATGTGGGGTCATTTCAGAATGACTGCATTACTGACTGATTTTACACACATGGTAATATCTATGTCACCAAAGTAAAATAAATAAATGCTATTTTCGTTAGCAATTCTGGGGGGAGAAATTTACACATTTAATAATTTAAGTAAGATTGTTGACATGTATAATAACAATATTAGAAGCAATTAAAGTTAAGAAAGGAAGTATACATATTTGAAATACTGAATTTGGACTCAAAGAACCCAGGTTCAAATCCCTATTCTATTACTGTGAGATCTTAGGCAAAGTTATTTCAACTCTCTGTCCTTAAGTTTTCTTATCTATAAAATGAGGGCATTTAAATAACCTCTAAGGTCTGTTCAAGGTTTAAATCTATGCTACTATGATCTTAATCTTAATTTCACTAACTTAATTGCATGGAATTGGGAAATGACCAAAAGAAAAAAAAAGATTTTCATATCAACATTAAGTCAAGACAATAAAGAGCTGCACTAATTTTTCCAGTGCTTTTCAAGTGCATGCATAGAAATCCATTCGGTTCTCAGATAGTGTTCAAACCTGTTATTATGGAAGTACTCTGAACGTATATACATTTATTTTGAGAAATGTAATAGTTAGCAATATACCAACCTGCTTACACAAGGGATCTATTTGTACAGCCAAACAGTTCTAATCTCCCTCTCTAGAAATTTTGTAATTACCCTTTCTTCTTTCCTCACCTTCTGTCTCCTTTATTCAAAGTCACCAAATGTTATTGTTTCTTATTTTGAAATATCCCTAGGTTTTACTTTCTTCTCCATTCCTATCATCAGCAATCAGCTTAGTGGAAACCTGTATCACATACCTAAGAAAACTGCTGTAGTCTCAACTGGTCTCCAGACACCTCTCCTTTTAATTCAGTCTGCCACTCATCACTACTTCCCCTGAGGGCACCCTCCTTATTTCCCCACAAAAAATCATGTTCATTCTTAGTCTTTGTTTAGGTACTCCTATGGAATGGAAAGATTTGCCTTCTCACTTTTAACTATACATTCTTTAAAGTTTAGATCCAATCTTACTTTCTCCAAGAAGCATACTCTGATTACTTTAGGTCTCTGAATTTCTATGGTTGTAGGTGGCACAGTGGAAAGAGTGCCAAACCTGGAGTCAGAAAGACTTGAGTTCAAATCTGGCCTCAGACACTTACTAGTTGTGTGACCCTGGGCAAATCATGTAACCCTGTTTGCCTCAGTACCTCATCTGGAAAAATGACCTGGAGAAAGAAATGGCAAACCACTCCAGTTCTTTGCCAAAAAAACTCTAAATACAGTTATGAAGAGTCAGATATGACTGAATTGACTGAACAACACTTAATTACCCTCTCATATTCAGTTTCCTCTTGTAAAATAGGAAAGATAATAGCTGTAGAACCAGTTCAAATGGCTAATGTGAAAATTTAGTGAGGTAATGAATTTAAAATACCTGTAATACTTAAAAGTGTCAGTACTAAATATATTTAGTAAAAATACTAAAAAAAAAGAGCTATAATTTTGATGAGGTGGTGCTCCTTCCAATGGTGAAGAGCATACTTTTCCATGGTTTCTCATCTTTTGCTTTTTTGGCCATGTTCTTCCATTAATCTTCCATAGAAGATCTAGTCGACATGCAGGATGTCTTCCTTTGTTTTGCTCCATTCTTTTTCTAATCCTTCATGTGTGTATGTGTATTTGTGTGTGTCTACACACACACACACACACACACACACACACACACACATACATATATGAATGTAACCGAATGTAACCTCTTTGGAGACAGGGATATTGCTTGCTTGTATTTCTGTCCCCTATATTTATCATTGTACCTGTCTAGTAATAGCAATAGTATCTATCTGTCTGTCCATCCATCTGTCTAAATGTCTTTCTTTTACTATAGTTTCAGAGCAGATGTGCTTTGAAAATTTCTCTGTAAGACCTTATTTAATAAAGGTTATACAAGTGGAAAGTCTGACTTTTAAAGTTCAACCATGTTTTAGGTTGCTTAAATTAACCTTCAACTAGTTAAATGTAATTTGTTTTTACTCTTGCCTAGGTCATAACCATTTGAATAGTTTTCCTTAAGCTCTTCCAAAATAAATTTGCCTTTTATTTCAACCTCAAACATGGGAAATTCTAACTCAAGAAGAAATAAAAAGAATGTTTAGATATGAATGAAAAAGAACAAAACAGAAATTATGAGACAATATAACAGACTACAGTGTTTACTCTTAAATATTATAGAAAACAAAATAAAATATCATAAAGCATGTAAATGCTTTTTTGTAATGATAAACAACGAATATGTAGATACATACACATATGTTGTTGTTCAGTTGTTTTTCAGTCGTATCCAACTCTTCATGACCCCATTTAGCATTTTCTCAGCAAACATGCTAGAATGGTTCATCATTTCCTTTTCTGTCTCATTTTACAGATGAGCAACTGAGGCAAACAAGGTTAAGTGTTTTGCCCAATACCCCTCAGATTCACCTGTCTAATGAAACACTGATATCCTGGATTCCATTGTTACATAATTTTACTTTTTATTGGACAAACTGTCAATACATTTGTTGGTTTTGAATTCTCTGTTTCTGAGATCTCTAATATTTTGTTCTCTAACTCAGGACACAATTTTGGATTGTGTCATTTCTCCCATATCCTAATCCTAATTTTCCTGTCCTTTGCCCTGACAATAACATACAATTTATCAATATATTTTACTCAGGCTTCAGCCTTCATTTCAGACACATCTCATTTCATATCATGAGATACTTCTTATGGTTACCACAATGAATTGCCTTCCAGCCTGAAAAAAAAATCTTCTCAGCTACAGTATCACCAATATCTTAGCTCTCTCTGATTTTCAACGTCTCCAGGTCCCCGGACCTCCAACTCTAGATGTGTGCCCTAACACATCATTACATATTTAAAATATTATATTTAAAGACAGAATGAATGGAAGACCTTCTAGATACTGTGCTAATCTCTCCCCTTTTTCCCTTTTAGACACTACAAGAGAACACTACTGAAATACTCATTATGAACCTCATAATGTAAGCTATTTGAGACCTTTACTTCTTTCCTAAGTTCTCAGTTCTTCTTATCTACTCTTCCTTATAACAGATTTTCATAGAAAAATTGAGTCCATCTGCTCTTTGTTACACCCATTTCCACCTTGTCAAATATTTGACTTCATCTTCTGATGATCCTTAATCAGGTCAAAAGTGGAGGTACCTTTCTTGCTCCGTAGAGTTAATTTTTCCACCTCTACTCTACATATCATCTCCTCAAGGAAATTATTTGAGAGCAAAATAATTCTGGAAAAAATTGGGTTAATTTTAAACACATGTCAGATATGGATCATAAATTTCACATCATACTCACTTTTATTCCCAATTCATTAAAAAGAATACCTTTCATGGTGGGGTATTTCATGCACAAGAATATTCACCATGTATATTGAGCTATTAATACTAGGTCCCCAAGTTCCAGCAGGAAAGGTGGACAGTTGTCTGCATGCCCCAACTTTCCTCTATAAAGAAGTTGAGTAGGATGGTGTCTTTTTCACTGTGACCACAATCCCATCTCATTCCCTTAACTGACTTTTAGTGTTTTAGATTTCTGAAAATTTTTGTCCTCATTCTTCCCTGTTATCTGCAATTTTGCTCTTCTACTTTTCTTGCTTCAACTTAACTCATTTCTAGATATCTTCCTCTATTCCTCCTCCCCCACCCTTTGTAAACTCCCTGGCCAATAATACACCTAGTAAGTGACAGAGTTGGGATGAGAATCCATCAATCCCAGCCTGTCCATGAACATGGTTGGTTTCTTCAGGTGAGTTCAGTGACTTGGCTTAGAGTGGAAGATTCATTTTAAGGAAAACTAGAAAATAAGTTAATAAGGTAAATTAGTGTTAGATTATTCCAAGTTAAGGATTATAGAAGCACAGATCCGGAGCTAGAATGTATTTTGAAGATTACTTAGTCCAATAACTCTATTTTATTGAAGAGGATAACTGAGGCCCAGAGAAGTTAAATGATTTGCTGAAGGTCATAGAGATGAGATTTTAACCTAGGTTCCTCAACCAAATTCTACTGTGCCACAATGCATTTGTAATAGGAATTTAGATTTTACTCTAATAAACAGTGAGGGAGCATTTAATATTTTTGAGAAAAATAACAAAATGAAATAGATATTTTTAAAAGATTATTGTGCTCATGAGGTATAAAATGTAGGGGGGAACAATTGAGGGCAAGAAGACCTTCTTTGTGACTATAGCAATATTATTTTAGTAACTAAGACAGTACCTTCAGAGACAGAGATATTGTTAAAGAATAATTAACAAAAATTTGTAACTGGTTAGATATAAAAAGTGGGGGAAGATGACAACACAATTTCAGATGAGCTGCCACAATAGAGAATGAATCCTCTGACTACCAAGAGGCTGGATACCCATTTACTGGTGGATGTAATAGAGCAAATCCATGCTTTAGTCCTTCATTTTTCAAAAGGACCATGGCATCAGGGAAATGATGACATGACTTGCAGTTGAGTTGGATTTGAGTGAGGGAGGACTCTGCAAGGTCACCAGCCTCACTTTCTCCTCCAGAGCCATCAGTTTCCAGTGACCTGATATTCATGAGGATGACTGGAGATGACCCAGGATGCAGTGGGAGACCATGGCCATTTTCTGCTAAGGCCTTTGCAGTTACTCACTGAGAGTGAGGTAATGCTGATTCAGTGAATAGGCCTCTTTAAGAAGTGAGTCAAGGGGGCGGAGCCAAGATGGCAGAGTAGAAACAACACTTCCAAGGTGCTCTGCCCCACACCACTTCCAAACAATGTAAAAGGGGAATCTGAACAACTTCTGGAGCCCCAGCACCCACAGAACGACTCAGAGAAGCTAACCTCCTGCTGAGGATAGCCCAGCAGCCCTGCAGGGAGCGGCCAAATGCAGTGTGCTAGGAACCAACAGCACGGTGCTCTGGGAGCCGAGCCCAGGCCCCTGTGAACTGCAGTTTTAGCCCCAGGGTGGTGGGGCCAGCAGCCGTCTGGACAGACCCCAGAACACCAGCAGCTGTGGCAATTCCAAAATTATCAGCATAGATATGCCTAGGACAAAGTGAGAGGTTAGTGCCCTAAGGACTTTGGGACCAGTATTTGGGGAACATATCAGCTTCCTCCCTTGGGGGCGAACAGCTGCTGAGGAAACGCGGCACAAAGGCCATTTTGCAGCATCAGTGGCAGCTCCAGCTCCTGGTCTGCAAACTGTAGAGAGACCCAGCAATCAGTCTGGGGGTTAATCGCTCTTGCTTTAACCTGCTTGGATATGGATTGTGGTCTTGGGGGTATGTCTGGGGAGAGTATCCAATTTGCCAGAGTGGGTGGGGGCTTTACAGAGGCCACCCAACCTCCGGAAGTTGTGAAGACCCCACGTTTGGGACAGAAGCTCTCCTGTCTGGTGGCAGAGTCCTACTGTGGCAACAAGACCCAAAATCAAGTAATTAAGTGGCAATATGCCTAGGCAAAGGAAACAAAATAAACAGAAAAATTCAACATTGGACTCCTATTTTAGGGGCAAAGAGGATCAAAGCATGGAACAGGAGGAGGACTGTGAGGTCAGAACTCCTGCACCAAAAGCCCCAAATGAAAATACAAGCTGGCTACAGGCCATAGAGGACCTTAAGAAGCAGATAAGAAAAGTGGGGGAAAATTGGGAAGAGAAATGAGAAAGATGTAAGAAAAGTATGAAATGACAGTCAACAGCCTGACTGAGGAAAATAACACCTTAAAAAATAGACCAACTCGGCAGCTCCTAGGACTTTGTCCCTAGGACTGCCGCTGGCCAGCTAATAAACGCTTCCTGAATTCGATTACTGATGGTCTTGGCCTGGTGATTCTGTCCGAGTGTCCATTTCACTTGGAGGTCCACCGACGACATGTTAGTCCTCAGTGACACTCTGGAGGGCCGTCCCTGTGACGAGCGGACCGAGGTCTTGAGTTGACTAGTCACCTGTTAGCCTCGCCATGACTGGGGTTTCGGCTTTGCCCAGAGGCGCCGATAGAGGGTGGGGGAGGCCACCGATTTGCTTATATCAGCCCCCCTCTCTGACGGTGCCTTTTGATGAACATCGAACCCACCAAATTCTCTCTGTATCTGTGCTGTCCTTACAGGCATTGACGGAGGTGCAAGCTGCTGTCCATACCCTGCTTGAGGCATCCAGTGACCACCCTCCTGAGACACCCTCGACCATACAACCCAGTGAAATTGGCCAGTCACAACCTGCTCAACCGCCTGAACAATGGTTGGCCACCCCTACCGGCGACCTGCCAGGAGTCTTGGGTGATTACTCCCAAAAAGGACTCTGACCGGTTCCTAACGCCTCCAGAGGGACTCTGGTTCGCTTGCACCCTTGGCCTCACAACTTGTCTTGGGGAAGTACATTTCACTGACCCGAATGAGCTATGTGTAGTGGCTCATGTACTTCCCCAGGTTTACATTTACTCTGAGGTGGGGGCATCTGAACATTTTGACCTTTTGAGGCAGCCACGGGCAGCCCCCATCCTTGTTCCCCTCCTGGTGGGCCTAGGCATTGCAGGCTCCACGGCTGTGGGGGTGGCAGCCCTGGTCAAAGACAACACCAATTTCCAGTCCCTCAGCAAACAGGTGGACCAAGACCTTAGGTCCCTACAGGGCTTGGTCACCCATTTGGAATCTTCCTTGGACTCCTTGGCAGAGGTTGTCCTGCAAAATCGAGGGTTGAACCTCCTGTTCCTAAAACAGGGGGGTCTGTGCATGGCCCTGGGCGAAACCTGTTGTTTTTATGCTAACAGATCTGGAGTTATACCGGAATCCCTTGCCACTCTCTGTAAGCGCTTGGACTCTAGGGATCAAGCCCGAAGATCCACCTCCTCTTGATACCAGTCCCTGGATGACTGGTTCCCCTGGTTGATGACCCTTCTCTCGGCCCTTGCTGGCCCTCTACTTCTTCTCCTGCTAACCCTGTCTGATTAACCACCTACTCTCTTTTATCCAATCCAGACTTGAGGCCACCAAACTCTTTGCAATCCACATGTCCTACAAAACCCTAGAATCGGAAGAATCCTTAGTCTGACCTAAAACAGGGGGGAGTGAAGTAGTATGCCTTGACATTTCACTGGCTTATGAGGGGCCCACCTTTGTATCCTGAATTCTTGTAAACCCAAGAATCCTCCATTCCGCTAGGTTATCGAACATCTTTAACCCAGTGTGCCCTAGCCCACTCTTATCTCATCCGACCAAACCCAAGAATCCTCCCTTCGGTCATTGAACAACCTGCGTTATCTAAGATTGCCCCCGCCCCATATCCTGCCCGACCAGCCTGCCCCTGATACGATGGTAGCTTTTGGACTATTTAAACTGTGTGTCTACTGGGGTTCGGGGCAGCTCCTAGGACTTTGTCCCTAGGACTGCCGCTGGCCAGCTAATAAACGCTTCCTGAATTCGGAAAAAAAAAAATAGACCAACTCAAATGGCAAAAGAGGCTCAGAAAGGCAATGAGGAGAAGAATGCCTTAAAAAGCTGAATTTGCCAGATGGAAAAAGAATCTCAAAAGCTCACTGAGGAGAATCATTCCTTCAGAATTAGACTGGAGCAAATGGAAGCTAGTGACTTTATGAGAAATCAAGATGCTGTTAAACAGAGCCAGACAAATGAAAGAATAGAAGGCAATGTGAAATATCTCATGGGAAAAACCACTGACCTGGAAAATAGATCCAGGAGAGATAATTTAAAAATTATTGGACTACCTGAAAGTCATGATCAAAGAAAGAACCTAGAAATCATCCTTCAAGAAATTCTCAAGGAAAATTGCCCTGATGTTTCAGACCCAGAGGGGAAATAGAGGTTGAAAGAATCCACAGATCACCTCCTGAAAAGGATCCCAAAAATAAAACTCCTAGGAATATTATAGCCAGGTTCCAGAACTCCCAGATCAAGGAGAAAATACTACAAGCAGCCAGGAAGAAACAATTCCAATATTGCGGAAACATAGAATAGCCCAGGACCTGGCAGCTTCTACACTGAGGGATCAAAGGGCATGGAATATGATACTCCAGATGGCAAAAGAGCTGGGATTGAAGCCAAGGGTCACCTACCCAGCAAAACTGAGTATCTTGTTTCAGGGGAAAATATGGTCATTCAGTGGAATAGGGGACTTTCAGCCATTCTTGAGGAAAAAACCAGAGTTGAATAGAAAATTTGACATTCAGACACAAGAATCAAGAGATGCTTGAGTAGGTAATCAGGGAAAAGAAATCAAAAGGAACTCATCAAAGTTGACCTGTTTACATTCCTACATGGAAAAACAATAACTGTGTCTGATGAAACCTTTCTCACTATGAAAATAATTGAAGAAGGGTATATGGATATATGAATACATATGTGAATGTGTGTATATATGTTTACAAGTATACATGGATAGAGGGCACAGGTTGAATTTGGTGGGAAGGGATGATACTTAAGGGGTGAAGTTAAGAGGTGAGAGAGGAAAGTGACAAGAGGAGATGGGGAGAGAGAGGGTAGGGTAATCTATGTCATGTAAAAGAGGCAAGGGGAAGTAGTTGCAGGGTAGGGGAAGAACAGGAAGGCAAAAAGGCAAAACCTTATTCTCATTGAATTTGGCTCAGGGAGAGAATCACATACATACTAAATGGGATATCTCACCCTGTAGGAAAGTAGGGGGAAGAGGGATAAGAGGGGGGATGATGGAGTGGAGGGCATTCTGGGGGGAGGGGAGGTTGGAAGTACCCACTATAAAAGAGGGACAGGATCAAAGTAGGGAATGGACCAGTTGGGGGGTGGGATGGGTGGGAGGGAAATATAATCAGTCTTTTACAATATATCTACTATGGTAATGTTTTGCATAGCTATACATGTACAACACATACTGAATTGCTTATCTTCCCAGAGGGAGTGGGTGACAAGGGAGGAAGGGATGTTTCAAATGTTAAAAAAAAGAGGAAGAAGTGAGTCAAGAGATGGCTCCTTTAATTACAAAAAGAAAAAGAAAAAAATCAAGCTGGGAGGGGAAGACCCTGCCATTGACATTCATTGTAAATCTGGAGGGCCTAATATACAGCCATTAAAAGGAGGCTGGGCAGGGACCTATTGCTTCAGAACTGGGATAAAGGGAAGAAGCAAGCAAGGAAGGAAAGGGATTTGACTAGATAACAGTCTAAAGGACCTCAAAACTGAGATTATCTAAATCCATGCGTCTTAGTGAATGGAAAAAATTTTAAGTGGACCAAAGGTATCTTCTTTTAAATAATCCCATCTCTTAGATGGGGCCCCCAGATTAGCTACCTCAGGTTCAAGGTCGTGAGTGCATTTCTATCCACTCTAAAACTTGTTTTTGTTTTTCTTTTTGTTCTAGAAGTTTAGCTGAATTTCTCCTGCCTGCTGCAGGGTCTTACTGATTTATCCTTATCAGTGAAAAGGTAAATATGGAAGTAGAAATGTACCCTTTCAATTTAAGAAAGTTTCTATTTTATTTTAAAGTACTGGAGTGTTGTACTGCATTCAAATCTTGAACTGGAGTCATTGGACGGTTCTTACCCAGGCTTGGCCCAGAATACCACATAACCTAACAAGTGTTTATTCTTTCTGTCCCTTATAATTGGCAGCTGGGTAGTACAGAGGATAGAGCACTGGGCCTGAAGACAGGAAGGCTCACCTTTCTGAGCTGAAATCTGGCCTCAGACACTTACTACACTTTGCCAGCAAAACCCCAATGGGGTCACCAAAAATTCGACACGACTGAAAAATGACTGAACAAAATTTAAGGTGTTAGACTATATCTCCTGATATAATTGTTTTCTGGAAATATATTCCTCATTGAAATCTAATATAGCATTCTTTGAGGGGAAGGGAAGAAATTCTAAATTTACAGTGTTTATACAATATATTTAGGTTGTCTTCCACATAAAATCATACCCTCATTATGGGTTACCTTTTTCGTGATTTTTCAAAAAATAGGTATGGTGGGGGTGGCTAGGTGGTGCAGTGAATAAAGCACAGGCTCAGTCAGGAGGACCTGAGTTCAAATCCAGCCTCAGACACTTAACACAAAACTAGCCATGTAACCTTGGGCAGGTCACTTAACCCCAGTTGCCCTGCCTTCCCCACTCCAAAAAGCAAAAAAAAAAAAAAAAAAAAAAATGGTTATGGGGGAAAGGTAAGACTTAATCAAGGATAGAGCCACAGCTAGGGCAAGGTTACCAGGGTCTTTTCTTAGGGTATGAAATCATTTGTACTCTTTCTGTAGGAAGAAATAAATGAGTTTGGAACCCATTTAACAAGAAAATTCAACTAAAACAGGAAACTAACAGGTGATGTAGTTCTTTGACTCTAGTGGCCACACCCCAAATGAACTTCCTTGGGGTTCAATTCAATACAATAAACATTTTAAAAATATTTTCTACATACAAGTACATTCTAGGTTCTGGGGGTAGGAAACAAACATATGAATAAAAATCATAATTGAAGGAAGAAAAAAACACTAGCTTCTAGAGTTATTTAAAAAAGGATTCCCCATGGCTAGGTGGCGCAGCGAGTAAGAGCACCAGCCTCGGAGTTGGGATGACCTGAGATCGAAACCGGCCTCAGAAAATGAGCACCCACACATAATGACTAACCGTGTAACCTTGAGCAAGTTACTTAACCCCAATTGCTTTAAAAAAAAAGTAAAAAATAAAAAAAAAAATTTAAAAAGGATTCCCATATTAGGTGGTGCCTGAGTAGGGCTTTGAAAGAAGGAAGGTAAAGAATTTAAGAGTTAAAGGAGAGTAGGGAATGCATTACTGGTGTGTGGGTCTACTTGTGAAAAGGGAGGACGTGGAATGTTATGGTAGAGGTGTATCAAGTGGGCCAGTTTGGCTGAAATGTAGAAAGTATGAAGGGTTCTAAATGTGACAGTTATAAATGTAGCAAGGTTGAATTGGCCTATAGGGACCATCAGATAGATGGAGCAGGCCGAGCTTGAGTTTGGGCTGCCTCTTTTGTGGTTTTTTTCTTTTCTTTCAAGATGCTAGATGAATAGGTACCTATCTTGAAATGGGTTTGTCCAGGCTTAGAGAAAACCTTGTGTGAGTGATGTAAAGGTTCTATTGAGTTGGGACCAAATGACATCAGAATAAGAGTTCTTGTTCTTTAGACAGGAAAGTTAGTGACAAAAAGTTGATCATTTTACCAGCAGACATGTACTTGGAGATGTTTGGAAAGACTAGAGATGATAGGAAATACAAAATTAACAGTCCCATAAACTTTTATATTTTGATTAGGTTTCCATATTATCTCTGCAGCAGGTAGTAAGAGTAATTATAAGTTAAGCTACTGACTCCTGTCTAAGGTGTTCCATTAATGCACACTGGGATTCTTTTTATGGTTAGCATTACTTTTATGTGTGAGAATAAATTACCTGTCTCATACCTGACTCATGTTAAACATTGAGTACCTTTTTACTCTCTATTTCAGGGAAAGTCTAGAGGTGAGCCATAATCCAAGTCCTAAATCAAATCCCTCCTAGAACACTGGGGTCAGGGTTTAACAAAACAGAATGTGACAATAGGGACCCATTCCCTTTCTAATTAGAGATCAGGATTCCTAGGACTGAAGTAATTCCAAAACACATGCCCAGGTACAGAATCAGGAGTATCCTAGTTCCTCTGGGTTCCTCATGTTTAGCTATAAGGACCTCACCTGAATTTTAAGGGAATAATTCCAATAAACCATGAGTTTTTAAATTCATCTAGGAAGCCCCTCACAAGTAGATAACTCATCTTTTTTTTTTTTAACTTTCTTTTTGAACTGAGACCAGAACTCCACTTGGATTGCCCTATGTAGTGCCAGAGAATGGGGGGAATATAAGGTGCCCCAAGGTGCAGGAACCCAAGGAAACATTCTCTTTACTTGTAATAACATTGTCTCTCTTTTCCCTTTTTCACTATTTGCTTGGGTTGGGGCCAGTACTTTTCAAGTACTAGGAGATAGTAACCTCTGATAAGCTTTATAAAATGTTCTTAATTTAATTTGCATAACCCTGACTTTTAAGGGGTGATTGTCATCTCTAAGCTCACTAGCTATGTTAGGCTATGCCTCTCCCAACAGAGAGAAAGAGAGACAGACAGAGACAGAGAGAGATGGAGACAGAGAGACAGAGAAAGACAGACAGAGAGAGAGAACTAGTACATACTTATATATTTCAGTGTTTGAGAAACATGTTCCATGAATTATATGAGAATCCTTAGAGAGCAAAACACTGGAGAAGGCACAATGCTTGAGCCAACCTGGTACTCCTGAAGTGGAGATATGGATATATGTACAAAACATAGAAATTACTCAGTAAGTAATATATTTATAGAATTAATTATTTTAAAATTGTTGGACTGACAATTTAAAAAATTTCAGGGTGGTTTTAGATAAATTATTTGATAACAGATAGAAAACTGGAGTATATTAAAGACTATCCCCCCAATGTTGATATTATTATCATGGCAAAAAAAAAGTTTTAAAGAAAGAATATTGGCTGAATGGGCAATAGGTCAGACATATTTGGAAAGTCGATTTTCCAAGAAGAAAGTCACTAGAACAAGAATCAAAGTTGGTCACAGATTTCAGATGTTCATCAAAGGGGTCTGAGCATCTGGAACAGGTGTCTTTTCTCATTTATGTTCCAATTTGTGGTAAGAGATTTTGTTTGTCATGCCAAAGGATTTTGCAGAGTCTAACCTGATAAGCATTTACCAATCTATTAATTTATTATATAATTTATTTTGTAGATGTAGATATTTGTCTAAAGAATGGAATAATGAATGTCAATTTATCTTTCCAATTTTTTTCTGGTACCCTATTCACCTTTTCAAATCTACCATTAACCAAACTTTCCTCAGAACTATTGAACAAATGATTTGGCCTCTTTAGTTCAAAAACAATTCTTTGAAAAACTGAATCCTAGCAAATACAGCTATATACTCATTTCTTTATCTAAGCCAATGTTTTACTTTTAAAACACTCATAACTCCACTTATTTGTCAAACTTTTTTTTTTTTAGGGACTAAGGGTACCTGTCAAAATAATTTTTGTTTTTATAAAATGTACATACTCACACAGAAGCCTGAAAATAAGATTTCATCCTCTTCTCCCTGCTAATTTACAAAGAAGCTATAGTATATGGTCTTGACAACACGTGTTTCCCATTTTTGCCAGTCTGATAAAAGCATACCAAGTCAATGGTTTTTAGCTTGTGATTTAGTGATTGTTCTAACCCTGACTGTCAGTGACCTGTGTGTTAGCTGGAACAGTAAAATCAGAAATTAGCATGCAGCCTCCTTAAATGCCAGGCACATACACCCTTTGCAGAAGAAAGATTATAATAGAGCCCATATGATATTTCCCATTTAACAATGAAACATGTGACATTAACTAAGAAGAGGAATATATTCTCAAATATACCTAAGAAGTTTATACTATTTAGATCCTAAACATTAATTTTATTGTAATGAGTGAAGAACTAATTAAATGAGGGTTTCCTTTCTATTAAATGAGGAAACACCATTCAGGAAAATGATGAAAA
Source organism: Gymnobelideus leadbeateri (assembly GCA_011680675.1). Classification (NCBI taxonomy): domain Eukaryota; kingdom Metazoa; phylum Chordata; class Mammalia; order Diprotodontia; family Petauridae; genus Gymnobelideus; species Gymnobelideus leadbeateri. The sequence goes on from WOXC01008355.1 coordinate 883,152, forward strand.
TTAAATACAGAATATTTTAACTTTATTAACCTTGACTCATCTATATTTATTTAAGCCAATTTCCAAAGACAATTAAATATTGTCAACAGTACTGAACCAGCCTCTATCCTGTGGGTGGCCGGAGCTGAACAAAGAAGGCTAGAGATAGGAGAATCAGGAATCAAGCAGAAGTTTAATTTCAAAGTGAGGGAAACAGCTTTCAAGCCAGGACACATATGCTGGAGCCCCACCCCTGCGGAACCAGATTTAGTGTGGGGAGATCTCAGTACTTATAGCAATAGCTGCACTGTGAACTATAGCCCTGACAATGAGGGGCATTAACAGCAACAATGTGACAAGTTTGATTCATAATTTATCCAAGCTCAGAGAACACCTGGTACTGGTCAAAGCAATATAATAATCACCTTAAACAATTCTAGGATTTTGCTTTTTGGCTGATCACATCCAGAGGGCAAGAGCAGAGGATTGTTATTATGCTAAGTTCAGGGCAGAGTTTGCTTACTGGGCCTTAGCTCTAGAAAACAGGGTGTCTTCTAATGTCTTGACAATATTGTAATCAGTAACTTTATGAAGTTATTTTTAAAATTAGTCAATAAGAATTTAAAATTAGTCAATTAGTAGTTCACTAATACAGAAATTAGTGAATTACTGGATAAATAATTGTTAAAAAAAATCAAATATTTGAATATGTGATTTTTTTCCAGCTTTACATTTACATAGCTATGAAATTGTGAATAAAACTGTTAGCTAAAATTCTATTATTTATTCCAATATGAACAATAAAAAGAAATGCGGAATAAGTGTCAAAAACACAGAGATGTTTTAACCTGGAAATTCTAATAAAAAGCAAAAATTTATGTCTAATGAGGCAAATGTTTCCAAAAGTGCTCTGCTATTTAACCCACAAATAATTACTTTTTCTCTCTCTGGGAAAACCCATTTAGGTGTGGCAGACTGATAATGATCTTTGATCAGATATGGAAACTGAATTAACTACTTGGCTGCTCAGAAATCCTACAGTGGAGTTTGGAATTGGTCCTATGGTTTTGTCATTTTGCATTTAGCTAGTTATTTTATTTATTATTTCCATATTCACCAGTGACATAAAATTTTGAAGTTTCAGAGGCAGAGATATCTTGGTTAACAACTAAGTAATGAATTCTTTCAAATAAACACTGGTATGAAACATTTCTGTAGGGTGGTTGTTTTGATTTTAAAATTTTATTGATGATAGTGTCAGTTAATTCATTGCTGGACCATTTGTTTGCCTTTATTGAAGTATGGATATGGTATATTTGCATCCTTATTGAAGCAAATTTATTTAAAAATCTGAGTGTCAAAAAAAGAATATAAAATATGAAATCTGGGGGAAAAATAGTCCATTTTCTCTCTCCACCTTTTGCCCTCAACCTGACAAGTTTTTCTTTTAAACCAAAATAACTGTCAATGTAGTCAACATAGTTGAACTAGTTATAAATGTAAACAAATTGACAACTCTTTAAAAATATTTATTCATGCCTCACCACTTGTTTTTATCCTCTGTCCTCCACTGGTATAGCATTTACCAAAAGTCATTCATTAATGGCAACTGCTAAATCCAACAGTCTTTTTTTTTTTTGTTCACATCTTTTCTCTGTATTATTAGACTCTGGTAACTATCTACTTCTATCTTGGCTTCCATGATATGGAATGCTAATGGTTCTCCTCCTACCACTGTGATAATTCAATTTCCTTTACTACCCACAATCTTCTCAATGTCTTTAAAATCAATGCTTTTCCAAGTTCCCCCCCCCCCCCCCTTGATCTTCTTTATGTGCAAACTCTCCCTTAGTGATCGCAGCTAGCAATATTGTTTCATAAAGCACATCTCTACAAATTACTTTCAAGTCTAAATCTCTACTCCCAACTCTTCCTCAGCATTCCATTTTTTTTTTCTTTTTGGAGGGCAATTGGGGTTAAGTAACTTGCCCAAAGTCACACGGCTGTTTTTTTTTTGTTTGTTTGTTTGTATGTATGTGTTAAGTGTCTGAGGCCGCATCTGAACTCAGGTCCTTCTGACTCCAGGGCTGGTGCTCCCATTTCTTAAAAGCTGGGTCAATGATGTATCAATCTCTGTACCCTCAACATTCACCATAGTACTTTGGACATAGTAGATAAATGATGGTGCCATTGAGAGAAATAGAATGGTCAAAAGGAGGAAGGAGTTTATAAAAAATCATAAATACTATTTGGAACAATTTTATTTTGAGATAACAATGGGACATCCTGCTGGAGAAGTCCTATAGGAAGCTAGGATTATGGACACGGATCTCAGAAGAATAATTAGGACTAGAGATATCTATTCGGGAGTAATCTGTAGAAAGGTGGTTATTGAAATCATGAGAGGGAATGAGGGCACAACAAGTAATACAATCTTATATCTGCCTCAGTTTCTTAATTTGTAATATTGGGATAATAATAGTACCTACCTTCCCAACTTTTGTTGTGAGGATAAAATGAGATATTTATATTTTGCAAACTTTATTTCAAATCACCACCTCAAAATTCAACCCTCACTTGTGACAAAGAAAAACAATTAAGTAAACACAGTCAATGCAGTGACTGCACCTGCTAATACACATAATATTCAGTTTGAGTTGTGCCTAGCTTCTGTGTGTTTTCTACCCTACAGGCCATTCACTGGTAATTCTCTAATTATTTGTCTTTATGTTGGTAAAGAGTGTTTAGTAGTTATATTTATATGTTTCACATGTATTATGGTAAATTGACTACTAGATATTTCACTCTATTTGTAGTTATTTTAAAAGGAATTCTAATTTTTCCAAAGTTTTATCAGTACTATATAGAACTCATTTTTTATCCTGTTACCAAAAACAATTGATCATTTGAGTTAAAAACTTTTTTTTCTGGATTTTCTTGGGTTTTCTAAGTTTCTGTCATGTAATTTGAAAATTAAGACTCTTCCCCTTGCCTTATTCCTATAATTAATATCTTTATGTTATGTCAAATAATAGTTGGGAAATGGAATAATCATCTTTTACCCCTATTTTACTGGAACTGTCCCATTGCTGTTGATCATTATTCTAGGGCAGCAATTCTTAAAACTTTTTGGTCTTAGGACTTCTTTAGGCTTTCAAAAATTCTTTGAGAACTCCAAGAGATTTTGCTATACATATATATTATAAATTAGAATTGATGCATTTAAAACTAGTAATAAACCCACTACATGTAAGTAACACTTTAATTGAAAAAAAATTTTTTTGCTTAATATATGACAACTGGATGGTCATGCCTGTTTCTGTATTCTTTCTATTGCAATATATTCTTTTGGTTGATATATATACGAAGAAAATTCATATAAACAGTAAAAAAGGGAATATTTTTCATAGGACAATGATATCTTAGTATTATTATGAAAATAATTTTAACATTGCATACCCCCAACAGGTCTTGGAGACCCCAAGGATTCTGTGCACCACACTTTTGAGAGTCACTGTTTAAAGCGACATTATAGAATTTGTTGTAAATACCATCACCTTGCTTAGGTGATTTCGATTCAATTTCTACTCTGCTTCATTGTAGCATACTTTTTAATCTCATCTAGAGACACCATGGAAGAATTCTTAACCACAGAGTACTACTATACTGCTTCACTGGTATTAACACCTATGAAATGACATTTGTATTTCCAGATCACACCTTAAAATATAAGAATGACAGGCTTCTAGGCAAGGATGGAGTATACCTAACAAATTATGGTAAAAATACATTTGCCTGGTGTCTTGCTACATTAAAATTTTACAAAAGTTTGAAGTCTAAAAAGGTGGAGAAGGGAGAAATTTGGCTAAGTATATATACCAAGTTAGATACCAAAGACGGAGAGAGATGGCACAATGCATCTTTTTCTCAGAGGAAACTCAGAAGTTCCCAGGAATAAAAAAAGAAAACAAAACAAAACATCAGAGGGAGAAGACCAAGGCATAGGTATGATTCCATTCTGATGAGTGACTTCAGTTATCAAGACATTTGCTGCAAATCTCTGTCAAAAGCCAAGCAGCTGGCAATATCTTGATTTGTCTTAATGATAATTTCAGAGGCAGCAAGGTGGTGCGGTGGATAGATTTCTGGTCCTGGAGTCATGAAGACCTTAATTTGAATGTGGCCTCAGACACTTAGCTGTATGACCCTGGGCAAGTCACTTAACCCTGTTTGCCTCAACTTCCCCATCTGCAAAATGAGCTGGAGAAGAAAATGGCAAACCACTCAAGTATTTATGCCAAGAAAACCCCAAATAGGATCATGAAGAGTCAGACAGACTGAAACAACTGAATAACAATAATAATTTTATCCTTTAAAAGGTAATTCTTTTCTGTATCTGCTTCTTGCTAATAGGGAAGAACTGTTTGCTGGGTTGGAAGTGATAAGAATCTTGTGAGGGAAGTGACCACTCTCTCCTAGAGTATAAGATAGAGGAGATAAATCCTGAGTATAGTCTGATTTTAGAAGAGCAGATTTCAAAGCATTCAAAGGAAAGGTGGGTAGAATTCTGTGGACTCCTGTAGGATTCCTTGGAGAACATCAGCTGAGGAAACATGAATAACTGTCAAGAATGATATCCTGAGGGGCGGCTAGGTGGCGCAGTGAGTAAGAGCGCTGGCCTCGGAGTTGGGATGACCCGAGATCAAATCCGGCCTCAGAAAATGAGCACCCACACATAAATAATGACTAGCCGTGTAACCTTGAGCAAGTTACTTAACCCCAATTGCTTATTAAAAAAAAAAAGAATGATATCCTGAAAGAGAACAATTCCAATGAAAAGTGAGAGTTGCTCAAAGAGACCACTGTGGAAGTAAAGAAAACTCACCAACTTGGATTAAAAAAAAAAACATATACAAAAGACAGTAGCAAGGGAATGTTAAGAATACAATATATAAAGAATACAAAAAAATATTGTGATCCTCTACGAACACTGTCAAGAGAGTGAAAGCTCAGAATCAGCTGAGGTTGGTAAGGAAAATTAAGAACAAGAATGTTTTTTTTGTTGTTGTTGTTGTTTCTTAAGCTATTTATTGTAAGAGAAAGGGGAATGTCAGTAGAAGAGAAAAGACTGCAGCTCAGAGTGGATTACACATTGATAACTGACAACAAAGAGAAGGCAGAGTTACTCAATTCTTAAGTTGCTTACGTTCTCTAAGGAGAATAACCTTTGGACTGGAAAGAATGGGATGAAAATAGATAATAGGAAGTTAATACACAAGATCTATAGGAAGATAGTAAGAGTGCACGCTCACTGCCCTTGATGAATTCCTGTCACCTGTCATAGAAGAACACCACCAAGCACCACAGGACCTGGCAACTGTGATTGCTAACTACTGACAGGATTCTGTGAAAGATTGTGGGGAACAGGGAAGAGACCTTCAAAATGATTCCAGTGCCTGAGGCTATGCCAACATAGCTTCAGGCCAAAAAGTATTTATAAAATAGAATTGTAATAGAAACTGTAATTTTCTAGAGGGGAATCACAGAATCACAAAATTTCAGAGTTCAATGGGATCACAGAGGCCAAGGAGTTGAATCTGTATCTGAAAATCATTCAGCCTTTGCTTGAAGAACTCCTACTTTCAGTGACAGTGTGATACAGTTTGGGATTGTTTTATTTATTTAGGATTTTTTATGTCTCCATCAGCGTGTCTGCTCTGTTTCACACCCAGCAGCAGAATTCAGCTCACTCCTCCACTCCCCACTTGTTCCTTCCAGAAGCAGTGAGGTCTGGATTAGCCCTATCCCTGCCCCACCTTAGGGGGAAGGAGTAGTGTTGTCTCACTTAAATTAAAATCCTTTTGGGATGATCTGGCATAGCTGGAATGATAACTAGCATAACTTGATTCCGGAATCTAGGGTATATCATTCTACAGTATATTATTAAAAAAGATGGTTAATGAATATCTAAAAAAGGAAATGGTATCCACAAAGAAATAACATTGGTTTTTGAAGAATAAGTCATGTCAGACTAATCTTAATTCCTTTTTTAATAGGGTCTTTAAACTGGTAGATCAGGAGAATGCTTATAGACATAGTTTACCTGTATTTTAAGAGAGCATTTAATAAAATGTTTGCATATTACTCTTACGGAAAAGATACGGAGATATAGGCTAGACAATAATATAATTAGGGGACTTCAGAACCGAATGAATGAATAGACTAAGATAAGTAGCCATCAACGGTTTCAAGTCAACTAAGAAGGATCTCTCTAGTGGAATGCTCTAGGATTCTGTGCTCACTGTGGCATTGAACATTTTTATCTACTATCAGGATAAAGGCATACCTAGAATCCTTACCAAATGTGTAGATGAGACAAATCTAGGGGAGAGAGCTAAATAACATCTAGAATAGAAAAAAAAAACCTTGACAAGTGAGAAAATTGGGCCAAATATCATAGGATAAAATTTAGGGATAATGTCTAGACCTTTGATTTTATTGGCAGAAAGAATTCCCTTTGCCAATGTAGGTCAGCAACTTCTCTGCAATTTGTCTTAGAAAGTTGTGCTGGGAAATTCACATTTTATATACATTTAATTCTCTGTTCTAACTGTCTTTGGGGTGGACAGAAATGGCCCCAGCTGGATGCTGGCCTTTTTCCTTCAGGCTTAGTAGGGTGCCACACTGACACAAAAACATGTCCTGCCTCAGGTCCCTCTGTTATTCATTTTTCTGTATCAACTATATTGCCTCACAGAGTTTTGCCATATTGCTGTCCTAGATCAAGCAAAGTTTGGCTTTGTGGATTTTCATCAGGGTAGTGGGGGGGGGTGGGTAGAAATGAATTCTGTTGTAAGTTTATGGGTTAATTTGTACAATCCTGCTTCTAAAGTGTTGTGAGTAGTGGAAGACTGGGTGTTGAGTGAGTGCTTTAGGAATTACCCTTCTTTGCTGTTAGTTCATTTAATTGTTACCTCCTTACAATATCTACTGCCCTAGACAGTAGAGCCAGATGAAATTGTTTTGTTTATTGCACATATTCTTATTTTGGAGAGGTTTGAGTGGTTATGAGGCTCAGAGAAAATGTCTAGTCCTCCACTGTATTGGTCATGTGACCTGGAAATGTCAAAAACACTCAAAGAACAGAATATTCCACTAGAATGGAAATGGCAATACTATAACCAAACAAAAGCAATGGATACAGCATCAACAAATGTCCCAATGTGGTTGCTTTCTCATTTCTACAACATCTTGATAAGAATGTTTGTTGTATAATCTTAATGAAAGCAAGAAAGTAGTCAGGTGATTTTTTTTTTCTGGTGGGGGAGTGATTATATACAACAGTCCACACAACTGATGGAAATGCAGAAACAATATAAAATTCAAGGAATTTTTTATTCATCCAGATAGCATTTGACTCCAGGTCTATTGTTATATTCTTTAAAAAAAATTCAGTTGGTAGAATAAAATGCAACCTTGTAGGCTCTGCAAACTAGACAACTTCCATTCATATGTTAAGGTTACTCAATTATCATCTCAATGCTGATGACTCTCAAATATACTTGATGAACTATAACTCTGCTGACCTCCAGTCTTAGGTCTGTAACTACCTATTGGAATTGAAGTGGATATCCCATAGACATCTTAAGCTTAACATGTCCGAAACAACTTACCATCTTTTCTCCCAAACTCCCTACTCTTCCAAACTTGCCAATTACTTTTGAGGGTACCACTATCCTTGAGGCTTACAACCTAGGGGTCCTCCTTGACTCCTCTCTCATTCTTCAGAACCAATTTGTTGCCAAGTGTCTATCAGTTTTACCTTTGTAACTCCTCTCACATAACGCTTTGTAACTTCTCTTTCATGTCACTGCCACCACCCTAGTAAAGGCTCTGACCACTTCATGCCTGAACTATTACAATAGCCTGCTACAAGGCTTTCCCCACTTTAGTCTGGCCCCCACTAAACTGTCAATCCCCTGCCTCCCACCCAATCAATACATTCTATTGTCTCCTTATGTCTAGGACTGAAGATAAAATCTGTTCAACATTCTAAATTGCCCTCCCCAAATCTTTCCAGTATTCTTATATTTTATTCCCCACTCCACCTACCTTGTACCCCTAATTCAGTGACATTGTCCTCTTTATTGTTGCTCAAGCAAGATACTTCTTCTCCAGACTCTAGGCGTTTTCACTTGCTTTCTGGAATGTTCTCCCTCCTAATCTCCACCTTCTGAATTCCCTCAAGACTCAACTAAAATTCCATTTACTATAGGAAGTCATTCCCAATACTCTTTAATTCTAATGCCTGTTCTTTGTTGATTATTTCCAATTTATTTTGCAGATAGCTATTTAAAAAAAAATACACAATAATTTGTATATATTGTCTCTCCCACTAGGCTGTGAGCTCTCAGAGAGCAGAGACTATCTTTTTCACTTTTATTGTATCTCCGGTGCTTAATGCAATGACTGGGGCCATAGTAGGTGCTTAATAAATGTTTATTGACTGAATATTAACAACAGTACCAATTTTAAGATGGAAGGTGTGTGTTCATCTAAGGAGGTGGCTAGTGATAGACAATTTCATGCAAAGAACAGAAGGATTCTCTATCAGTATTAAATGTTTCTTCTCAGTCCTCATCCTTCTTGACCTTTCTCCAGCATTTGGCACTCCTGACCCCCTATCTCTTCTCTAGGTGTTCAATATCCCGCTCTCTGTTGATTCCCCCCTCACTGACTGGGCTGCTCCTTACTTCTCTGCTATATCATGATCCATGGACCATCTCCAAATGTGGGTGTACCCCAAGGCTTTACCCTACAAACTTTTTTCTCTTTTTACCCTCTCCCTTGGCAATCTCACTAGCCCTCACTGGTTTAGCTAGCACCCCTATGCAGCTAACTCATAATTTTATATATCCAAACCAGGTTTCCTTTTTGAACTGGTGTCTCAAATTCACAAAACTTATCTTATTTCCCACAAGTCAATCCTCTCCCAGTCATCCTTTTTTCTATCTAGGGCACTAACATCCTTGTAGTCAACTCATTAGGCAAACTCAGTCATTTTTGATTCAATGAATTTATAGGCAGGTAATACTGTATTAATTATAATCTGAAATGCTACAACGTTTTTACATTACTCTTAAAAACAGAGATAGAAAAATATATGCTAGGCAGGCAACCTGGTAAATTGCTTTATCTATCTATCTTTTAATCTATTTATGAAACAGTCACCATTTCATAATGTTTCTGTCAGTGATGCTTTATAATAAACTACAAAATACTAGTTCCTAAAGAACTAAATTTACATAACACCCAAAATGCAATGCATGTAGGCATAAGTAGGTTGAAATACATGACCAATTAAAAATTGTATAAAGAAGTATAAAGGGTGCCATCTGAGAGATATATGACCTGCAAAGATAGATGACTGGTCTTACAGCAAGAGGGAGGAAATAACTATTTGATGCATAACTCATGTGTTCAAAAGTTCTGAGAGAAGGCCTACAGCATACTAGGTGGCTTACCCTTGTTGAAGAATTGCAGATCTTAAACAAAATCTTCATAGGATGAGAAAGCATACATAGATTGCAATCTTATCACTGTTTGGTATATACCAGATTTTAGGACCACTGCACTGTCAAAACACACCCACTTTGGCAGGCACTACAGAAAGAAGATAAATTGGGCCCAGATTGATGTGCAGAAAATGGACTGGATTATAATAGGAAATTACTCAGTGCTTTCAATGATTCTAAGATGCATATATATTATATAAATGTGTAAAAATAGGTACACTCAATATCTATGTGTATATTGCCTTTTTTGGAACACTCTTGTTGCAAATTTATACCCTATATGGCTTTAAACTACACCACTCTTAAAAGAATCAGAATTATAAACTACCCAAATAACTATAAAAACATAAGGGAGGTGATAGCACAAAGAGACACGAATGAACAGAAAAATAGTTGAATAGGTGATATAGTGAGGAATAAAAGACTGAGACATGCCATTGGTCATGTTGCATTCCCTTTCTGGCTTCTGATTTTTTCCAGATTTCACCACTTCCCAGTGGAAATACCTTTTCCTTTGACCTCCTCCCTTTCTCATCTCCCTTTTATGTGTTTTTTCCCCCATTAGAATGTAAGCACCTTATGATCTAGGTATAAAGGATGATATTGTAAGCAATCTGGGAAAGCAAGGAATAGTTTACCAGTCAGATTTGTGGAGAAGGGAAGCCTTTATGACCAAACAAGAGTTAGAGAGCATTACAAAATTCAAAATGGATAATTTTGATTACATTAAATTGAAAAGCTTCTGTACAAACAAAGCCAATGTAACCAAGATCAAGAGGGAGGTGGGAAATTGGGAAAGAATTTTTACAACCTATGTCTCTGATAAGGGACTCATTTCTAAAATATACAGAGAATTGAGTCAAATCTATAAGAATACAAGTCATTCCCCAATTGATAAATGGTCAAAGGATATGAACAGGCAGGTTTCAGAGAAATTAAAGATATCTATAAGCATATGAAGAAATGCTCTAAATCACTATTGATTAGAGAAATGCTCAGGTACCACATCTCACCAGTCAGATTGGCTAAGATGACAAAATAGGAAAATGACAAATGCTGGAGAGGATGTGGGCAAATTGGAACACTAATGCATTGCTGGTGGAGTTGTGAACTTATCCAACCACTCTGGAGAGCAATCTGGAATTATGCCCAAAGGGCTATAAATAATTTCATACCCTTTGACCCATGAATACCACTTCTAGGGTTATATCTCAAAGAGATCATAGAAGTAGGAGGAAGACCCATCTGTACAAAAATATTTATAGCAGCTCTTTTTGTGGTTGCAAAGAATTGGAAATTAAAGGGGTGCCCATCAATTGGGGAATGGCTAAACAAGTTGTGGTATAGGCGTGTAATGGAATATTATTGTGCTATAAGAAACAAGGAGATGGTTTTCATATTTACCTGGAGAGGCTTGTACAAACTGATGCTGAGTGAGAAGAGTAGAACCAGGAGAAATTTGCATACAGTCACAGACACAACATATGTGTGATGACCAACTATGACAGACTGGACTCTTCTTAGCAATGCAGTGACATAAGTCAATCCTGAAAGACTCATGGAGAGAGATGCCTACATCCAGAGAAATAACTAAAAAGAACTGAGTTTGAATCCTGATGGAAGCAAACTACTTGATCTTTTTCTTTTCATTGTTTGGTTTTATTTCCTCTTTAACATTTTTTTATTCCATCTAGTACAATATGCCTTTGTAACCTGACTAATGTCTAAAGTGAAAGTATTTGCAGATCCTGTACTGGACTATATGCCATTGTGGGGGGAGGGAGGGAAGGGAAATTTGAAACTCAAGGAACTATGTAATTGAATCTTGTAAACTAAAAATAAACAAACAAATTAATAATAATTAAAAAAAGAATATAAGCACCTTGAGAGCAGGCAGTGAGTTGACGGAGAGATTTGGGCACATCAGTATAATCATGGATACATTTAGGTATTTATGTATGTAATTTAAATATGCAGTTTTTTTTTCTCCAGTGAGAGAAGTCATATTCTAAAAATTATTTCAAATCACAGTTTTCAAGTACCTGAACACATCATATTAACTTACATGTACTTGGGACTTTAAGATTTACAAAGTAATTTTCTCACAACAACCCTAGTGATCATTATTCCCATTTTTCACCTGAATAGATCGAAGCACAAAGAGATTAACTGATTTTCCATGATTATGTGTCCAGTTAGTGACAGAACTTGTATTTGCTCCTACATCTTCTCCTTCAAATCCATTGCTGTTTCCAATACATGACAGGGATGTCTCTTACAAAGGCTGTGTCCATATTAAGGCTATTTGATTTTTACTATTTAGATTGAATGGAGAAATCAAATAACCACGATCAGTCTGACTGATTTGTCTTCTTTTATTCAGTTTTCTGAATTGACTAATTTGACCAGTTGTTTTGCTGTGACTATGGAAAAAATCTTAGTCTGATAGCAAATTAATTCTCAATATCTTTCCTTATTTTATATTTAAAGTCTCTCATAACATCCTCATTACTAGATTATTTCAGCCACTCTTGTACTTGTGCTGACTCAGATCAGCTCAGAAGAGCTGACTGTTAAATTTTCAGCATGAGAATTTACACCTCAAGAGAAGTTAAAAAACAACTCAGGGCTTGATTTATTGTTTTGTTGATTGTCTAGTCCGAAGAAAAAGTGATGGAGAAAATTTTAATAATGCATTTTTAACTTCAAAGTGTATTGTGTATACAGTCTGCCTCTCCACCACCAAAGAGCTGGTTATTAAACATTTACCAGCACACTTCTGATTTCAACCTTATTGCTTAGCTAGCCTAAAAATATTTTTAGGTTAAAAGCACTATGTGATTTTATTCTGAGATATATGAATGTAATATGAAATTAAAATAAAGTCCTGGGAATAAAATATTAATGTTATCATGTCAATTAAATTCAAATTGTTTGTTTTGCGGGCCCTATCATATTTCTATTAAAGTATTCTAATATTATTGAATGATTTTCATTCTAGTATGGCCAGTGGTTATAATTATGCTTTGCTTTCATCATCCACAATTGATAAGCCATCAGCCTTGGAGGAGAAAGAAAGTGGAGTTGTTGATTTGTTTCGGTTTATTAACTGGTTCATGTTTTGGCAGCTTAGAGTCTAGTCCATGAATCTATGCACACCAAGTCTTAGAATAAGAGTGCTGTCACCCATAAAAGAAAGTAACATTTAGGTAAAGAGGTAGTTAGTAGATAACCATAGAGGTTGACATTACCCCAAGAGTGCCCTCTGGGATTGGGTGGAGTGCATGATGACCAAGGTAAGCATGTGCTTGACAATACTTGGTTCTTATTATTGTAAAGAAGCAGATGAGAAATCACACTATACTGTTTACCCTAGTAAGGAAGAGAGAAAGAACAATTTTATTTTTGTTCATTTTCTGTTCCTAGCCCATTTTCCATGTCTATATTACCCAAGAGGATTAGTTTAAAGTACTCCTTTTATGTGATATAAAATGATTTTAATGTGAGTCTAAAATATAATTTTATTGCACTACTTTTTATGAAATTTATTGACCTTTCAATAATTTCTGATTATAGACAGGAACTTTGGACCAAACCATTAATCTTGTCCTATATGCCATGCTATAGAAAACAAAACAAGTCAAATCAAATTAACCACTATTTATTAGGTGTTTACTATGTGCCAGGTATAGTGATAAGTGCTAGACAAAATGAAAACCAAACCAAAACTTGTCAGTCTTCACACTTGACAAAACTGCAAGCACATAGAAATTTTTAAAATAACAAGGCAACATCATTTCTCTTCTCTTGAATTTCTTTCAGCTATAAAGTTCCCATCACAACTGTAGACCACAATCATTTCCAGAGAGTCTATCTACATCAATATTGAAATAGCAACAGAAAATAGAAAGACAAGCATTCTCCTTAATGCTAAGGGCATGGTTTTATCATTTCTAACTAGGAATGACCTTAAGAATTCTTATATGATGAAAGACACCTATTGGCTTATTGTTGCTAAAAATGGAATCAAATAATCATATTATATTTGAAAATACAATTGGCAACATTTTAAAAATACCTAAATGGACAATGTTAAATAACTCCATTTTACAGCTGAATTTATTCAGAACCTTGGGAGCATAATTTGCAACTAACTCATTTTCTTGAGTTCATCAGGATGCAGTCCTACTCAGAGTTGAGTAGGGACAGAGTTGAAAGGGACCATTCCAAGATTGTTTAATTGTTGCAGAGACCTATTGGTAACACCTGCCCTCTTAAGTTTTTTTCAAGGCAAAATAGTCTCTTCCATTCTCTATGATACAGAATTCTATGGTTGTAACAGAATATTTGTAAAATATTTGAACATATTGATAAAAAAACTCATTTAAATATCTTTCTCCAGGAAAGAAAAATGTGTTCATATCCTCATGGCCCACATCTGTGCAAAAGTAGTATGATCTTCCATTTAGGCAAAAAATGAATGTCAAATTCCAAATTTTTCTTTTGTTTTTGTTTTCTTTTGTTTCCCTTGATATTTTATCCCCCTATCTTGACCAAGTTGAAAGTGGAGTGTTGACCCACAAACCCAATCCTACTTCTGATTGGCACAGAAGTTTTGCTTTATGTATGCCAACATCACTTCACATGGAGGCACCCCATGGGGAATTCAAGGGACCTGCTTCTATGGTCCCCTGTGACATGGATGGGAGCAGGCTTTTCCAATAGGTGCACAGCTGGAACAAACTATATCTTTAAAACTACCAGATTATGACACTGACTCTTTCCTGTTGTTCCCAAAGGGGTTATCCTGTTCAAACATGGTGCAGGTACCATGAACTGAATCCAGTAAAGGGAAAGACAACAACTTTCCACTCTTTATCCTTAGACCCTATACATCCCAAGAAATGGGATTTAAGTTTTGTTCTGGTCTGGGTTTTCATTTTTTAATTTTTTGTCCATTTCATTTCTAGGTGCAAGATAAAAATATAAACAGAAACTTGATCCTTACAAGATATAGATGAGCAGTGGCAACCCTGGAGACCAAAGGGTTCAACTATCTTAACAAGGGAGATTTGAGAAATCAAAGTACCTGACTCTTGAGCACAAGTGGCTTAAGTCTTCGACTTGGTACTTGGTAGCACTGTTCTAAATAGGAACTAGGCTAAGCAGTGAACCGAATCCCCCTCCCTATTGAATGAGATGATATTTTTAAACTGTTTAGCACAGTGTCTGGCATATAGTGTTTTATAAATGCTTATTACATTCCCTTTACCCCTATCACAAGGTAGTGTTGGAGTGATTATCCTCACTCTCCCAAGTATTGCAGGGTATGTTAATATACTTGTTCTTACTATACCATTGACATGAATATTCATTTGTAAAAGCTAACCTGTTAAGCAATAAAACTGAATTAGGGTTTAGGAGATCCCTAAAACTGAGTAAACAAGTCAGTGGGGGCTAGAGCCAGTGGCAAAGAGACTGGATACTTTAGATTCCTTCAAGGTAGTTATGTCAAATTAAAATAGAAACAGGAGCCACTGAACTGTACATGAGGATCCCTGTAGGCCATACGTTGATTTAGAAAACTACATATGAACATCATCTATGTTCTATTGTATTTTTTATTTATTTTGTTAAATTATTCCTTATTAGGTTTTAATTTGGTTTGATCTGCACTTGGGAACATTATATATATATATATATATATATATATTATATATAGACTGGGGTAAATGTTAGACATTTCTGCCTTAAGTGAATTGGTGAACCTGGAGGGAATGGTAAAATGTAACATGTCTGTTCTTCAGGGTATGGGGGCCAGGATAGTCACTAAAAGTTTCTTTAAGACATAATATTTAAGAAAGCTAGGCTAGTGGTCATTATCCAGATTTTAAAAATTGAAGTTTTATGTTGTTATATTCTCAGAAAGCTATATGGTATAACTGGATAATACTATCTTAGTTTCCTATAGACATGCCTTCTCTGAGTTAAGATTTAATCTTATGCCTATGGTTTATATGAGGGTTGGTTTGAGAAATATCCCCTCAGAATACATTTCTATACCTTTTGAAAAATCATAGATGAAGACATCAGCTATTATGTTATCCTGTGTCTCTCAAGTAAGAACCTATGTATTTTTTCTCTAGACTTCATTTCTAGGAAAGTATCTACCCCCTATTCATATTCTTCTTATCACACACACACACACACACACACACACACACACACACACACACACACACACACAATTCAACAACATATTTCCATAGGTGCTTCTGAACTTAATTCAATTCCTAGATATAGAAATGAATGTAACCTAATTACTTAATGCATCTATTTTTCCTGTGTCCTTCTTTTAACTTATTTTTGTTAATTGTCCAGGTTGTATGTTCCTTAACTTTAGAGGACATTTCAAATCCTTTTTGGAAGCAGGTGGGGTATACATCATAAATATAAATATTTATGCATTTGAAATACTAACATTATTTTAGTTTGTTTTGCTTCTTAACCTGTTTCTCCCTTTGGAGTGATTCCAAGATTTCTTTATAATTCTAAAAAGATGAACACATATTATGAAAGAATATGGGAGGAACAAAAGAAATAGAAAAATTGATCATTATAATAATGACAGTTATATTATATTTTTCTAATAATAACATAACAACCTATAACATAGGTAGGAGATGGAAATCTTATCATCCCCATTTTATAGAAGAGGAAACTGAATCTCAGCAATGTTAAATGACACCCCCCCAGTCATACAAATAATGACAGAAATGGGACTTGAGCCTGTCTCTTTACTTGTATATCAATGCTTTTGATCTTCCATATTCTTCCCTACTTCAATTTTGATTAAAAGAATGATTAAACTATGGATATTATGGATAAAGTATGGATACAGTTTCTCCTTGTCAAGAGCTCAACAATGACATTAAAAATTCTGTTGGTATCACTTACACTGAAAACCAGTCACTATTACCACTAATTAAAGCAATTATCAAAAGGAAATTCTACACATCTTGCAGAAGGTCTGGTATAAAATAGAATAGATTACCATTTATCGTTTTATTCTTCCCCATCCCATTCCTTATGTATAATGTAATTAAAGAGAATTCTTGACTACTTTTCACTTCAACTCAGCTTCTCATTCAAACCAAGTCAGATGTGCCAGGGAATCAACAAGGGCAGAGCTTCCTTTTTCTACTGGCTTCTGCTCAGTTCTAGACTTTGGCATGCTATTAGTACCTAGCTTGCCAGGAGCAGCAGAGACTTTATTCTGTTTGATTTCCAAGGTTACAAAAAAGACGGTATATTACTTGAAATTTTAAGTACCGAAGGTACCATATGAACATCATATGCTTAACATACTAACAATTTTTAGGCAGGGAAAAAAAGCCACGCTGCATTGATACAGAACAAATTAAATCTGTCTAATGGGAATGTGGTAGAAGTGTTCTTGACCTTTTCCAGGCCTCTTGTTATGGTAGTATTCCTATTTGGTGAGGTTTTCTCCTTACGGTAGTATTCTATAATGGGATTTAGTTCTTTTCTTTAGAAAAGAAAACCACTGGAAGAACCAAATGAGTCTGCATGCAGATATTGCTACTGCTGATTGACATGACTGATGGTGACAATGATTTCAGAGTTACCAAAACACAATGGATAAAAAAATCATTATTAAAAATAAATAGAAAATAGAAAAATATTTTTAAATTGCCTTTTATAAAACAACAGAATAGAAATTAGATTTATGGGGAGGAAATGGGAAGAGAAGAGTGAGGTTCAGATTTGTAATTTCAACTTGGTGTGGAACTCCCCCTATGGACTCCCTCTACAAGTCCAGATCAGCAATTCCTTGGTAATATATAGTTTTAGAAAGTTGCCTGGGGCAACTGTTAATGCAGAGAAGAAGCTCATCCTTAGGTCTCTGAGGTTTCACCTTAAGCCCTCTATTTCCCCTAGTTTTATAATACTTTATTATTACAGAAAAATTAGGGGATTTATAAACTAATCAGTAGTTCTGTGTGCAGATTTTTAACGTTATACAAATTTAGAGGTAAGCATAATTCAGACTAGATTTGGGAACAGTAGAAAAAAGTTATGAGAAAACACATAGGCACACATCTAACTTATATATCACTAGCAGTACTAAAATTTACTAACTCCAAAATGATTTGTTAATTTTTTTTCTGACACCTACACTGTATTTCTTTGAAATGATAGGAATACAGAAACAGTAACATAGTAACATTATGAAAACCAGAAAAATATCATTCTTATAAAAATGCTAAAAAGCTTTTGAAGAACATGAAGAAATAATAAGTAGGAGACATGGAAATACAGAAACATCGACTGATAGGAATCTACATCGCTGCCAAAGTTGAAATTGGTGTTGACTTGAATTCTACATACACAATGAAGGCTGACAGAAGAGGTCCACTAGTCCTTACCATCTACCCAGATGTTATGTTCACTAGGTTCCAGAGTATTGCCATTTGACCTGCCATTTCACCCCAAGTACTCTTAGGTTTTGTCTTTCACCCCTTGCTATGCATTAAGGACCACCAGGTCTTTCTTTTTCATTTGCAGCTAAACCTTCCAGTATGTGTTATTTTTTCTAATTAGAATGTGAGCACCTTGAAAGCAGGGACTGTCTTGCTTTTCACTTTGTATGTCTAGCACTTTACATGGTAATTGGTATATAGTAAGTATTTAATAAATGCTTTTCATGCATTCATTCTCCTTGCCAAAGCCAAGACCCCTATCCCATTCTAGAAGTCATAAACAACCCTCACTTAAAAAACAGATAGCAGAATGATAAGGCAACAACTTATTCCCATATGTGAGTTCAATTTTACTAGAATTTCTTGAACACTTTTTTATTCTATATTTTAGAACGGTATATGTCTCATATCTATTTTTACAAGGATTCTGCAATTATCAGTTAACATCATTATAAATGCATCACATTTCTATGCTCTTCTGACTAGTCATCATATTTGAGTGAAATTAAATTCAAGTTCATCAATTTGGCCACATTTTAAAATTTGAATTATGCATTTTGATCTAGCAAGGCATGTATTCTAAGTATCTAATTTTGATATCAATATTTCAAGTTTTAGAATTATATTTTCCCCAAACTGACTTCAGAATATACAACTTAGATTTTGTTAAAAATATAGATTATATAGCATATGTATATATTGTGCAGTATGTATGTAGAGACATATTTCAATCTTTAAATAAATTTTTTAAAACCATTAATAATTTGAAAATATACTGATAATGAGTTTTAGTTGAACAATCACAGAGAGGTATGAAAGTAAATAACACAGTGTTAATCTAATCTACCCCTCAATAAAACATATTCCACTTATGCTCAACTTAATATTAAGTTAAATCCCTTTCCACACCCTCCAAGTATAGTTTTCTAAAATACATGTAATATATCTGTGAGCTCACTTCTTGGTGGGGCATTAATAGCAAATGGCGTGAACCCACCCTCCGCCCACTCCCAAATGGAAAATCAACAGTACTTACTACATCCTGCCTTGTAGCTGAAGCCTGGAGGAAGGAGGAATCCTTGCTGGGCAGCTGCTGCCAGTGTTCGCTGGTCTGGAGGGAATACTGGAATCATTAATGGAGGCAGCTGACCTTGAACCTGCTGAACATGAGAAAACGAATCAAAGGGAGAATTCTTTTTTTCCTTTAAGGAAAATAAAGGTGTTTAGTCATTTACTACATTGGGACTTCTAATTTGAGCTGCAAATTATGGAATCACCTTAATTATAGAATAATAGGATATGAGACTTAGAATTGACTTTAGAAGCCACTTAGTTCAATCTCCCACCAAATCCAGGAATCCCATCTACAGGGTGCTTGACATATGGTCATCTGACTTCTACTTGTATATATCCAATGATTTCACTCCTTTGCAAAACAACCTGTCTACTGTTATAATGCTCTAATTACTTAAAAAGGTCTTCCTTTGCTGAGGTAAGGAAGGGTTATCTTCCTTTCTATGAAAAAAAGTCTAATTATCTTGCTATCTCTCCCAGTGCCCAGTATAGCATTTTGCATATAATGAACATTTAATAAATGACTATTGAATGAATAAATCAATTACTTAGTTCTAGTTCCTCTTTCTGAAGTAACACAGGGTGAGTATAATTTTTCTTCCAAATCATAGCCCTACATGTAGTGGGGACGGTTGTCATGTGGGGACAGTTGTCATGTCAACACTTAGTCTTCTCTTTTCCAAGCTAAACAACCCAACTCTTTTTCATATGACATGTTGCAGACTTCCAAACACCTCACCATCCTTATTGTCTGTCTCTGGATGTAGTTTAGTCAACATCTTTCTTAAAATGTGTCATTCTTAAACAGTACCCAGTCTGAAAAATACAGAGTGGGGGAGGTATTAAAGCTTCTTCTGAAATCAGACTTCTCTGAATGCCATATAAAACTGCATGCCCTAACTGTATCAAAAATACACGTCTGCATTTTAAATATATGTACATAAGTGTACACATAAATATATATGTACATATATAATTTGTTTAAGCTAGCTTATTTTCAGTTAATCAATGCTAAAAATTATCTGCCTTTAGAAAGAAACAGAAAAGTTATTTTAAAACACATTGAAACAGTACAAACGATTTTCTTACATATCTAGAAAAATTCAATACACATACAATCATTGGTGATTCATCAGAATAATTTGCATTACATTCAGTAAGTCTGCAGAGCTCCCCCTTTTCTCAAATCTTAACTAACATTCAATTTTCAAATAAGTAAGCACAATAAAATGAAATCTCCTTCAAAACTTCTTGTTAAGACAAAATATACATTTAAAATCTTTTCAGCCAAAGAAAGGTTATAGTTGGTTTTCTTAATGTAAGAGGGATAGAGTTAAAGGGTAGGGGCATTTCCTCTGAAGCTAGAAAAATTCAAAATAAATTAGAGTAGACCTTTCCTTAATTTAAAAAAATTCATAATATAGTCATTTTTATCATTAAAAAATAGTATTTATAATTCTTCTAGAGATTCATGGTATATAATCTCTGCACTTTAGAAATCTACTATATAACAGCATGCAGCAATATAAATGTATATGTAAAAATTAAAATTTTATGAGTAAATAGAATTCACATTTTCTTATTTTTCTATTATAAAATATTCTAGTTTTCTTCTTAGAAAGTGGGTCTGAGGAGGGAAAGGTAAAGATTATCACCTTGCCTTCCAGTTAGAAAACTGCACTGAGACTAAATTTACAAATCTTCAGCTAACAGGAGGCAATTTTAATTCAGCTTGAAACAATTAAAAATAGTTAAAGCTAAAACTTTTGCAAACTTTTCTAAAGCATTCAGTCTTTTGAGTGCTATAGCATTCATTCACACACCATCCATGGGGATCAGCTCACCCACAGCTGAAATTCAGCCACCTTTGGTAGGGAACGTGGCAGCTGTTTAAAAGCACATAGCAACATTACACAGCAGTTTCAGCCAGAAAATGAAGAATATAATATCCAAATGAGATCACAGAGGGAGTTTAGGTAGGCAATATATAATTACCCAACCTGGAGCTAAGCCAGGATCAGGATGCTAACTCCCCATATTAGAAGAAAAGTGCCATGGGATCTTCAGTGACCACTAATGATCTGTTATTTCATATTTAATGGAAAAGGTAAGGCACATATTTCAATTGGTTGACTCATTCTTAGAAAAAAATGGTATTAAAATTAAGTAGAAAAGTAATTTCCCTTCCAATCAATCTACTAGAATAGGTGAGGAAATCTCATTGAGAAAGTATTTATATAGCAATAGAAGCCTATAAAAATGAAGTGATATCGTTTTCAAATTTGCTGCTTAAAATTTGATCCACACCTCTCACTCCCCACCAGACATTTTCTGCTTGTCCCACCTCCTGCTTTATTTGATTCAAGACAAAGACAAAGTAGCCATATTCTTTCAGAACAAAAATGAACAGCCATGTGGATTTTTACATAGTACTCTTCTTCGGCAAAGAGCCACAGAACTTTTTTAAAAATCGTTTCCAAGGATGAAAGTGACTTTGCCAAGCAAAGTGGCTTCAAAACAGGACTCAAAAATACTAATAGAAAGACAGATGGTTCTACTAAGAGCTTGGCTGCCAAAAAAAAAAAAAAGGAGAAAAAAAAGCAGAAAAAAGGAATGATGTTATTGAAGCTGACTGCAAAGTTCTCTGATGACTGCGAATACTTTTGTCCCATTGCAAGTGCTAACTCTGCCTTCAGGGCTGATAGAGCTAAAATACCAGCCTCCCCACATTCTACCTCCCTGTGCTCTCTCCCCTCCAAAATAAAACCTGTCAGTGCCAAAGCCCACAATCCAGCAAAATCCTACACTTGATTCTGACTGACTGCTCAACAGAAGCAAAATATTGCACGGAAGGACTCCCATTTAGGAATAGACTCAGAAGGAAAATTACCCTTTTTTCCTTCAAAACTGTCTGTCATATTTTCTTTTTCTAATTCCCCTTTTCCTCCTCCCTGCCACAAAAGGGCCCCTGGGCCCTATGAGTTCAGACGATATAAACTCAATTTGTATAAAGGGGGGGAAGAAGTAGCACTGCAGAGACATGAGAATAGTTTGCAAGGATTTAAAATAATCCAGTCAAAACACAGTGCAATTTTCCTTCCAAACTACTACTACAATAATATCTCCACTTTATTTCCTTCAGGGCAACTGTCATTTCTTTTTAACTAGATTGCTACCAGATATAATAGAAACTGAAATATTATATGGTCACTGACTCTTCCTTTATATGGCTCATTTCACTACTGCATTTTAACTTTTACATGATGTGTTTGTTAGCATTGTTGCTAGGATATAACCATTTAAAAATGATATAGAATTAAGTCTTCCTTTTCAATTTTAAAGCGATGAAGTATATTTTAAATGCCATATACAGTTGATTTACACATTTTCCCAATAAATATGCTGTTCTTTAAAAATGAATGATTCATGTATATCTGGCATTTTCTTATCCATCATACTTTTCTAATAAGTAGAATTCAATTTGTCTAATTTCAACCAACACAATAATGAAAAAAAATAAAATAACTATATTAAAATTCAGTGACATTTGTTTACTGTAATTCAGTGTAATCTCTATGTTCTAAGATGATAGGATAATTATTTAGGGTGACAAGACAGGGTGACTGTTTACCAAGAGAATAATTGTTGGGGAACAGACAGATGTTTTCTTTGCTAAGGGAAACTAAAATCTTTGGGGGTATTACACCAGTCATAAATAGCACCTGTTTTTGAGAGTACTTAGCTGCAAAACATTCCCTGAAGGATAACAAGGTATTGATCATAATCTCTGAAGCTTGAGGCATTACTTTATGATTGAGATTTCTTTAATTTCTTGAAAATAAAACTTGAACAAAAAAACCATTTTTATCACAAATTCCTATTTTTCCATAAATATACGTGATTTTGTTTTCTGTCTTTCTTAAATAAAATATCTTGATACATGCATGTGGTATTTCCTATTCACACAATTACTTTTTTTCTTTGCTGGCAAAAATTCACATTGTTTTATGTCACATGGTACTATGTCAGTTAGAAATAAGCAGAGGAAAAATAGGACACAAAGTATATTGGGCAAAGTGAAATATACTGCAGATAGTCTTAGGGATGGATTATCCAAATAATTTCATTACAAAATCCATGTATCATGTTATTGTTTTGAGGTTCCATTCATTCATTCATTATATAATATTGTGGAACATTGTATACTTCAAATGTCTAAAATATCTGCAGATCTACCTACTAAAATATCCTCAGGAATTATATGAATTCAGCTAGATAACTCAGTGGATAGAGAACTGGGCCTGGACTGGAGTCAGGAAGACCTGAGTTCAAATCCAGCCTCAGACACTTACAAACTGTGAGCCTGGGCAAGCCACTTAACCTATGTTTGCCCTAATCTAGTTGAGAAGAAAATGACAAAGCACTCCAGTATCTTTGCCAAGAAAATCCCATGGACAGTATGGTCCATGGGGTCACAAAAAGTTGGACACCACTGAATGACAACAAATGAAATACATTTAACAGAAATAAAAGAAATCTTACACGACTACAGGTACATTAATTGTTCAAGATTGGATTGTGCTCATATAACAATAAAAAGGGCAGCACTAAGTTAATTTACAGATTTAGTTCTGTACTCATGCAACTACCAAGGGATTAGTTGTTTTAAACTAAGGAAAAGAATAACAAAATAAATCTGGAAGAACAGGAAGTCAAGAATCTTAATGGAAATAATGCTAAAAAAAATAGGAATGAAATGGAGTAGCAGAACCAGTTCTCAAACTGTATCATATTGCAAAACAGTAGTCATCAAAACTATTTGGAAGTTAAAAAAAAATAAAAAAAGTTGATTGATGGAACCAATTAGGTAAAAACAAACAAACAAAAAACAAGCCCAGAAGCAATTAAATGTAGTATCATAGTATTAAAACCAAGATCCTCAAATACTAGGGTAAAGACTCTCTATTTAAAAAAAAGCTTCTAGGAAAATAGGAAAGTAGTCTAGAGCAACATCTGATGCCACATACCATAACAAAATCCTAGTAGGATGTATGACCTAAATATACAAAGTCATACCATAACATTAATAATAAAAAAAGATATCCAGAAAAGAAAGGCAGTAGATACCTTGCTTTCATGAATTATTTGTAATTATGTATGTTTGCTACATCTAGATAGAAAAATTCTTAAATAAACGGGGATAGAGATGATACTAAAATATTCTGTCTGTTGATATAAAATGGACAATATTAATTGTATAAAATTGCAAAATTTTGCATAAGGAAAATGAATGGAGCTAGAGTCAGAAGGAAAACAAATATATGGAGAAATTTTCACAGCATCTTTATCTGATAGTTCTATTATGCAAGATAAAGAATTTATATGTGTGTATCTCTTTCTCTGTCTCTATCTATGTATGTATCTATACCATCCTCCTAATTAATATGTAGTCAAAGGGTAAGAACAAGCAATTTTCAAATGAAGAAATACAAGCTATCAATAACAGTATGATTTTCTCCAAATCACTAATAATGAGACGAGTTTTTTAAAAAAAACAACCTCTTAATATTATATGTAAGGCTCATTAGATTGGCAAACATGAAAAAGGAGGAAAATAATAATTGTTGGAGAAATTGTGACCAGATAGGTACACTAATACACTACTGATAGAGTTACAAATTGGTAGAACAATTCTAGAAAATAATTTGAAATGTAAAGTTTGAATTTGAATTTGAAAAATATAAAGTTGATGAACTGTACATACACCATGATCTATTAAATTATTATTAGGCATATGTACCAAGGAAGTCATAGCCATACCCAATCACAGGCGAATACAACAATCAAGGAATCATTACAGCTGGGGCAGTATCAAAGGAGAGAAGAGGGTGGTACTGGAGAGATATTGCAAAGGTGAAATTGACAGGCCTTGGAAACAGCTTGAATATGGAAGATAAAAGATAGTGAGGGTTCTAGGATGGTTCCTAGGTTGCAAGCCTGAGATGATGTGAGAATGATGTTGCCCTCTACAGTAATAGGGAAGGTAGGAGGGGGATTGGGTTTAGGAACAAAGATAATGAGTTCTCTTTTGGACATATTGAGTTTAAGATGTCTACTGGACATCTTAAGGCAGTTGGAAATGTGAGATTAGAAATAAACTGAGAGATTGGGGCAAGGAAAGGTAACTTTGAGAATTATCACCATAGTGATTGTAATAGAGCTGATGAAATCAAGCAAAGGGAGTATAGTATATATAGTATAAAGGGAGAAGAGAAAAGGGCCCAGCATGGAACCCTGAAGGACACCTGTAGTTAGAGGGTGTGATATGGAGGAGGATTCAGCAAAGGAAACAGAGAAAAAGACATCAGAGAGGTAGGAGGAGAACCAGGAGAGAGTGGTGCTTCAAAAAGAGAGAAGAGAAGAGAGCATCAAAGTAGAGAGAGTGATCAACAATGTCAAAGGCTGCAGAGAAGTGAAAGAGAATGATTGAGAAAAGGCCATTGTATTTGGCAGCTAAGAGATCATTTGTAACTTTGGAGTAAGCAGTCTTGGTGGGGTGATAAAGTCATAAGTCAGATTGGAAGGTGTTAAGATGAGAGTGAAAGGAGAAAAAGTGGAGGCATCTATTATAGATGGCTATTTTGAGGAATTTGGGTACAAAAGGCACAAAAGATATAGGACAATGGTTGGCAGGGATGAAAGGATCAAGTGAGGTTTTTTTTTTTTTTTAGGATGGGGAGACATGGTTATGTCTGTATGCAGTAAGAAAGAACTCTTTAGAAAGAGAGATATTAAAAATAAGTGAAAGAGTGGGGGAAGAGGGGGAAATCTAATGGAGGAGATGAGATGGAATGGAATTATTTGAGCAGGTAATGGGGTTAGCCTTATTAAAAAGTAAGGTCTTTTGTCATGTGAAACAAGGTAAGGAAATAACAAGTAGCAGAAGGCACCTGAGTGATAGGAAATGAAGAGGAAGAAAGATTGACTTTATAGTCAAAGGCATTTATTTTCTCTGTAAAGGTTGAGTGAGGCAAGGTTCTTAACTGAGTAAAATGAGAGAGGTGGATCAATAGGAGGTTTGAAGATGGATGAAAAAGTTTGGAAGAATTGCTGTGGAGAGGATGATAGTGAGTTGATTAGGAGATATAGTAAGCAGCAGTAAAGGCCCAGTTAAGGTTATCTAAGATAAATTTGTAGCTAACTCAGTTGCATGATTTTCTCCATCTTCATTAATCAGGACATATATAGTTTAGAAGGTGACAAATTGCAAGAGTGATCCAAGGCTGAGACATAATCTAATAAGGGTATAGCATGAAAAAGGGACAAGGGATTCAAGAGAGGAGGACAGAGTAGAGCTAAATGGTTCACCAAAGAGTTGAGATGGGAAGAAGTGAAGACCATGGCTAGTGCAGCAGAAATAGCCTGGGAGAGAATTGAAGGGTTAAGGAACTGGAAGTCATAGCACAGGAAGACAGGGATTTACTAGATCCCCAGAATGAGACATAAATTCTTAAATATGGTCAATATGCTGATTTCTTTTGCTTACTTATACAAAGGACAGTTTCTGTTTGGAGAGCGTTGAGAAGAAACATTAGTGGGTCATAGATGACATGAAATAGTATCCATAAGATATTAAAAGAAAAAAAACACTGAAGAGAACAAAAATAGAGCAATTTTACAATTTCCTTGTTAGATTTACAATTATTAGCTGTGCGACCCTGGGCAAGTTACTGAAATCTGTTTGCCTCAGTTTCCCCATTTGTAAAATGGGGATAATAATAGCATCTACCTACCAGGGTTGTTGTCAGGATCAAATGAGATAATAATTGGAAAGCACTTAGTACAGTACCTTG
This sequence comes from Gymnobelideus leadbeateri, assembly GCA_011680675.1. NCBI lineage: Eukaryota > Metazoa > Chordata > Mammalia > Diprotodontia > Petauridae > Gymnobelideus > Gymnobelideus leadbeateri. Next base: position 910,137 of record WOXC01008355.1, read on the forward strand.
ACACGAAATAAGTGTTATATAAACGCTAACTTTCATTATGATAACTATTAGATAACATTTCTTTTAAAAAAAGAATATAACGTTCACAGTTTCTAATAAAATCCTTTCTTATTTTTAAATATTTGTGCATATTAAAGATTGTTAAGTTAATGATTAAAAAAAGAAAATTAAAAAGAAATGTCTCAAATATTCCAGAAGTATCTCAAACTCAGAATGTTAAAAATAGAACTCATCTTTCCCATCAACCTCACCCTCTTGTTAATTCCTTATTTCTGTTGGTGGTCCACCATTATTTATACCTTTCACTCATATTCATAAACCTGGATTCAAGACTCAGACTCATAGTATATTAAAGTTAGAACGGACCTCAAACTATCACCTAGTCCAACCATTATATGAAAAGAATCTCTCCTCTAATATAATAAAAGTGGATTACAGGTTCTGCTTGCTGATTTCCACTGCAGAGAAACTCATTACATCCTCAAGCAGCCCATTTTACTTATAGATAGCCCAAATTATTAAGAAGTTTTTCCTAAAATGAAGCCTAAATTTGTTTTCTTTAAAAGTTCTGATCATTCCTCCTGGTACTACCCTCTGGTGCTAAACAAATCTAATTCCTCTTCAAATGACAGCCATTCAAATACATTTTTCCCTTTCCCCCTGGTATTCTTCAGCATAAACATCCCCAGTTCATTCCTTTCCTTTAACCATTCCTCATATAACATGTACTCAAGGTCTTTCTCTATTTTAGTTGTCCTTCTCTGAATGATCTTCAGTTTATTAAAGCCTTTCCTAACCATGGCATTCAAGACTGACCACAATACTACAGAAACAGTGTGACAAAGACATAGCACAGTGGGGCTATCACGTCTATATTCATGGAAGCCAAGCATTTCTTACTGTACTTTAATATACTTTTGGTTTCTTTGGCAGCCACATCACTCTTAGCTTGCAGGAGGATTTGATCTGAATTTTGAAGGAAGTCTTAGGAATCCAGGAGATGAAATCGAGAGCATTCCAAGTATGAGGGATAGCCAGCAATGAAACCAAGAAATGGAGTGTTATGTACTAGGAAAAGCAAACAGGCCAAGACTGCTGGACTGTATAGTAAGTGGAACAAAGTAAAGTGTTAGAAAACTGGAAAGTTAGGAAGGGATTAGTCCTTTAACAGCCAAACAGGATTTTTTTATTCTCTCTTGGAGGTTAAAAAAGAAGCTCTAAAGTTGACTGGGTGACATTATCTAGTAATATGTCGAACCTTTGCTTCAGGAAGATCATTGGCAGTTGAGTAGAGGATGGATTGGAGTGAGGAGAGACATGGGGCAGGGAAACTAAGCAGAAGGCCCTTACAATAGTCTCAGTATGAAGTGACCAGGGACTGTATCAGAGTGGTGATGGTGTGAGTGGACAGAAAGGAACATGTATGAAGGACACTGTGAAGGTAGAAATGACAAGACCTGGCAACAGACTGAATATGTGGGGTGACTGTTAGTGATAAATTAAGGATGGCATGGTGAGATTTGGAGCTTTGGTGACTGGGGAGATGGTGGTGCCCTCAACAGTAATGTGAAAGTTCAGGGTAAGATTGGAGAAAGATAACGAGTTCTCTTCTGGAAATGTTGAGTTTGAGATGAATACAGGACATCTAGTTTGAGATGTTTAATAGGAAATTGGAGCTGTAAGAGTAGAAATCAGGAGAGAAGATAGGGTTGGAAAAACAGATCTTAGAATCTTCTGCAGATATAATAAAACCATGTGAGCTGATGAGATTAGCAAATGAGATATTCTTTTTTTTTTTCTTTTTGGAGGGCAATTGGGGTTAAGTAACTTGCCCAAGGTCACATGGCTAGGTTTTTGTTTGTGTGTGTTGAGTATCTGAGGCCAGATCCGAACTCAAGTCCTTCTGATTCCAGGGCCAGCGCTCTACTCACTGCACCACCTAGCCGCCCCCTGCAAATGAGATATTCTAAAGGGAAAAGAGAAGAGTGTCCAGTACCTCCACAGTTAATGGACATCATCTGTATGAAGACTCAACACAGAAGATAAAGAATGAGTGGTTAGATAGGTAAGATAACTAGGAAAAAGCAATATCAGAAAATCTAGAGAGGAAAAAATATTCAGAAGAGGGTGTTTGGCATTGATGAGGTCAAGAAGGATAAAAGTTGAGAAAAATCCATGATATTTATCAAGTGATTGGCAAGGGTAAGGGATGCTATATGAAATCTTTAGCAACTTTGGAGGAAGAACTTTCAGTTTAATGATGAGGCTAGAAGCCAGATTTTAGAGGGTTTCAAATTTTAAGTGAGAGAAGAGGAAATGGAAGCACCAATCCCATAGGGCTTTCTCAAGGAGTTTGGCTACAAAGGAGAGAAGAGATATATAATGATAAGTATTGGGTATTGGTGAATTTTTTTTTTTCAGAATGGAGGAGATGTGGGCATGGGAAGATAGGGATACAGTGAGAATTGATGAAAGAGTGGAGGCAATGGTTGAGATCACTTTCCTTTAATTTCTAAGTCCTGTTGATTCTACCATAATACTGGCTGTATCTTTTATATTTTCTCTACTAATAAGACCACCACTCAGCTTATGTCTTACTACCTTTTTTTTTTTTTTGGAGGGCAATTGGGGTTAAGTGACTTGCTCAAGGTCACACGGCTAGGTTTTTTTTTTTTTGGGGTGTGTGTGTGTGTGTGTGTGTGTGTGTGTGTGTGGGTGGGTGGGTGTTAAGTGTCTGAGGCTGGATCTGAACCCAGGTCCTCCTGACTCCAGGGCTGGTGCTCTATTCACTGAGCCACCTAGCCACCCCATGTCACCTTTGGCAGAGTATATTGTAATTGCCTCCTAATTTGCCTTCTTGTCTCCAATCTTTCCATTCATCAATCCATCATCCTTTCTTAAATACATCTAAGCGGATCTGTAATCTTAATGATTTGTAAATTTTTTCCAACGATGAAAATTACAACCACACCCATGCCTCTCCATCCTCTGTGACTCTTGTTGATGAACTCTCATAAATTCACCACAGGGAGTCCACCCAATATATGAGAATTCTCCTTCAATTTTTTTTCACAGCTATTCACATGGGATCCCTTAATCTTGCCATATAATCAACTCATCTTCTTGTTCTACTACTTAGTTCCTTAATGACTCCCTTTACAATTGCTCTGCTCTGACATCCCTCGTTAGTTATATGCTGTAGCCTATTCATACCAACCATATGCTTCTCCATTACCAGAAGTATGATTATCAGTTATAATTCTTCCTAAACTACATTCCTTGAATCATTACCATATAGCAACTGTAACAGAATATTGGTATTGAAAATATGAACCTTTGTTCTTCCCCAGAGAAATTTTGGAATCTTTCAAATAACTTTAAACTTTCTTGAAGGTAATTCATCCTGCTTACCTCCACATCTAACTTTAGGCAAAAATTGTTGTCTGTCCCCATTGTCTGTCCCATATACACATGTAATGAACAAATTCTATATTTTTTCCTTAATGACTCCCTTTACAATTGCTCTGCTCTGACATCCCTCGTTAGTTATATGCTGTAGCCTATTCATACCAACCATATGCCTCTCCATTACCAGAAGTATGATTATCAGTTATAATTCTTCCTAAACTATTGAAATATATGTCACAATCGGGGCAATGTTCTTCATCCACTTGATCTTTCTTGTGTATATGTTCCAATTAAACTTTTGCATGGTTACAGATCTCTTCCCAGTGGCTCTGCAATGGTCCAGGGCTTAATGCACAATATTATATACAAACAGGAATATCTGGAGAATCTAATAATGTACAGAAAATCCCTCTCCAGTATGTATTCTACACAAACTCTTCTATCATAGTTAAAAACAGTTTTGGTGAGAATACATTTCCATTTTTCTATAAATTGACTGTATTCAGAAGGCTGCTAAATAGGATTATGTTTTATTATATATTTTAGCAAGTCTTAAATGATTTTATCGTGCAGGTGAAAGATTTGTTATAAAAGGGTCTTTAAGGAGGCATTTTGTTTTACTGAATAATTTTTTTTACAATAAACAGTAAGCACAGTGGGATCTTATATCTCTACGTGGCATCATAGGATTATAGATTTTGATCTATGGAAAAGAAGAGGACTTGAAAGCCATTGATTACAATATTCTTCATTTTATAGATGAGAAAATAAAGCAAAAGAAGGTTAAGTAATTTGCCCAGGGTTACCTAAAGTAGTAAATGTCAGTTGGAGTCAAGATTCAAACAACCTCACTCCAAGTCCAATGTTCTATATATCACACTGCAAAATCATAGATATTGTCCATTGTTGAATGTTGCCAATACTCTCATCAAGGATGTACTTCGTTCATACATAGGTGACTAACATAGAGAAAATATCCTAATAGTAGTTGATATGTTCTCAGTTGCCTTTGAAAAATCTATTAATATGCTCCAATTTTTATGCAACTTTAATACTTTCCTTTTATTCATATATTTTATGTATTGATCACTCAATGTTCTCACAGTTGCATTGTCTCCAGTGTAGCTTTTCTCTAAATAAACTTGGTTCAATCTTGCTGCTTTCCCCAACTTTGTTTTCTCTAGGTCACCATCTTCTACACAGTTGACAAATTGCCCTTCCTAAAACAACAAAATGACCATGTTTCTCCCTTGCTGAGGAATCTTCAATGCCTCTTTATTGTATTTAGGATTAAAAGAAGAAGAGCACTTCTAGATTTGACGTCCAAAGTCTTCCACACTTTGGCTCCAGTATACTCTTCTGGCTTATTAAAGATGATTCCCCTCCACTTACTGTACACTTCCTATATAAAACATTCTCTCTTTATTTTCTGCCCTTGCATAGACTGTTGAATGAACTTACTCTCAAACTAAACTTTTCTTGTCATGAGCTTCCCTTATGGCTCAGCTCACATACCACTTCATGATCCCCATCCACTTCAGATATTAGTACCCCTTTTTCTGGAAATGTTTTGTACTTATCTTTAAATAAATAAACATATCTATACAATGCATAAATACACATATATTATATGTGTGCTATACATATTTACTTATATATGTATATATACATGCTTATATGTAACCATATATATGTATACACACATACATATAAATTACTTATATGTATATATGTTTTTTCCCACTTTTATAAGACTGTTCAAGGAAGGGACCATTTTTGTATTCCTAGTATTTATCAAGTGACTAATGTGTAGGTGTTTAATAAATGCCTTTTGAAAGAATGAATGAATGAATGAATGAATGAATTTAATCTTTTGGTGTCTAACTTTTTAAAAGTGTTTTGAATGTGAAGATAATGTAGACATGGGAGGATTTTTTTCCCCCATCTACACCTGTTTTTTTTATATATATAATGTAGAAAGTTCCTTGTTTAGTGTACTCTCTCTACCAAGGTGGATCAAAAACTTTTCTGAAACATATTCTTTTTTTTTTTTTTTTTGCTTTTGTGAGGACAGTTGGGGTTAAGTGACTTGCCCAAAGTCATATGGCTATTTTTGGGGGATAAGTGTCTGAGGCCGGATCCAAACCCAGGTCCTCCTGACTCCAGGGCTGATGCTCTATTCACTACACCACCTAGCTGCCCCCTGAAACATATTCTTAGAAGGTTTCTGGAGTACTACAAGATTAACTGACTTATCCAGGGTCACAAAGTCAGGATATAAAAGGAGTAGGATTTGAACCCAGACGGGTCTTCCTGATTATGAGACCACCCCACTGTCCACTGTGCCATCCTGTCTGTCTTTTAAAAGAATTAGGTATATTCATTTTTAGATTATTGATAATTATGAATACAAAATTAATAGTAGATAACCTTCACATAAATGCTTTATGGCTTATAAGACATTTTCATCTTGGCGATCCTCTGAGACAAGTCCAGAAAGTATTATTCCTATTTTACAGGTAAGGAAAATGAAATCTCAAGAGCTTAGGTGAAATGTAATTAGGATGGAGATTAGGTCCACAGCTAGGAAGGGACTGACCCAACTCTTGAACTGAAATAATCTTATTCTAAATCTTGTGCCCTTCCTGCTTTATCACAGTTGCTACTTTAAAGCCTATGCTTACTTTGTCATTTCCAAATAAAATATGCTCAATGAAAACTTAAAATAAGCAGATATATTTGCCACCTCTGAACATCATTTTACCTCTTTTCAAAAAGAGTATAAAATAGCTGCCACACTATTAGCCACAAGCCAATTTCAATGTCTATAGTAAAAATGTTAGTGATTTTTTTGAGCTGGAGCAGGTCAAGATCCAACTAAGAGTCTAGTTCCTCCATGACACCTCTCCTATGCCCCAATCTCAAAATGATCTCTCCCCACTCAACTTCTCTTTTATCACTTTGTCTGAATCAATAGAATGTTATATTGCAATCTACCTTGAAATATATAATTTATATATATTTGATATGTAACTTATTATATTACAAGTTCCATCATGGGGAAGAGGTAGTAAGGTAAAAGTTCTATGTTCTAGAAGTAGTTTCATTTTGTCTTGCATAGTGACTAGATGCTAAATAAAAGTTTATTGAATTTTAAAAATTTGAATGGACTACTGTAATGGTAATGTAATCTGAATTTGAAGATCCCTTTTGTGTTGGCAAAAGTAGCAGGTACTTAGCACTTAGTAACTGATCAAGCCTCTGTTGGGTAAACAGATGGTATGAACTCCTGTCTCCTGTTGCTAATGGAACAGGAAGGGGTTGGCTGAAATGGGAAGTAGCTAATGCTGTGTATATAAGAAAAGCCACAGAGAGGCACAGTCAGAATTTCTTTTTTTTTTTTTAATTTAAAAAGTGTATTTTATTACCACGGGACTGTCGGGGTACATGCCCAAATCAGACAGTGGTTTGGCATAGACATTGTGCTGGTTTTATAGAGGTTCTATAGCCAGGTTACATAATCTGAAACTACAGTGATTGGTCAGTGTACTTTTGCAACTACAATCAGTGATTGGTCAGTATACATTTGAATTTCCAGCCTGTGCCGAAACCCTAGGCTGGTATTCCTGCCCACAGATCAATCAAGGGAAGGGAAGGTGGAGGTCTCTGCTTTACAAATCAATGAATGAAAGGGAAGGTTGATTTGTCTGCTTTACAAATCAATGAAGGGATGGGAAGGTTGAGTTCTGTTTTACAAATCAGGAAAGGGAAGGGAAAGGTTGGAGTTTACAAATCAATGAAGGGAAGGGCAAAGTGGAATTGTGTCCAACACTCCCTACTCTTCCTTGTGGGTATGTCAAACCTTTGACATGGCTGGGTTCACATCTAGGGGTCACATCTAGATTACCCAATTCTGTTCCTAAAGGATGGGTGGGGGCTTCCCTGGTAATTAACATTAATGAAGTTAATACTGGATTTGGCAAATTGTAGAAAGTAGTTAATGAGATACAGTCCTACAATTAGGGCTATGATCAGGAGGAGGAGAGGCTAATACCAATACTAATACCAAGGCTGATATCAATTTAGTGAGTTAGGGGGATGTTCCAGGGGAACAGGGACTGATACCCATTCTCAGAATTTTCCAGCTCCCTCTGTCTATTTGCAATATTCTGGCTTACCAACTTCAGACTCTCCCTCACCACTCCAGAGTTGTTTGCATAGAAGCAACAAGCCTCACCAAGGACTGCACACAGGCCACCCTGTTTAAAAGAAGGTCAAGGCCTCTGTGGTTCTGAAGAACCACCTCTGCCAGAGAGTCCACCCGTCTACAGTCAGAATTACTTAAGGCACTGTGGAGGCAGAAGCAGATTCTGATTTTTGAATGAGCTGCAGAATACTGAGGAAGCATGACTGGGATGCAGGGATTTTGTCTGTTTGTGGCTTGGTTGATCCTTGAATTCCTTGGAGCAGAAATTGTGAAGGATTTGAGATGGACTGGACCCTGTGAACTTCAGTGTGGAGCAAGACCTACCCAGAAAGCTGGTCAAGGAACTGCAAGTTGTGTGCCATTGAACCCAGGTGACAATCTGGTTAATCTAGGTAGAATCTGGGGCCATGGAAGTGGATCCAGGAAATTTGAGAACTGGCCCCAAATCAAGATGAAAAGACCTCTCCTTGGGTACTGAGTAATTATGGAATTATAGTTTATCAGTGACCTAGGGGTAGAGGGTTTGTGTATGATACTTAGTAATTGATTGCTGAATAATTGACCTAATTAATCTAGTGTGCCTCATGATTGGAAGACTTTGAGTATTGTACTTTGAGATGATTGTTCTTTGTTCTAAATATTGTGACCACTTTGGTGAAAACTATGTGATCATTTTAATGGTAAGCTATTGTGAATACTATATTGTGATTTTCTGTGATAAGTTGTAATATTGTGAATTCCTTACCTTGATTTTCTGTGGATGTTTTGCTTTGATTTGTTATGGAATAAATAAAGTGTTCACTATACTGTGTAATCAGAACCTTAAAAGCTGTTCACAGTAGCAGTCCTCTGGATAGCTGCTCTTGCATAGCATTACAACTACTTAAGGCTTTTTTTTTTTTTGCCAAGTAAGGAATATAACTGTTACCATACAAAGAATTATACATTAGTAGAAATAGATCATTAGGAAAGCTTTTATAAAATAAATGGACTGATAATCCCATCTAGGAATTTCAATTCAATTTAGATACCACAGAAATCTACACAGCTTTTACATACAACAAAGAAAACACCAGGAGAAAGCATTTGGTGGAATTACTATTGAGAATTATATAAGTTCAGATTGAGAAATTTAGACACTCAGTAGTCATGTGACTATAGGCATCACAACCTCTGATGGCTCAGTTTTCTCAACTATAAAATGGTGATAGTAATAGTACCTATTTTAAAAGGTTGTTGTAAGAATTGAATGAGATAATATTTATAAAACACTGGTACATAGTAGGTGCTATATAAATGCTTATTCCTTTCCCTTCCACCCTACTGAATAAGTGAAAAAGGAAACATTGAAAAATTATTTCTTTCCAATCCTCTTTTTCTAAGTCCCATGCTTGGATATAGTGTTAACGTTAATTTCTAATGTCACTTTTAAATTTCCTACTTGCTTAACCAGGAGCTTACTTTGATTTATTTAAATATAATTCTCTTTTTCACCCCTGAAATTTAAATGACTTACCAGGCAACTAGGTGGTATAATGGATATAGTATTGCGTCTGGAGTTCTTGATGGCTTAATAGGTAGGGAGGGTATTGGGCCTGGATTCAGGAAAATATGAGTTCAAATCCAGTCTCAGACTCAGACCAGATGAATCACCCTGGGAAAATCACTTAACCCTATCTTCCTCAGTTTCTTCATTTGTATAATAGCACCTACCTCCCAGAGTTGTAAGGATGAAATAAGATAAAAACTGTCAAGCACTTAGTAAATTGTGAAGTATTACTTAAGTGATATAATAATAATTATTATTATCTTTCATTTACATGATTGTTTTCTTCAAGAGTCTATATATTTTAGACTATATATATAAAATATATCTATTTTAGACTCATTTCCACTTTGCACAAGAAGTTTGTCATATTCTTGGTTCTGTCAATATCTAACCAAACTGTCTTTTTACCTTATCTTCATTACTAATTTCCCCTGGTTTTATCTTGTTTTTATCATGTTCCATTTTCATGCTTTAATTCAACATATGACTCTTTAATTATATTTATAGCCTTACTTGCATGATATTAATGCAGAATGGTCTTGTTTATACAATGCCCCAACTTATCAATAAATTCAAGCAGAGAAATCCAGGGGGAGTGAAGATCAGTTCAAGATTGCTTCCCTTACCTTAAACAAATTCAACAGAATTCTTCATTTTTAGCAAATTGTTTTATCACTCTACATTTAGCCCCTATATTACTGAACTGCATAAACCTGATCCTTCACCAAACTGAGGACTACTCCTACTTTGTTTAGTTTTGTTTCTTTTCCCTGCTTAGCCTTTAAAGTCTCTGTCCTCGGAAGAATTTAGGAATGATGATCTTTTATTTGGCATTGTTGAATTTTGTTTTACTGAGAGCACTGGGGAATTGATCCTTCCTATTTTTCTAACAAATAATATAATTTGATAATTGACTGCCTAAGCATATCTTCTTCCAGGTATATGTTTGACAACAGGAATAATTAAAATTGCTGTATTTGTTTTAATTAATGTGTGGGCAGTGAACAAGAATGAGAAGTTATTTAATCTGTAGTAGGAAGCAATTCAAAATCTTTACATCTTGAAGACTTTGAAGATTTAGGTTATATTAAATGTGTTCCCTGGATCCTTTGATTAATCTCCTAGTATTTCTTTAATATCATACCTTGAAAAGCCATTTTAAACATAGCGAATATGTGATATACTGTTGGCTAAATCTACAATGGTACAAGGCTGTGGATATTAGTACTATGCTTAAATCAGATACAACTGCCAAAAAGTATTGCCCCAAAGATTTTCATATCAAAAAACTCAATAAATTCTTAAATATGATGGGCAAAGAGTTAGGAAAACTGAGACCAAATGTTAGTGGAAATTTCAGTGGTAAACATATTTCTAGTATTGGATAGCCTCTAATTACTGTCAAGGGAAATGCATAATAAAGACCTCTTTTTAGACTTTCAGCTGTTCAGCCTTGTTTCTGATTATCCCCTCAACCATTTCTTAATAGAGTTCAGTTGTACCATTAACTATCCAATTTAAAAAATAAAATAAAATTAATCAAGATTGCTAAGAAAACTTCCTTAAAGGTCTCCTACTCATGCTTTACATTAGGTTATTCTATTATAATTCATAGCTGATTTGGAGAAATGCCAAGATATTATATACACATTCTTCCAAGTTCATTCATCTTTCATAAAATGCTTTTCTTCCATTAGTTAATATTTAGTTAGCATTAAAAATATTGCTTTTGTTAATGGTACTACCAAATGCTACTACTCTTGCTATTATGTTAAAAATGCTAAACTGCTTAGGTTTCTGTATAGACTGTCCCCAAATTGGGTATAAACAGTTTTTGTTCTTATGAGACCACATCCTGAAAATAGTGAATGTGGTAAAATGCTATGATAAGTGAAGGTCCCCCAAGTGCAGTAACATATGTTACCAATACTAGAAAGAATAAAAGGGAAATAAAATGCTATTTTAATTTTATAGGCGATTGGCTATTATTTGATATTTCATGCATATTGATTGTTTCCTTACTAAACCTTTCTCGGCCTACCCCAAACAACCTGTTGTTTTCTTCTTCACAATTTTGAAAGGGAGGTTAACAACAGCTTTACAGACATACATATTGAGCAAACAATGTCTGAGTTAACATGAGAGAGGCAGACTGAGGAGACTGAGTTGACTGACAGGAAAAAGACAGGGATTCTATAATGAATGCATAGAAAGAAAAAATAAATATGCATTTTCAAAATTTTCTTTCTAATTTCATGTATATACTAAATGTACAATCAAGATTTCTACCTTTCTCCCTTTTAACTAGAAGCATAGTTTACTTTTAGTTGAATTTCTATGCCACTATAGGTATTAGAGGACAATTTACATGTGATTTGCATTTTTTTTGTACTTGTGGTTTTGATAAGTCTTCCAAACCTAATGACTGTTCCTTTGGCCAGCAGCATAAATGCTGTAATCACACAATTATTGTGCTGGGAACAGTTTAATTCAGCATTTTGTTCTCAACCACAGAATAATTACTCAACAATTTTGGTTAACCAAACTAGCTAGCTGCCTGGAGAGGAAGAGGAATATTCACAAGATCTATTGTCTTACACAAAAGGCAGTGGCTAGATCCCCTGTAAGTTTCTAGTATAGCAGAGCTCACTTCAGCTCAACTAGTTCATCTTTTCAGGGAACTTTCAGATTCACCATCTAACAAAATGAAAAGCTAGAAGTTGTCATTTTTTGGATTTCTTTATTTGTTCAAGACTTTTAACTACATATTTACATAGATATATACTTAAAAACTGATACAAAATTATGACTGAATATAGACACACAACGTGTCTACAAATACTATACATGTAGTCTATACATTTTATGTATCATAATCAGTATTCTGTTTAGAAATTATCAAAATGGAATAACAATTTTTGAGTACCCAGTCATATATCATTGCAGTCAGCCTAAAGCATATATCTTACACTGATGTTTCATCACGTCTTAGAGGTGACTCTCGAGTCCTGAAGGTTACACCAATAGAACAGAATGTCTGGCAGGTTCTCCCCAGTTAGACATGCTTAATGTAAAGTCCAACAAATTGTATCTGCTTTCTGAGGACCACACAGATAATTCTGACAGAGGTAAGAGGCCAGGGCAACTCACAAAGAATATATGCAGAATAGATTTCGGTCTGTTGTAATGGAAATGCAGATTTGAAGATCTTCCCTGCCCCTAGGCCCTTTGATTGGCTTAAGAGACTTTGATTGACTTAAGTGACTCTGAGAACCTTCCTTGATTTGAAAATATACTCTGCCCCCTAATAGGCTGAATGTGGTCACATGGAGCTTGTGGTAGGAGGCTTGGTTTTCAGGAATGACCTCACCTAGATGCTGTGTGATTGGGAAGTGGGTCAAGAGGGTGGTTACATTCTCTGAGCCAGGAGAAGACTATATAATCCCTGATTTGAGGCTTTGCTTTGGGGCTCACTTTGAGAAGTGTTGTGTGATTTGACCAGATGAGACTCTGGGAAGCCGTTGTTGAGAGCCCCCTGGCTTTGAAAACCCAGATATTGATGCTTCCCTCTCTGGTAACTGTGATTTTGATATTGATAATGGTTGGACAGTTTGGAAGCCTGTCTATTTGATCTGTCTGTATACTCTGAAGTTTGGGGTGCTGACCTTTTCCCCTGAACTAAGTAATATATGTTTGTGTAATTGAAGTAAGCTTGTTAACCCATTTTGAGTTGCTTTCCTTTTGAAAAGCAGATCTAAGAACCTGTGTTGGCAGCTACTCTGGGGATGTTGGGGTGCTTGCTGCTACACCTGTTTAGTCCCCATTGCATATTTTCAATCATGGTGGTGGAGTGGTAGGTAGAAAGGGAGAGTCTCAGCCATATGGAAGATTGGAGAGAATTATAAAGAAGTTTATATGCCAACAACTTCAGAGAATTATGAAGTTAACAATTCTACCCACAACTCGATAAGAACTTACTAGTTAAATCCCCATATCCTTCATGTCTATGGTACTTCAGAGCAAAGGTAGACATATGAAAGAATGGCAGAAAACTGCACTGGAAAATATGGTTTAGAAGTAAAAACAAAAAAGTCCAAAGATTTACAAATTATACACAAATAAACTCTTAGATATAACAAAGCACCAAATTAAATCAGAAAATAATTAAAGTAATTAACCAGATTTTGTATGTGTGTGTGTGTGTGTGTGTGTGTGTGTGTGTGTGTGTAAGGCATTAAATACATTACAATCAATCCTCAACTTTCTAGAAAACTGCAAGAAAGCCAAAAATACAAATGTTGATAAACTGAACCTATGGGAAATAGGGGCTTAGGTTCCTGCAACCACAAAAAACTATAATTCTTCACTAGAAATTGCTGAAAATAAACTTTTCTGAATACAATTCTTTATAAAAAAAGTTAATTCTGATAATATGTACTTTTCTTAGCACAGTAAGCCTGAAATAACCCATAAAGTACAGTACACAAAATAAAACTGGTAACATGCAAAACATTTTTTCTTGCTAGTAATTCCCTAGAATTCTATAACCTTTTAATATCTCAATAAAAATGATGATAGTAACAGTGATTTCAAACAATATTCAATTTTTATAACACATGAAATCTATAGTGCCATAAATAGTTTTCTCCTTTATGCAGATCTAATGAGTCATAAATTTGTTAACACCAACCTGATACTGATAGCAGCTGCAGATATTCTGGCATAAACTTTCTTTAACATATTTATTTTCTCACTAAGCCACATCACTGACTTTGCACACCTGGGAGTAGAGACCAAAGGACTTTCCTACACTTTGAGGGGCAAAATTGCAGTACAAGAACTCCAGTTTTAAAGGCAAACAATGAAAATGTAAAACAAATGTGCAGGGAGCTCTTTACAAGATAGACTGAACAAGACCTTTGAACTGCCTACTAGTATACCAGCCACTCCACAAACTTGTGAACTTCATATCTATCTTTCTTCCCCCTCTACTGTGTGCAGCCAGGAATGTGCCAGGGTTGTCAACCTGAAAATGAAAATGATGTTACTAATAAAATCACCAAATACTTAAAGTCACAAAAGTTAAACAAGCAAATGTAGAGAACTGACTATATGTTGTGTTACACAGCCAGTATGTGTTGGCAGTAGGACTTATACCTGGTTCTTCCTGACTCCCATGTTAACCCTCTATTTTGGAGTCAGCTGTATATGTGTGTATGTGTGTGTGTACATGTTTTATCACAGAAGAACATGAACATGTATAAGTACATGCAAAATACATACAAAACAAACATAAGCTAATTTTTCATGAGGGGTATTTGCAGCTGGGAGGATCAGAGCAGGTCATCTGAGCTGAAGCTTGTAGTTAACTAGGGATAGTAAGAGGTAGAGGTGGTGAGAGAGTTCATTCGGGTTAAGAATGTTCAATGACAAGGATATTGGAGATGGGTTTCCATGTGTTAAATGGACATATAGGTGAATGATTTTAATATATGGAGCCAATTCATAGCCAATGCTCTTATATAGACAATTCTCTTTTTCTCTGTCACTTTCTCTTTCTCTCTTTGTCTCTCTCCAAATAAATTTGTTATGATAGAGTTTGAAATTAATACCAAGGGGGTGGCTAGGTGGCACAGTGAATAGAGCACCAGCCCTGGAGTCAGGAGGATCTGAGTTCAAATTTGACCTCAGACACTTAACACAAAACTAGCTGTGTGACCTTGGGCAAGTCACTTAACCCCAATTGCCTTACCTTTCCTCCTCAAAAAAAAAAATTAACACCAAGTCAGAAAAAATACAAATGAGAAGGATAAATTCATCAAAACAGCTACAACCTGATTAATCTGCACTTAGAAGATCTAGGCATGAAATAGGTGCTTGTTTATTTATTGACTCAAAAATGAGAAAGAAATTTATTGACATAAACTATAACCATACTCTGATGAAGTTTAACTGAAATAAAGCAATTGCCACAATAATGAAGCCACACTACTCTAGAAAACACCCCAGCCAGCAAATACTTGATCTATTTGACAAGGGAAGAGATATATTAACTGAGGGCCACACTGGTTTAGAATCAAAACTTATTTGTAAAGTCTTACATCCTTATTGAGGATAACAATGAAACATGATAAGAAATGTCTCATAAAACTAAAAATTGCTGGATCAAAGAAAGCTTGGTGTGAGATACAATTAAACTAGCTTATTTTAAAAATGCAACTGGAAGTAAAAAAAAGTTGAAAAATTTTTAAAAGATACATAAAAATTCCTGTGAAAAAAATATTTTATCAGAATCTACCATCAGAGTCCTTGATATGCTTACCTGACAAAGAAAAATGGAACTAGAAAAAATACAGATGGGAGCTGCAGTTAAAGTATGCATAGACAAGGTTCATGCTGTTAGTGACAAAATATTGAGGGTACTGAGGAATTAATTCTCAAAAGTGTCCAAAAGAGGATAAGTTCAAATGACTGGGAAAATTATAGCATTTTTTAATAAGGAAAAAAGGTGATTGAGGTGACATCAATAATTTCTGATGTATATTGACATAAATATTAAGGTCATTTTTGCTGACAACATACAATAGGAACAAGCAAGATTTCAATCATGGTATTCTATGAAGTAGACTTCATCTTTACATTACTGAATTTTTTAAAAAAATGTCTATTTTGAACTCAACAAACATCAGTCATGAATCGTCATTAAATTAACTAAAAGTTGTAGATAATACAAGATTTAATTCAGTTTATTGTTTGTTGACTAAAATTCATTTCTTCAGTGGAAAAAAATTCAACCTTCAAGTCTCTATTCCAACAAGGATGTCCCTATATATATGTCTGGCTCATGAGATGTTCTATGATAGAGACAAGAATAAAGATAACTGTTTAAAAGATGCTAGGTGATTCAGTGGATAGACCACTGGACTTGTATTCTGAAAGACCTGAATTCAAGTCCAGCCTCAGACATTAGTTGTGTAAACTTGGCTAAGTCACAACTTCTTTGTCTCACTTTTCTCATCTATAAAAAGGGGGTGATAATAATAGTACCAAGGGCCTTCCTCTAGGTGACCTGATATTGCATAGATATTGGAACATGAACATTTGCAATACCAACTTGCTTCCTTCTCTGGTCTTACATATCTTTGATGTTATCTTTTACATCGCTTCATGTACACAATTCATCATCTGTACTATGGTTTCACCTATATATATATATATATATACCCACTGTGCTGCTCTCTATTGTCTTTTAATCACCCAAAATTTTGATTAAAAGGATAATTATAAGAGCATATAGTTAGAGCTTAAGAGATCCGTAGAGACCATATGGTCTAACCCCTAATTTTACACATGATGACCTTGAGAAACAGAGAGATAAACTGAGCTGCCTAGCCTCCCAAGGCAGCAAGTGAAAGAGACAGGGTTTCAAGCCATGTCTTTGGACTCCAGACCAATCCCATTTTTCTCTAAAAGAAGTTCCTCAGAACATTTCCTCAGAAGATTGTGGTATCCCATGATTTAGAATATTGATATTAAAACAAAAAAAAAATGTAAAAGAGGCTTGTGAAGAAAGTTAAAGTCATTGAAAACAATGTACACTTTCCCAAACTCAGTTAAGTTTGCTTTCTTCCCTCTCTACAATTTTGAGCCTAATTCATTGTCCATATATAGTACCTTTCTAAGAGGGATGTACTGATAGATGCTTATCTTCATGTTGACCATATGCCCCTCTCCCAGGGTTCTTGTGGGGATAAGATAATATTTGCAAAGTGAGTTGTAAACTTAAAGTGCTATCTACATGCTTGATATTATTAATAATCATCTGATTAAAATATAAAAAACAAAACAAAACAGGGAGAGTGTTCCTTGCAAAAGAAATGTGCTACTGCTATGCAGACTGTCCAGCATAGAAAGAAAATTGAAGAAATTATATGATGCTTCTATTCCTGGATGACCTTATAGTAATTACACCAACTCTCAGAATTTTGCAGAGATTCCTAAGAGATACTCAAAATCACCAAAAGATTTTGCTTAACTAGTCACACAGGAAACATAAATGCATGCATACATGACACCACACATAACAAATGGATGAATAATGTCTATGGTCAGATTGTGTGAGGCATTTGGGTAGAAACCTTCCAACAGGACATCTAGCAGTATCTTCCTCTTGAACAGACACTATCTATATATGGAAAATAAAGTAGGCCCAAAGTTACATGGGAGGAATAAAATAAGCTGGATTGCATTGCAAGTATACATTGCTTTCAATGATCCCAAGTTTCTTGCAAGTCTCATATCTTTTTAATGCCAATATTCTGAATCGTTAGGATACCACAATCTTCTGAGAGATTTCTTTTAGAGAAAAGTAGAATTGATATGGAGTCTGAAGGTCTGGGTTCAGACCATACTTTTCTCACTGCCTGTGGGAGATTAGCCAAGTCATTTTATTTCTCTGCATCTCAGTCTTTATATATGAAATAAGGGGTCAGACTAGATGGACTAGTCCTTCCAGTTTCCTTCCAGTTCTAAATATACTTTCTTATCATAATCCGTTCCATCAAAATTTTAGGTGACACTAATGGCAAAAGAAACTTGCATGGAGGATATTCATAGACTAAACTATTGGGTAAATGAAGAACTGTGTGCATGAAGCAAGATAAAAAAACAACATCAAAGATATGTAGGAGCAGAAAAGGAAATGAGTTGGTAGTATAAGCTTTTGTGTTCCATCATCCAGGTAATAGCTATTTAGAGGAAGGCCCCTGGTACTATTAGAGGAGTACCAGCAGCAGAGAGAACATGGATCTTTTGAACTACTGAAGCATAAAGTGAAGAAATAGCTAATATAAAACTAACACAAGAACTAAAAATTCAAAGTATAAATTAAAAACTCATTTTTAAGGTTATCCCGTAGTGCTTAAAATAATGTTAAAGGTTTCTGCACCATTGGTGAGCTTACATATAATATAAGCTATAATCTTCCTAAGAGAGGAATTGACTTAATTTCAACCTTTAGTTTATATTTTCATTTTTAAAAATAGAAATGGAGGTGGTTGATTTCACCATGGCTATTAAAATTATTTTTATGTTGATATTTTATTTAATATTATCTGGTATTCATAAGTATTAACAATAATATTTTATATGCATGCTGCCTTTTCTAAAAAGCCAGAAGTGTTATTAATTTGTCTGTTATACAGTATGGGTATTATGTTGTAGAGTACTTTATGTCCAAAGATAGAAAACACTATTAAAAAAACCCTATTAAAAATACCATTGAATGTAGACTTAAAGAACTTTATTTAAAAGGGTTAAAAGGGTTTAATGTGGAAAAATAGTATTGGGCTAGGATAATGCCACATTTGATAGGCAACGGAATTCTTCATCATTACAAGAAAAACCTTTAAGGTCAGTTTGGGAGTGGCTAGGGCAGGAATAGATGTTCTGGATAAAGTTAGAGAAATCTAAGGATAATTAAACTGGTTTCTTTTCATCACTCTTTTCTCATATGGGTTTATAACTTTTTTTGCTTTTATGTTTTCACCACAATTTGTTATAGTATTATGAGTAGGTAATAGTGTGAAAAATTGAAATATAACTTACTAGCTCTAAGTAACCAGCAGGGCTAGGTATATAACAAAAAGACTTTGTGAAAAAGAAAGCAATAATAAATAACAAAACAAATGAAAAGGGAACTATTCAATGACACATTCACTGAAACAGTCAAACCTGAGTAATTGATGACTTCAAAATTATAGAAGTGCCTGTGAGGTTGAATGAATAACTAATATCAATAAAGTTAAGTGAGGTTACAAGACATCCAAAATATCCTATTGGTCATGGGTTATATAGTAGGAGGTCAAAATACAATGGAGACATTTAGTATATTATTGCAAACTTACTTCTAGGAAATAGCTTAGCCTATGTCTACTCAATGCCAAAACAACCCACAGGTTCAGCCAATTCAGTGCAAAAAAATGAACAGACTGATTGGTGTCATGTGGACAAAACAACTGATAGACTACTGTTTTTTCCTACTTTAAAAAAATCCCAGTTGTTGTAAGGTCATTTAATCATAGCCTTATGCATTCTATGGCAATGGCAGAAGTTGGAATAAAGCCCAGCCCCGTGCCCTTTGTGTCTCAGAACCTAATTCTGTGCTCTAATATTAATAAGGCACCAGGAGAGCAGCTGATTTTTCTAGTCCATGCATTGATGTGTGTTAGAATCAAAGGGCAAAGTTGTATAGCACAGAGGAGAGTACATTTTATGAAAAGAGAAGCAAAAAATAGTATCAGGGATCTTCTGAATGAGAATAGCTCAACTTGGTGCAAAATTTGTGCTCAGAAATGAGCCAGCCAATTGAATTCAGAATGAAAAATTGACTATATACATATATGTATACATGTATATGTATATACATATTTGTCATTTCCAGATTAATTTGTCTGTGGGCCAATTTTCAGATACCGTGACCAACCTGTAGCCCTAGTAAGTTTATTTATTTATTTATTTTGTACAGCACAGAAATAACAGCTTAAGAAAAGATAATACGAAATGGATGACATATTTTAGAACAGCTTCTCCCAGAATATAAAAATATTCCCCAAAGCAAAACTGCAACAAATAGTAGAACTACTAAGCAATGCCAATTGGCGGTTTTAGAATGCCATTCAAACTTTACAAATACTGGGCTCAGAAATTGATTTTAATTATTCAAAAGAAAATTAGGAAATGATTCAAACATCAAATCCCTTTTACAAAAAAAAACTGGTCCTCTTTTATTTAAAAATAAATCTGGGTGGGGAATGGGCATATACTTCTACATCTTGTAATATTTGTAGGGATTACTTTTTTTGTTTTATACATTTTTTTCTCCTGTTAAATCACCAAGATCATCATATCATTTCCCTGAAATGTTCCTTTATTTTTATTATTATGGAATAGGATCCTTGTAAGACAAACTATTTACCTTTATGAACTGATGAAAGTGGTACTGAATAGACAGCTTTTCACTATATTTCCAGGTGTATTTCCAATGGAAACATATGTTGAAGACCATGAAAAATGGTCCCTCCAGGCAGGTGGTCTTAACAAACTATAACGTCTTTGTCATATTTTCAGTTTGAGTTACACAGAGACCATGGAAAGCTCAACTTGCTCCTGAGGCTGAACTAAGTAATTTTTGCCAAGTATGGTTGCACTAACTTCTGATGAGGCAGCAGTATGGCATTTACATGTTTTCATATATTTTGTGAACATGGGGATACAGAATACCATTATACAGCTACAGAAAAGTATCTACATGTGTGGTCTTTATTAAATGAAACACAGATGCATATCTTGATCAATACAGAATAAATCAGAAACATCAGTCAGGTGTACTTAGGACAAAATGTTCATAGCAAATCCCTATTATGTTGAATATTATTACTTCTCAAATGTCTGGTCTCACAATATTTTAAATGGATAAAATATATAAATAGTTATGACTAATAAAGAATAAGAAAAATAATCAAATGACATTTTAAAAGTTAAATAACAATTAATTGAAAACCAAATGATACTTTTAGCAGATTAATTCATTAGGATGTGGTTCATTTTAAACATACCAACATGTTTTCATAATGGTAAGTCATGAGGCTGTTTATCAAGGTGACTGACTCATTCATTCAAAGTAGGCATGTGTTACATGACTAGTTTATGATACCACTCTAAATGAGTACTCACATAATGGAGAGCTTATACAACTTCAGTAGTCCATATCCAGTAAAACCACCTTAGTGAACAGAAGAATGTAATGTATCTATAATAGTTCAGTAAGAACCCCTAGACAGCTGAATACCACATCTGACCTGTTCCATCTTTACAATGGTTATTAACGATGAAAGGAAGCATTGGGAACTATTCGTCCTAAGCTACTAGAATTGAACAGACTCAGTTTTGATGCATTTTTGTAAAACCAGATAAGGAGATTTTTATTTTCTAATCAGCTTTCCACTGATCATTCTTCATATATTAGCCTCTGCCCTAGAATACGCTGGACAATAGTACTGGTTCCATTTGTGTGCTTCATTAAACCCTGGTAATTCTTCTAAGACTAGCTGGACTTTCAGATTCCACATACAGGAATTCTTTCTATGGATCCATTTGGCTATAATTATGATGAGACTGCACATGATTCTTGTTTGCAAATACCTTCTATATGGTCCTTTGGGTATATGAAGCACAATGTCCTGACGTAACAAATTCAACAATACATTAACAGAATTCCCATTTCAGATCATGATGTGATGTTCAGTCAACTCTAAAACCAAGCTGCACTTAGAAGAATATTTTTCAGACAAATGACAACATTAATGACAAGTTTCCAAATATGCTGTCATTAAATAATCATGAAATAACATTTCCAGTTAATCAAACGGTTTCAATATACTCAGTACTAGGAACACTAAAAACCTTGTATTTTACTTATAAGCAATTTCAATGAGCACCAGAGTATCTTGTTGCTCCCACCAGGTATGGATGAATAAATAAACACACAGACTCAAGAGAATCATCTGATAATATGTTATACTCATCATCAAAGTCAGGAAATAGCAATATGGGAGGAGCAGTAAGGGCTGGACATTTTGTGTTATTTTGTTATATTGTGCTATTTGTGTATATAGTTCTATCTGAGGTGGTATTTTTACTCTCTGCTTGCTACTTCTTAAGCCCTATTTTAGTAAACAACATGAATACCACTATAATTATTTTCCATACATTCCTCACTAGAAAGTAAAATCCAATTGGTCCTTGAGCATGTAAGTTCTGAATGAAAGTTTCAATATTAACTCTAAGTTCACTTCTCAAGATTCTAAGAATGCAGCGAAATGAGTAAACACTTCCTTTAACCTGTTTTCAAAGAGAATTTACACCCAACATATATGTAATAATAAAAAGAAGATATCCACAAACAAAAATGAATAAATGAAACATCAATGCATTGTTCATTTCTTTCCTTCTTACCCTATAGGACAACAGTAATGCAATTTGCTTTAACTCTATTTTAGTCATGGCCAGATAAGGTGAGAAAATGAGATGTTCCCTGAAGCTATGATTCTTATGATATATCCATAACAGAGTTGTGTGCTTTCCGAGGACATGGCAAGAACTCTCAGCAATAGTAGCGATGAACATACTCTCAAAAACTTACATAAGGGGATACTGGAGTGCAGGACTCTACCTGATTAGGACAAATCCTTTATGGAATACAAAAATTTGGATTTTCTGACAGATTGTTTTACATTTCAAACCGAGCAAATAAGAGAGCTAGAGAAAGATGATGAAGCAATTTCCATCCCCAAAACTCTGATGAGGATCATGCTTAAACTATCATATCTACATGAAAATGCACTCATTTTTTAAAAGACCAAAAGAAAAGAGAATTGGAAAAATTATTTTAGTAATCCACTGAATTTTTCAATGAGATCCCTTACAGGAAATTCTTCCTCTATCTTACCTACATTCTTCACAATGAATTTTAGACCCACTTTTCTTGTTTTCTACTCAAGAGTGATAGAGAACCATTAGTTAATATTCTATTTTGTTACTTTCTCTCATATGCTTAGAATTTGATACCAAGTTAGACATTAGACATTTCTTTTCCCCACTTAGTTATGATTAATTTTCTGTCTCCTCTTTTATTGTCTGGTTGGTGTCATTTAAAAATGTTAAAGAAAATGATTTTTCTTTTATCATCCAAGTTTAAATTGGGGAAAGTTGGCCTTACCTCATAAGCCTGATAATATTAGCTTTGAGGAGAAAGTATTAGAAAAAGAAAAATAAGAAAACAAAGGAGGGAAGAAAAAGTTGGAAATGTAGAAAGTCTGGGAATTGGGATGGGCACTACAGAGTAATTTATTCTTTTTTAAGAATGGAAGAGTAAATTTAGGTCAGCTGGAATAAGATACATGTCAATACTTCTTCATATTCACATCCTACTTAAATATTCATCTAGTCTCTGGATGAAATTATTAAATGATGGCCCCTTAGTAAAAAAATTTTAAACCAAAAACTTTTATTTTACACCTAGTGTGATCATAGCATTATGGTGATATAAAAGAAGTGAAAGATAGAACCCTTGCCCTAACAATGTTACAAATCTATCAGCAAAGTGATTTGACATATGTATTACATAAAATTAAAGTAGCATTTCAGTTTGTAAAGTATCATTATTTGTTGTTGTTGTTTTTAATTTTCAAATGTCCCGATGAGAAAGACACTCTTTCACTTTTGAAACAAAAATATGTCATCAAATTACCAAACTGCTTGCCCAAACACATATCCGCTGCCAAAACTCCAATATTTAAAGAAAAATTTAAAATCCACAGCAAAACCACAATAGGTTCATAAAAAAAAATTAATAGTAAAATAACTGATGTTCTTTCTGGTGCCAGATTTCCATATGCTGCACTATTTCTTTAATTGTTGTTCCTTAATGTATGTGTATGTATTTATGTATGTATGTGGGTATGTATCTATGTGTGTGTATATATCTATATCCTTAGTTTCATATTGTCACATGATTGAGTTTGTGACAACTACACTATACTTTTCAAAATACTGTATTCTGTTAATGTTTATTTTTAAAAAATAGGTTAATATTATTTAGTCTTTGAGGATATTTGTGGAATCTAATGAAATCTCTTAAAATAATTAAAACCACTATAAAAAAACTAAAGAATATAATTTTTCTAAATAATTAGAGAACTTTTAAAGAAATATAAGGAATCACATGTACAAGAGTTGGGCCATTTAGTTTTGAATTATTCATAATTTGGAAGAAGAAACTAGTGAATATGTATAAATCAGAAGTATAATTAACAAAAATGCTTTGTTATATAGAGCCACTTCATGAATTTGGAATCACACCCATTTGGAAAGGCTCTGAAAATGTAGGAAGTTCAAAACTTTTACTGTTATCAGATAATATAATATTTGTGAATCATTCTTCTCCAATGTAAATCTATATTAAATGGTATTTTTTTCCTTTAGTTAACTTCATTTAATTTATTTTAAAAAATACCCTGCTCCCATACTATGTTATTTTGCAATATCATTAATACATTACAATCAAATCCCAATGAAACACTGTGAAATAATACTATAACATCTTCCATCCAATTACTCATTTATATCATTGTACTTTAGCTTCTGATTGCCCCTATAATGTTGTTTCACATCACTTTGTGTTTTCATGGAACCAATTAATGGTGTTAGTCCATATTTGCCTTACCCATTTGTATTAATCATAGCTTTAACTACCATCAAAGCTTCCTTTCATTGTTAGGTTAGCCCAGAAATTGATAGATCCAATAATAACAAAATACTGATATATCATCTTATCCTGCTTGCAGAGTTAAGTAAAAATGATTATTTCCAGAATGGCAGATATCTCTGTGGTTCTCCCCACACTGGTTCTTCTCCTTCTACTTATGAACTTTACAGGTTCTTATATGTCCTAATTTTTTTGACTGTATCACTTCTTCCTCAAACTCATTTTTTTCTTTTCCCATTCATGTACAAAATTCTGGAAAGACTAGTCTACACCAGAGGTATCAAACCCACACTGCCCAGAGGCTGGCTCACAATCCTCCCCAAGTACATCCTGAATGAGATTAAAATGTAATTGAAAACTATTTTACAAACTAAATAAAAATACAATAAAACATAATATTACATTCTAAAACTAAGTCAAGATATGGCTTGCAGGGATTCTTATATATTGATTAGTAGCCCCCATTTCAATTTCAGTTTGACACAATTGACCTATATTCACTGATGGACTTCCTCACCCTCTCTTTACTAATAAATCCCTTGGAGTCAAGTTTCTACTCCCTCATTCTATTAAATTCATTTTAAAATGATATAAATACCCCCAACATAATGGCCTTTTCTTTGTCCCATTCTTTTTACTTTTTTATTTTTCGAGTGTATTTGACACACTGACTACCTCCTCCTTCTTGATACTTTTTTTCTGCCTTGGTTTCCATCACACAATTTCTAACCTGGTTTATCACCTCCCTTATTAAAGGGTCATTATCTGATTTTTCTTCCTTCATCTTTCCCCTCACTAGTGATAACTATTTCAAGGCTCAGCCTTCAGTTCTATTCTTTTCCATATATTATATTTGACAATGTCTTTAATTCACATGGTTTCAATTATTACCAGCATCCAGATGATCACCAAATTCTATATCTCTAAGCAAGACATCTTCATATCTTCAGCTGTTTGCTAAACATTTCCACCTGGATATCCTACTGGCACCTGAAACTCAACTCATCTAGCCTTATCTTTTTCTTGAACCATTTAATGGTACCACCATGCTTCTGACCATTCAAATGTGAAACCATACAATTCAAGGTCCTCTTAATCTGATCCAACCACTCTTTCCAACCTTATTTTGCACTATTCCCTTCTATGTCCTGTACACTCCAGCCCAATGAGACTATTAACCATTCCATAATCTCTTTTTACCCTCTCTAGAATCTATATATTTGTACATGCCATCCTCTGTGACTTAAGTAAACTCTCCTCATTTCTCTTCTGGGTAAAATTCGCCTCTAATTTCAAGGTCTATCTCAATCGCAGCCACCCCTGGGAAACTATTCATCATTCCCCTAGGTAGAAGTGATTATTCTTTCCTCAAAGGAATCTCTTTG
This sequence comes from Gymnobelideus leadbeateri, assembly GCA_011680675.1. Classification (NCBI taxonomy): domain Eukaryota; kingdom Metazoa; phylum Chordata; class Mammalia; order Diprotodontia; family Petauridae; genus Gymnobelideus; species Gymnobelideus leadbeateri. The sequence goes on from WOXC01008355.1 coordinate 936,011, forward strand.
TTTAATCTATCCTATGTTTTAACCACATTCTAATTTCTTTCATAGTGATTTTTACATGTGTTATTTCTCAACTAGATTATATTTTCCTTGGCTATATGGAGTATTTAATTTCTTTATCACTGAATTCTGTTGTCTAGAATTGTGCCCTGTATAGAGGAGACACAATAAATATTTGTGGAATTGTTCTACTATATGAATTGTTCTATGTTCTATATGATTAAAAAAAAACAGTCAATGTATACCATTTGGATGGAAGTCCTTAATCAATCACTCACTGATTGTGCTAAAAGTTATCTTTTTTACATTAATTATTTATATTATCATAGGATTACTTTAAATAGCTCATATTCAGAAAAAAAAACAGTTTAAAAAATAACTGCTGTATTCAATGCAGATTATTCAGTAAGTTGTAGGATAAATTATTCTTGGGTGGTTTCTAGCACTTGACTGGGTACCATAGTAGGAGAGCAGTTGAGAGTAAATAAGGGAGAAGTTTTACTTGTTAATACTATGACTCAGGAAAGATCTCTGTTATCATAACTTAGTTACTACTTTCTTAAATTTTTTCTTTTCAAAACTGAATAGCAAATGCTTTCTTTAGTTCATATTAAATAATTATATGCAATGGGATTTTAATAATATAGCTACAAATTAAATAACTGATTAATGAAAATAGGCAAAAATATTTCAGATAAAGCAAAAAGTCATCTCAGTATAACTGTAGCCTTAAAAAGAAGCTCAATTTCTTTAAAGGTGAAAACCAAATATCAAAATAAAATACCAGACCAAACTTTTCTTTTTTTTAAAATAATAACACATTTATTTTTACCACTTAACTAAGTCTTTATCTTGGGTGAATTCAGAATTAATAAAACGGGATTCTCTAGGTCTCACAAGACCTCAGACAAATTTAACATCTTTAAAAAGGTCAAGTCATTTTTGATATGTACTCATCAAAACTGGCCTATTTAGCCATTTTTGATAGATTTCTTAGTGGTGGTTGTATCTAATTACATTTGGATATAAGCCAAATGAAGCTATTTCTTCATTAAAACTAGGAAAACCATATTTTACTTTGACTGAAAACAACACTTAAACATTAACTCCCACTGATATCAATGGGAATCCTGACTTCAGTTCAAAGACAACATTTGGCCCTACCAATAAATCACAAGTATCTGAGCACAGTGACAAACACACTTGTGAAAGCCAGTTGAGAAAGAGGGTATAAAACATTTCAAATACAGTAAAATTCCAGAAAACATCCCACTTAAACATGTATAAAACAAATACAACCAATGAGCTCAACTTGTCCTGAAGAGAAATCAAGTGTGTATGTGTATGAATATGTGCTGTATATATATGGAAATTGTAGCCAAGTGGATGAAATGGTTTATAGTTAAAATCTAAAAGAATTCACTTACACCTTTTCTAATCTGGGAGAAAAAAAAAAGCCTATGGTGTAAGCTTTGTGAATTTCTTACAGAAACCAAAGGCCTTCTTATTATAATGTGCAATTGTCCGTGGGTAACTGCACATTCATTTGAATTCCTGAAAGACTGAATCTTGTAAAGAGAACAAGATGGGCCCATATTAAAACTTTTAATGACTTTAGTTTAAAAAAAAAAAAGGTGGAACTTTGCAGCCAGCTGGCTCCATACCGAAAGCCAGGCGGCACAGCTTGAACTTAAAGCTATCTTAACATAATGAATAAGTGCCAATAATTAGCATATGTAGTGTGAACAGGTTTGCTGGCACAAGCAAGTGAAAAACTCCAAGGTAAAGTTATTATTAGGGAGTAATTAGCTCTGTGAAGTAAATGAGTGAAACAATAGCTGCCAGCACTGACAATATGGCTAACATCTGACTATGTGGAAGATAACATTGTAAAGTATTGCTCCCTGAGCTAGAATCTGTTAATAACCATATGTTAGTGTAATTAATGCAGAGTCTTTCTGACCTGTTGTCACAGAAGAACAATACTTTCTTGGAAACATTCAAACAGGCAGTCCCACACTAGTGGTAAAAAATTATTCTGAAAGTTGCTAGCAAACAACTCTTCAATCTTTCCTTTTAAAAGAAAAAAAATTAATTAAAATAATCATTAACTAAAAAAGCTGAAGGGCAGAGAATGAGACTAAGTAAAAAAATTTTTTTTTCTGGCAGATGATGGAGACAGTAAGAAGTCAGCTGTAACTGAACAGATCCTTCAAGGTGACTGAAATGTAGCAGATACTTGGACAGATTAAATTAGTAGTGGACATACTGATTTTTAAATTGAACCTCATGAGACACACGACAAAAATTCTCCCTCAGTTCTTACATGAAATAGATGTGATTTACAAACAAGTTAGACCCATACCAAAATGATAATAAGATTTCACATTTTATATATATTTTTAAGGTTTACAAAGCTTTTCTCTCAAAGCATCTAAATTAGGTTTTCTTCACAGGAAACTGCAAGCCCATGAGTGCAAAGATCCCATAGCACCCAGTTTAAAGCCCTGCCTTTGTTATAGGTGCTCAAATAGTTGCTAGATCAACAAATGTTTACTTTGGATTTACCAATAGTTTATCAATACCAACAACAAAAAATGAGGGAAGGAGTGGGGGTGGTATTGAAGAAAGAACAATCTCTCTTTCCTTCCCATCTTCATAGAGATATATATGTGTATATGTATGTGTATGTGTACATGTACGTGTATATGTATATGCATATGTATATATGTACAGGGTGTCCCAAAAACTTTAATGCAGTTTAAAAATTTAGCAGCTTAAACTGCACTGAGATTTTTGGTACACCATGTGTATGTATGCATGTATGTGTACCTGTATACACAAATACTGTGTAGTGTTTTATTAGAAACTTAATATTGGCTCTCAATCCAAACAAACTCTCTTAGTAATGATTTACATTTAATTTTATTCATTTCAATGTATAACATGTCATAACACCATTTTAGCTACTCTTCTAAGTTCTTATCAAAACTCTTCATTCATTCTCATTTACTTTTCCTCATACAAATATCAATAGCTCATTCTTGGTCCATAATCATTCCTAAGGATTTGATTTTTCTCCTTTGAATTATTTCAGAGACATTTCCAGATATCTTTGTATTTCTCATATTTGTCAGTCTTAACTGTATGACAGTATGTACTTGCTTTCATGAAATACAGTTTATTTGACTATTCCTCTGCTGTTGGACATTTTCATTGGTTCCAGATTTTTGAGTCTTTTTTTCCCAATTACTTTATAATATCGTATCTTTTATCAGCATCTTTGAATAGACAACTCTTTTTAAAAATATCCTGTTGTTCCCACAATGGTATTACTGAGTCAAATGATATGCTTATTTTTATTACTTTTACTGAATACTGAATAATTCTTCTAAAAACATCTATTAATTTGCATTTGCACTAGATTTTCATTTGCATGACACTGAATAACTCATGCTGCTTCTGTGGTTTAGACTTGGGATTAGAAGTAAATGGGACATGCATAAACCATCTACCAGCTAACAAAAGGAAGTTTCTTAACAATTGCATAAGAAGGATACAGCACTGATTCACTGATTCATAGCTCTTCTGCCTCTAAATTTTCTATGGTGGTTCACCTGGTCAGAAACTTATGTCAAACCTGAGGTTTCCCTGCCCTCTTTTACTTAGAGGATGTTACCAGGAAACTATATCAATGATTGGGACTAATAAGTCTCAAAGACAATTGTGTCAGCTTTTAAATTAAAACTAGTCTACCTTGTATGGGGGTAAAATGGTGTTTCTATTACAAATGGTGCCCACCTTTTTTAAAATAAACTCACCAACATTAAAAAAAATTAGTCATTTTCAAAGTTTTTTTTTTGCCAATGATGGGTTTGAGGTGGTACCTCAAAAGTTGTTTTTAATTTACTTCTCTTTGATTTTAGTATTTTAAAATTATCATAGATGGTTTGTGATTCTTCTTTTGGAAATTTTTCAAATTCTTTGACCACATATCCACTTTTGATTGGCATTTACTTGCTATGATTTTTAAACATTTCTTTCTAAGGCTCCAATATCTCCCATCACCAATCTATCTTCCACAGAGCTACCAAAGAGATATTCCTAAAGCACAAGACTAGCTATGTTATTTCCTATTTCCTAATTGATACTTTATCCTACTCTCCTCAAACACTAGCCCAAATTATATCTACTCTCTTCAAGTCTTCAAAGCACATTTTCCTCCCAGCCCTCTCATTTAAGGACTTTGCCTTATACTTTACCAAGAAAATTCAAGTTGTCAGGTTTCCCCTCTTCTCTCCTCGGTATCTCTTGACATCAGGCCCTACTATTTCTTCTTTTACTCAAATCTCTGATGGAGACATGGTACTCCAAATCACTAAGACCTACTTTCTATGTCTACCCTTGATTTCATCACATCCCATTTTCTCCAGATAACTACCCTCTCTATTATTCTTTCTAATTTTCAATTTCCATGTACTGGTTCCTTCCATGCTACCTAAACACCTGTAAAAGTCTCTCCCAGTCTTAAAAAGAATCCTTAATTGGCTCTAAAATGCTTACTAGCTATTGTTTTATATCTCTTCTCTGTTTCTGAGTCAAATTCCTTTAAAAAGAGGTCAGCAATTATTACTTTTACTTGTTTTCAGTCATGTCTCACCCTTTGTGAGCCCATTTTGGGCTCTGCTTAGCAAACATACTGGAGTGGTTTATAATTTCCTTCTCTAGATTATTTTTAAAGATGAGGAACTGAGGCAAACAGGGTTACGTGACTTGCCCAAGATCACAAAACTAGTAAGTATGTGAGAACAGATTTGAACTCATGAAGATGAGTCTTTCTGTTTCCAAACCCAGTACTCTGTCCACTGTGGCACCCAACTGCCCATCCATTGCTTGTACTTAATCTCCTCTAAGTCTCTTCTAAACTCTGCAGTTTGACTTCTGACTTCATTTCTCAAATGAAACCATGCCCTACAAAGTTATCAATGATCTCTTAATTACCAAATTGAATAGTATTTTCTAAATCCTCTTTCTGCTTATCTTCTCTGTAATATCTGATACTGTAGATCAACCTCTCTTCTGATACTCATCCTTCTCTGGATTCTCATGATATTCTCTTGTGCTCTCTCTTGGTTTCCCTCTAATCTATGTAACTATTCTTTTTCAGTCTCCTTAGCTTCCTCCATGTCATGCCCACTAACCATGTGTGTTTCTCAAGGTCATTTTCTCTTTTAGTGACTTCATCAAGTTCCCATGGGTTCAATTATCATATTGTTTTAACATATGATTCCCAGATCATAAATTCAGCCCTTATCTCTTACAAGCCCCAATCCTGCCTCACCAATTCCCTGTCCGACATTTAGAACCACATATTCCATAGGCATCTCAAGTTTAACATGTCCAAAAGAAAACTCACTGTTTTTTTCCCAAGAAATCTATCCTTCATCCAAATTTCCCCATTATTGATAAGGGTACCACCATCCTTTCATTTACCCAGGATCTCAAACTCAGTGTCATGCATGACTTCTCATTCATACTCAATCACAAATATCCAATCATACCAAATCTTGTTTTCTCCACAATATCTTCCACACTTGCCCCTTCTCTCCACTCACAAAACCACCATCCTGATTGAGGCCTTCATCATATGTACCTACATATGTGCATCTTGTTAATCCATTAGAATGTAAGTTCCTGGGCACAGGGACAATTTAACTTTTTTCTGACATTCTCAATTTCTACTTAAGTACCCAGCAGATACTAGGTACTTAACTGCTTATTGAATGATTGGTTGATTGAAGAAGTTCAAGGATTCCCTGTTATTCTAGGATCAAACTAGGACAAACTCTTTTGTCCATTTTTAAAAACCTTTCACAACATGGCTCCATTTGATTTTCCACATTGACTCCATATTATTTATTCTTATGTCCTACTTGCTGTGTCCTGTATACAACATTCCATCTCCACTCTCTTTACCTTTGCATGGGCTATTCTCCATGTCTGAAATGGTTTCCTTCTTCAACTCTTCCTTTTGGAATCACTAGCTCCATTCAACATTCAACTCAATTCCCATCTCCTTTAACTTCCTTCCTTTTCAAGAAAAGGAGGCCTTTCCTGTTCCTCTAGTTGCTAGTCATTCCTTTGTCCCACCAAAATCACTTTCTATTAACTTTATACTCATGTATTTTGTGTGTGTGTGTGTGTGTGTGTGTGTACACACAATGTGCACACATATATGTGTAACTTTCTATAGCTATAGGCACTGTGTGCACACACATTTTATATTTAATTTATACACATTTATGTTGTTTCCCCCTAGAGAATTTGGATTTTGTTAAGCAGGGATGATTCTCATTTTTGTCATCATTTCCTAGGCACTTAGGTCAGAATTTGGTAAAGAGTAGGTGGCTAATAAGTATCTATTGAATGAATGAAATTTTAGATATCAAATTTCATCTGGTGCCATAAATTTTTGATGGTATTTTTCTTTCAGTTAAAATGTATTTTGTTGTATAGATGTTTTACAATAATATAATCAATCTTTCTTATCTTTACTATTCCCTTCAATTTGTTGAATCCCACAAAAACTCAGTTCTCTCTCCATAATAGATTAAAAATCCACTTCATTTTCACACTTTTTATTCTCTATAAAAATTAAAGTCTCTTAACCAGCCAGAATCCATAGAGATATATAGTATAAGACACAGGTCCAAATACCTTTCTCTCCAAATTGTCAACTAATTTTTAAATTGCATTTGTTAAATAACAAATCTCTGCCCTAGTTTTTCTTTTTTTTCTTTTTTGGATGGGGGAAAGCAGGGAAATTGGGGTTAAGTGACTTGTCCAAGGTCACACAGCTTATAAGTGTTAAGTGTCTGAGGCCACATTTGAACTCGGGTCCTCCTGACTCCAGGTCCAGTGCTCTATTCACTGTGCCATCTAGCTGCCCCTTAGTTTTTATTTTCTAACAATATTTTTCCACATGAAAATTTTCCATACAGTTGATTGAAATTCTAGTGTATTTTTGCATGCCATTGTTCTCTGACTCTGTCTGCTGGTTAGTTTGCATGTGTGTGTGCAAACACACACACATATGTGTGTTGTTTGATACTAGTTAGTTTTTGATGATAACTTCTTTATAAATGGTTGAAGCCTAGGAATGAAAGACTCCTTTTCTGCAGTATTTCTCTTCCTTATACCCCTTAATATTTCCCACTACTTTTTTTCCATATAAATTTCATTACAATTTTCTTTGTTATATAATCAAACCTCTTATAATTTTGATTTGTATTACATTAATTATATACATTAATTTGGAAGGAATGGGAGCAGAGTTGGACATGGCTGAAGTAGGCTTGAAGATGTTGTGGATAAGAGGTGGGAATAGGATATACTTTGCAACTATATTAATAATCATTAATAGATGATTGGGATGAGAATTGAGATAGGGATTAGACAGTAGGAGCCGACATTCTAAATATGAAATAAGTGTTTGGATAATTTCTTTCAATGATATTGTTTGTGATTTAGATATTTTAAAATATTCATCTTTCATTGATACTAAAATTTATAGTAGAATTTTGTGATTTTGAGGAATTTAGGAAAAACATGAATGTTGGTCAGAACTAAATGTTAAAATTGTCATTTTATTTTTCTTATAGGGTTGATAGGATAATAACACTCTTGTATGTAAGTAAATCTTACATACAAGTGCCACATTCATACAGCTAGAATGGAGACCAAAATAGTAATATTTCTTCTTATACATATGCTTCCATAATTCCAGGATAAAGACAATTTCACTATGCTTGTTCTCAGTAATACAGACCCTCAATTCAGGCATATTAGCACATACTTACAGAGAAAGAGCCATTATCTATGGATCTACTCATTATTCAGTAAGTAGAAATGAATGATTGTATTATCTATATGGCTAAGATGAAGGAAAATTATAACGAGTTCTTGAGGGCTAGTTTTTTTTACTCAAATTTACATGACTAGCACTGAATTTACTAGTGTTTTTTATTTTAAACACTTAGATTGATTTGATGTTGTATAATATAGAAGATTAGGTCATTATCTACTAAGCATAGATAATTCTAAGAAATTATATAGAATTTTATAATAAGAAAATATTCAAGTATAGAAGAATTTGTGTGTGTGCATGTGTGTGTGTGTGTGTGTGTGTGTGTTCATATGTGGGTGCTTATGCAGCTTTCTGTAAAGTTAAAGTGCTATAATTGTCAGCTGTATAAGAGATGGTGTGATATAGTGGTAAACTTGCAGAGATCTGGATTCAAGTCCCGACCTACATCCTTACTGTGTTACCACATGTTTAACCTCTCAGAGACTCATCTACAAAAAGGGAGATAATAATACTTGTATTAGGCGATAGGTGACATGGTATAGAGGAAAGTGGGATAGCTTTGGAATCAGGAAAATTTAGGTTCTGCCTATGACATATACTGGGCATATAACCACAGTACAATGTTTTAACCTCTCATTTTGCCCCATCTACATAACACCCTGTCACACACACGATTCTCAGACTACAAAGTACAGGTGACATGGTGTAGAGGGACTTTGTACAGTAGGCTGTCCCTTTAAACTGGGTAGATGAAAGAGGTGGAGAGAGCAACATACTCATCCCACCTACTACATCGTATGCCTCCAAGGAAAACAATGTAAAGCTTTAAGTGCTCTGTAGTGTGAGCTGCTATGGGATTTCATTTATTTCAATTCCACTACTATCATTTTTCAACTGACCATCTCATACATACCCCATTAAGGTGGGAGCATTCATTAGCCCTTAAAAATAATTTTAGAAAACAGGTAAATTGCAGCGATTCTTTCCCAAAGGATATCCATTATTTCCTAAAGAAAGTTTTATGATAGTCAAATCCCAGTCCTGTATAATCTTATTTTTTTAAAAAAATCCGAGCTTTAATGGAAGCTTGTTAGTAACTTTCCCCACTTAAAGTGGGGCAGTTAAAAAAAAAAAAGCAGTGCTTAATGCTTCACAGGCTAAAGTGGCCACGTAAAAGAGCCCTGTGTGCATGAGATCTTATACATTCATCTTCTCACTAAACATCTGTTTAAGGCCTGTGTGATCTACCTGTCAGCACCAGTGATCCATAAAGTGTTTGAACCTCCTGTCACAAACCTCAGTGCTAGTTTGATCAGAGGCTTTGTGCACACTAATCATCCTCTTTATCTTTTCTAATGTTAGGAGGAGTAAAAAAAAAAATACACACACACACTGAGTAAGGCTGTCTTCCCAACCTGACTGTAATTAATCTTTCCATGGGGGGAAACTGTCTGGTTTGAAAAAGAAAGATCTGATGGGCTGCTGTTCTTTTTTGCAAAGGCCTCATTCTCCTAGCAGGCATCTTTAAACTTGGGTGGTACCCTTTACAAACCACCTTAACTGTAGCTCAGTGACAGTAAAACAACCTTCAAGATCACCTTATGAATGAACCTGTTGGTAACTTTACCTAAGAAAAGAAACCAATAAAACCTACAGGAGATCACTTAAATGATTCTCTCTTTTTAACTGCATGAAGAAGAAGAAGGAAAAAAGAGCCAGAATGAGAAGCGATCTTCTTTTCATGTTCCCTGTAAGCTTCTATCTCCACTAATAATCCCACTGCTACTTTTCTCTTGCTCAGTTGCACACAAATGTATCAAGAACTGCAGGAGTTCCTAGAAAGGAAACATTTAACATCTTTTTTTTTAACTGTTTAAAGTAATGCTTTATGCATCTTGCCTTTTGCCACTATTTGCGTTTTATTGCTCTAAGTGAGATTAATGCTATGGTTGAAATAACTAGGAATGGGACTGATATTCAAAATGTAATGGAGCATCCCCAAGGGACACAATCCCTTGTGTAACAGTTTTAAAACAATTTGGGATATAGTAAACAAAAGGCAAAGAAAGAACAAAAGCACTAGGAAGCTGTAAAACTAGATCAAGGAATTCAAATCATTGTCATTTTTATCATCTTTCCTAATTCTTGGCAATGCCATGAAATATTATTTCCAATATTTGTTCTCTACATTGAAGCAAAAGAGCTAGCTGTTACCAAGTTGTGCATAAATTTCACAAACAGGATATTTTGGTCAATAGCTGTATAAATTCTACCTAACTTACAAAATAAAAAAAAATTGTTTCAGGCATAGATGGTAAATCGGAAGGTTATCTAATCTAACTAGAATTTTATCCAATCTATAGCCTCATTTGTTTTAGATCTGTATCTCACTGGGTAATTAAATATTTAGAAGGTCTTAGACTATACTAGAAATAGAAAATGTTATATCTTAATTTTAGCTGGAGAAAGAATTAAAATATAAAAGGATAAATTATTCATATTATTTTGAAGAAAAGGAAAAAGAATGATTTAAAATAGGGATGAAGTGAATTTAAAAACAATATATTAACTCCAAATAATTTAAATAAATGACTAAAAGCATATAATCTTCCTATATATCCATAATAACTCTCTGTCACAAAGTCTCAAGGTCTTATTAGCCAAGAAAAAAAAATTTCCAAAATGAAATTTTAATTTGTCAGCTTCTGACAATGTCAATATAAACTATTTGTTTATAAATAGCTAACAATTATTCAAACCCAATTTCCTCTTAGGTTTTATAAATACATTGGAAATTATTTCAAATGGAATTATAGGAGTGTGTGTGTATAGATACATATATATGTGCATACATACTATAATATAGTGCTATCCTACACACACAACTGAAATTGTTATTTATTCACTTTTCAAACTGTGCGAGACCAAGAGACTTTCAGTTCTCTTCAGTCAGTTTTCTTCCTGCTTGACCTCACTACAACCTTTGAACCTGTTTTCACTCTTATCTCCTAGGTATTCCCTTCCTCTGTAGGTTTTTAAACTCTTCTGGTTCCCCTCCTATCCTGACAACTTCTTTCTAATCTCCTTTGCTGGATCTTCATCCAGGTCACACCTGCTCACAGGGCTCTGTCTTAGGTCACCTCTTTACCTTCTATATTTTTTCACTTGGTGATGGCATCAGCACCATGGATTTAATTATAATCTCCATGCAGATGTTTCTTAAATCTACTTATCTAGCCCTAAACTCTGCTGACCTCCCTTCTTACATCTCCAATGACCTACTACTAGCCATCTCAACCTGGGTGTCCTATAGATACCCTTTTTTTTTTTTGCTTTTTGGAGGGGGGAGGGCAGGGCAATTGGGGTTAAGTGACTTGCCCAAGGTCACACAGTTAGTAAGTCTTAAGTGTCTGAGGCCGGATTTGAACTCAGGTCTTCCTAACTTCAAGGTCGGTGTTCTATACACTACACCACCTAACCACCCTTCCTATAGTTATCTTAAACTCAACATGTCTGATACTGAACTCATTATCTTCCCATCTCTGAACCTCCTCGCTTCCTAACTTGCTTATTATTGGTGAAGGTACCATTATCTTCCCATTTATCCAGACTGTCGATCTAATTGCCATTCTTGACTCCTCACTCTGTTGCAACCCACACCCCATTCCCCATGTCCAATCTGTTGTCACGGTCTGTTGATTTTACTTTTGTTATATCTCTCACATATACTCACTTTCTCTCCTCTAACACTGACAAGACCCTTGTGCAGGCCTTCAGCATGTCACACCTATACCGTTGCTATAGTCTGCTGGTTGCTCTCCCTGCTTCTAACTCTACTCCATCTTCTATTAAGTTGTCAAATTGATCTTCCTAAAGTGCAAGTATGACCATGTCACTACCCCCCCATTTAATAAACTCCAATGGCTCCCCATCATATCCAGGATCAAATACAATATCCTACTTTTGTCATCCAAAGCCCTTTAAACCTGACTTCCTCATACCTTTCCAGTCTTCTTACTCATTACATCCCCCTCAGCTTTCCCCAGCAGGTTTAGGATAGAGTGATGACACTGGTATCCTTGCTGTTCTTTGTATACAATTTCTTTCATTTTGGGGGAGTCAGAGAAGGATTCAACAAAGAAAATTAAACTCAGATTCCCTCATTCATTGGGCTTGAACACAGAGCAGAAAAAAAGGAAGAGATTTTCTTAGAGGAGCCAGAACTCTGTGGATCCCTCCCCAGCCCCACCCCACCCCTCAATAATTCTAATGTCTGGCCCCAGGCCCTCAGCTTCCTATAGAACACTGAAATTGGTAAAAGCATTCAGGAACCATTGTTAGCATTAGACTGCACTGAGAGGCAAGCTAGGCTTTTAAAAAGTGTGACTTTAATAATACCCTACTTGAAAGAAAAATATAAAAATATAGGTGGGCAAAGTGAACTCTATTTTAAAATCAGCAGCAGCATGAAAACACTATTTAAGTTAACACTTTGTACAGGTTAACATTGAAATGATTTATTCCAACATCATCTCCACAGTGCCAGTGCATCCAGATACTCCTCAGTCAGTTCAGTCAAAAACATAGTCTGTCATTAGGATATTTTGTCTACACAAAGGCAAACTGGCTTGATTAAGTATTTGACTAAATTCACCAGATGTTTTAGCATCATGTAAACCCAGCTTGACACCAATACACATTATACATGTCTATCCAGATAAATGGCCAGGTATACATTGATACATATATATGTGTATATATGTAACATGTTCAATTATAAATTTTAAAATGCTAATTTTGTACGTCATCTTTATTATTTATGTATATAAACATACTATTTATATGCATAAATAGTAAAAATAATGTGCAAAATTACCACTTAAAATTTGTAATAATGTTTTTTCCTTTCATTTTTCATCAACTCTAAAAGTAGCAATTAGCTATATTTGGCCCTTATACACTAAACTTTTCAGAGATAGCTTGACTATAACTCTGGTCAGCTTTCTCCTGGTAGGGTCATTGGAAATATCAGTAATTCTAGTGTTTTTTTTTTAAGCACTCCCACTTTACCTTCTCTAGTAGATTGATTACACTAAAAATTATAACGAAATTTAATTTAGCTAAATGATTTAAATTTTATTTTACTATTTTATAGTCTATATAATTTTTTTAAATTTCCCAAATATTCAAAAATTTAGGGTCCAATTAGGAAAAAAATATGATTCATTATAATCAAAAGAACATTTCAAAATTTGCCTTTTGATTAATTCCTAGGTACTTGTATTACAAGCATTAATTCTCTAGTAAAGGAAGCAAGTAAATGACTCAGTGAATACAATATTGGGCCTAGTGTCAGGAAGACCTGAATTAAAAATTCAACCGCAGATACTCGCCATGTGATCCCGGACAAATTATTCACCCTCTGTTTGCCTTAATCCACTAGAGAAGGAAATGGCAACCCACTCTGTATCTTTGCTAAGAAAACCTTATTGACTATCTGTATAGGGTCACAAAGAATTGGCTACAACCAAACAAAAACAATAAATAACAGGTAAGACTACATTTAAACAACTATGCAAAAAGGTGTGTGTGTGTGTGTGCACATACATATGTTTAGAGACATAGGTATAATATAGGTATATGAATATACACATATACATAGGATAAGTTGGAGATAAATCAACAGAGGCAAGGCACTAACTGTAAGGGAGACTTGTAAAGGCTTCTTGCAGAAGGTGGGATTTTAGCTAAGACTTGAAGGAAGCTAGGGAAGCCAGAAGGCAAAGATAAGGAGGGGTAGAAAAATAGTCAAAGATCCCTCTGCTTATGGCATTATTCCATCCTCTAACATCTCTTCTGGGAAAGATTTTCCTTCCTCATACTCATCTTCAGTCTTTTCATTTCTGTTGGTTCCTTAAATAATGAAAGATGGATAATGTAGCAGCAAAGAACACTAAAAAGCAGTGGTCAGTAGAGAGAGTAATGGCATTAAAGTCAAAGATAGAAAGGATATCTAGAAGGAGGAGGCAGTCAACATTCAAAAATTAGGGAGAGTTTGTGCTTTAAAAACTACTACAGCTATCACTAACACCAACACACAACACAAGATAGCAAAGAAAATCCTTCTGTTGACCTTTAGCTATTATCTTCTCTCTCCTCCCTTTCCTTGTCACTGCCTAAAAACTCTCTTCTCTTTATCTCTACTTCCTCACCATCTTTTCAGCACCTTATAATAATATGTCTTCCAAACCCATTACCTTACTGAAACCACTGTCTCCAAGGTTATTGATGGCTTATGATGTGATAAATGGAAGACTTCTCAGGTGACATCATTCCTGGTCCCTCCATACATCTGACACTGTTGACCACTTTCTCCTCCTAGACTCAAAGACTGCTAACTTCTGGTACTTATACCTACTAACCACTTATTTTCAGATATTTTTTTGCTGCTACATCATCCATCTTCCAAACTCTAAGCATGAATGTTCTTTATTGCTCTATTTCCTTTTTCTTTTTCAGTCTTCTCACTCTACAATGTCTCACTTGGTTATATCATAAGCTCCTGTAAGTTGAGTTATCATCTCAGTGCAGATAACTCCCAAATAAACATTGTCATCTTTAACCTATCTCTTCTTTTTCTGTCCCAGATCACTCATTGCCTATTGTTCATAGGATCCTAGAAGGGATTATAGAGGTCACTTCCTTATTTTATAACTAAGGAAACTGAAGCCATCTCCACCTAGATGTCCAGTCAGAATCTCCTACTCATTATGCACAATGTGAAGTTATCTTCCTGTTAAATCTTCATTTTCTCACAAATTTTCCTATTTTAGTGGAGGGTAACATCTATCTCCCAATCACCCACACTTTCAACCTGAGTCATCTTTGACTACACTCTCTAACTCCCCAAATTAAATCAATTGTCAAAGTTTTGTCGAATATTAGCTTTCATATTCAATATCTTGCATGCTTTTCCAAGAAAATCAAGACCTTTCGATGCAAACTCCCCTTTCTCCCCTTCTCATCTCATGGCTCCTTGACATCCCCCCTACTTTTTCCTCCTTTCCTCCAGTTTCTGATGAAGAGGTGACCCTTTTCCTCACCAGTGCTAATACTTTTATATCTATCCTTTCTCCTATCCCCTACCACCTTCTCCAGCAGATTGTCCCTACTCAGCCCCCCTCTAATGGTTAATCTCTCCCTATTTGTTCCTTCCCTGAAGCCAGCATGCAACTCCAGATTTTCCCCATTCTTTAGAAAAAAAAATGATCTTGCCATCTTATTTGATCTTGCCTTATTTGATCTTGCCATATCTGCTAGCTAATGTGCTCTATCACTTTTCTTTCTCAAACTCCTTGAATAAGCAAGATCCCGACATTCAATGTCTCCACTTTCCTCTAACTCTTCTAAATCCTCTTCAATGTGTTCTCCAAATTCAGCATTCAACTGAAACTACTCTTTACAAAGTTACCAATAATCTCTTAATTGTCAAGTCTGATGATCTCTCCTAAATATTCATCTTTCATGCACTTTCTGCAGCATCTGATACTGTTAACCTCATTCTCCTTCATGATACTCTTCCTTTTCTGGGTTTTCTTGACCAATGTTCTTTCTTTTTTCTCTTCCTAATTGCCTGACTACTTGGTCTCTGTCTGTTTTTCTGAATTATATTCATGTCATATTAACTGACAATGAGGAATATCCCACAACCCTGTCCTGCACCTTATTCTTTTTTCATTCTACACTTTCTCATTTGGTGACATCATCAGCTTCCAAGGATTAAAAAATCATCTCTATGCGGATGACTTATACATCTGTCTAGTTACCCCTACACTCTAATCCTGTATCACTAACTGTCCTTTAGACATTTTAAACTAGATGTTCCCTGGTCATCACAAATTCATCATATCCAAAAAGAAAACTTTATTATTTTCCCCATAAAACACAACTTTTTTTTGGGTAGCTATATAGTATAGCAGATATAGTACTGAACCTAGAGTTAGGAAGACCTGATTTTAAATCCATTCTTAGAGGCACTTAGCAACTGTGTGTGATCCAGGATAAGTCAATAAACTGTTTTACCTCAGTTTCCTCAATTGTAAGTTGGGGATAATAATAGTACCTAAACCTTCCCAGGGCTGTTTTGAGGAACAAACAAAATTACAAAGAGCTTAACACACCTGACACATAGTACGTGCTTAATAAATGCTTGTTTCCTTCCTTCCTCTTCCAAACTTTCCTTATATTGTTGAGGGAAACACTACCCTTTTAGTTAACCCAGTTCTTGTGTCAGTTTCAAATTCTCACTTTCATTACTCCACATAATGTTTTTATATCTCCATGATATCTCTTGTATATATTCTTTTTACTCATACAGCCATCACTGTAGGTCAGACCCTTATCACCTCTCCTTGAGACTACAACAACAGCCTCTTAATACATCTGTCCCAAGTATCTGCCCAGCTGCAGTCCTTCATCCACATAGCTGCCAAAGTGACTCTTGCAAAGCAGATGCATAATCTGGCCCCAATCTACTTTTCTAGGTTTTTCACCCATCCCTCTCAATTATACTATGGCCCAGTCAAGTTGGCCTTTTCACCAGTTCAGGCCTTCAACATTTCTTCCCTTGCATAGTGAAATGGCCTTCTTTTTGATTGTCCTGCCTCTAATCTCTTCCCACTCTTTTCCGCCCTCAACACAGACACCAAAATGATTTTCTAAAGCACAAGTCCAATTATATCACCCTTTCCCCTATTCAATAAAATCCAGTATTTCCCTGCTACTTCTAGGATCAAAACATAAACTCTGGGATTTTAAAGCTCTTTATATCCCAGCCCCATTTTGCCTTTCCAGTATTCTTACATACCACTCTTCTCCACATAGTTTTAGGCCAAGCCTTACTAGCCTTCTTGTTTCTCTTCACACTTGACACCCTGTCTCCTATGTCTGAGCCTTTGACTTGGCCCGGTATGATCTCCCTTCTTACCTCTCCCTCTCACTATCCCTGATTTCCTTCAAGATTCAGCTCACATGCCACTTTGTGCACGAAGGCTTTCTGGACATCCTCCCACATACCCAATTCCTTTGCAAGGTTACCTTGTATATGTTTTGTATATGTGTAAGTTGTCTCTCTCATGAGAATTTAAGATAATTGAGAGAAAAAAGTGATTTACTTTTTTTAAAAAAATAGTTCCAGTATCTAAAACAGTGCTTGATATACAGTAGATACTTGATAAATGCTTCTTGATTGGGGCCAGTATTCCCTAAATACAATGAAACTTTCTTCATTTTTACCTTTGTATCTCTACTACATAGTCCAATGATTTGTCTTTGCAAACTTTTAAAAATTGAATACATTATATAAATGAATATACAATATAAATCTATAAAATAAATATATACTTATATCATATATATATATACTCTTATACAAATATATACATATTCCTATATACATGTATACACATATATGTATACCTATATAAGTATATATCTATGGCTATCTCTCTCTCTATATCTATATATATCATCAAGGAATACTATTTCCAAGCTTGCCTGAATGATATGGTGAGATACAATGGGGATGGGCTATTTTGAAAGACTTTGTGACTCAGCTTCAACATTTACAGAGTGGTCAGAGCTTGGGCACATGACATTGAAGATGATGTTTATAACCCCACAATAGTTTTAAAGAGATTAAAATAATTTAAATGTATCAGTAGCTTTTAAATAACTTAAAAATTAAATTCTGTGTCTAAGTTACTCTCCAGAGTCTTTCTCTGGGTGCAAAGGAATCAGTGTAAGCCAATAAATATTTTATAGGAAGACAGTAAAAAAATATCAAGAGGGTCAGAGAGGTGGCACAGTAAATACAGCACCAGGAGTCAGGAGGACCTGAGTTCAAATCCAGCCTTAGACACAACACAAAAACTAGCCTGTGACCTTGGGCAAGTCACTTAACCCCAACTGCCCTCCAAAAAGCAATATATATATATATATGTATATATATATGTATATATACACATATATATGTATATATATGTGTATATATACATATATATATACATAAACAAATTTTGGTATTTTAAACTACTTTTTAATAATACCAAAAGCTCCTTATTGGTATAGGGTATGAAAAATGAAACAACATAAGCATTTTAGGGAATTTAAATTTCTTAAGCATCATGAAAAAAATCTTAGTGAAAAAAATGAGTTCAAGAAAATGTCCTTCATGAAAACATTTTGGTTTCCTCCTGAAGCAGTAATAACCTTAGAGATAAAGACCAAACTCCCTACTCTAATCTTTATTTCCAGAAAAAGGGATTGGATAAACCCTCAGCATCTTAAGGCCTACATTTTCCTGGGATGGGATAGAATCAGATCTCAGAAGCTTAATCTAAATCAAGCTAAGAGAGTTGTCAAAAAAGTTTTTACAAGCTAAATTTAATCCCTTCTTTTCCAGTGAAAATTCAGATGTTTGCTTTTTGTAAACTAACATTTACAAATGTTTAACCAATTTTGTTGTTCAGGTATTATTTCAACATGTATTAAATTCCATAAAGATACTGTGATTTTGTTTATTTTCATGTAAAAACTTCATAAGGGATGGATTTAGCAGATGATTTGAGGGCCTTGCATCTGGCCTGTCACATTTTTAGATACCTGAATTGATAAATTCTGAAAACTAAGGAAAGAAATCAGGTACAAAGACATAGGAAAGATATATGTATGTCCTTCATACATAAAGACTGGCAGATGGAGGTGGTGGGAAGAAAAGGAGACTGAGAGGATATAAAGTGATTTCAATTAACATCCGTTAGCAGACATAGCCCTGAGTAGGATAACAACTGGTTACAAAAGGAGTTCCCTCTCTTCCTTCTTAGTTAAATGTGTTTCATGCCAAAACAATAAGAAAGATTTGTGAAAAGAAGAAAATAAAAAGAGAACAACGGTAAAGAAAGAAGTCTTATCTAGTCTTTTTGATTTTATTGATCTGCCTATTATGAACATATCATTATTGGACAAGATAGAACACATGCGTTATAACTCTATCTAGGATTTTCTGTATAGTTATGCAAGTCCTGAGTGTCTCATTTTTTTATTTATAAAATGACCCACAGATTACATACAAATGAGGCAGGTTTCTTTTTATTCTTTACTTTCAATCTTTTCTTTCTCCATTCTCTGAACTCCTTTCCCTCCCTTCATTTCTTCATAATCTCCTCCTCACTGGTCTGTTCTCGTTCTCTCTCTCTCATTCTCTCTCTCTCTCTCTCTCTCTCTCTCTCTCTCTCTCTCTCTCTCTCCATCTCTCTCTTTCTCTCTTTCCTTCTCTCTCTCCACACTTAACTGTCTTCTCAAATTTTATTTCCATTTCTCATTTGAGAATAAGTAACAGTCTGATTCTGGTCCTAATGATTTAAGTCAGAGAGAATGTTTAGCCAATCAAAGAAATTGAGGACTTGCTGGGCCCCATGGCTTGTCCCAATTCAACAACGGTGTAATCTGTGCAATGGTGTGCCTAGCTGCTTGAGAGGAACCAATCAGGATTGGGGTCAGCCAGGCCCTTGTAAGCAATGTGGACTGATTAGCTCAGTGGTATTCTGTCATTATTCTTGCTCTTTTCATAGGCTCTATGTGACCCCTAAAAGGAAATCATGAAGTACAATGACATTACATGAATATAATTAGAAAATGAAAATATTTAGCTAAATCAATACTTAAAAGTTTATGATGGATGGGAGGGCATCCTTGGGGTGAGGGGAGGTTGGAAGTACCCACTATAGAAGAGGGACAGGATCATGTAGGGAATGGACCATGTGGGGGGTGGGATGAGTGGGAGGGAATTATAAGCAGCCTTGTACAATATATCTACTATGATAATGTTTTGCATAGCTAGACATGTACAACATATACTGAATTACTTATCTCCCAAGAAGGAATGGGTGACAAGGGAGGAAGGAAATGGATCTGAAATTCGAGGTAGTAACATTAAATGTTTCAAATATACATAAATACTATTATTAATACTCTTTTGCTTGTAATAGGGAGATAAGATATGCAGGCATTGGGACACAAAGATTCACCTTCCTCTAATGGAAAAGTTGATGGGGGTATGGGAGAAGGTATGGGAGAGAGCAGATTGGAGGAAGCAATATCTTGTGGGACTACTATTCTGGGAGGTTGGGTAGGGGAATAATGGGGGGAAAATGATTGTAACTCAAAATCTGGTGGAAATGAATGATGTAAAACAGAAGTTAATAAAGCATTTAAAAAAAATAAAAAAATAGTTAAAAGTTCTTGGATGCACAGTAATGACATTTAATTTCTATAAGCATTATATACCACATTAAGGTCTTCATATCAGTTATACAATAAGAATTTATGTTAGCATGGCCTATTAAAAAGAGTGTTAAACTTGAAATCAGTAGACCAATGTTCAAGTCCAAATCTCAACTTTAATACTTTACAACTATGTGATCCTGAGTATGACACCACCTATTTCAACTTAATTTCCTGAGCTGTAAGGGGAAAGGAGGGCAGCTAGGTGGTGTAGTGGATAAAGTACCAGGTCTGGAGTCAAGAAGATTCATGTTCCTGAGTTCAAATCTGCCCTCAGACACTTACTAGTTGTGTATCACTAAGCAAGCCATTTAATTCTATTTTCCTCAGTTTCCTCATCTGTAAAATGAACTGGAGAAGGGAATAGCAAATCACTCAAATATCTTTGCCAAGAAAATCCCAAATGAGGTCAAGAAGAGTTGAGTATGACTGAAATGACTGAATAAGAACAATAGGAGTGGGGTGGGGTGGGGTGGTGGTAATAATTACATTATCTAACTTACAGGGTTGCAGCAAGAATTATATGAAATAATGTTTGTGAAAGTATTTTGTAACTATAAAGTGTTGCATAAGACTGATCAACAATCCTATCAATATATGATAATAGGCAGAACTATAATTTCCTAAAGCCTAAGCTATCTCACTATTATACATTATTTTTGCTTTTTCAAGTCTACCAGGGTTCATTAATCAAAGAAGAAAGTATTTAGAGAATAGTAACTGATGGAGAATTATTTTTGAATCAGGTTCTTTTTCCTTGAATTTTTCCAAAAGTCACAGTCTAGACTCTAAGTATAGTCATATCATCGGGAAAAAAATCAAAGAGTGAGGGGAAAGAGAAAGGTTCAGAGAAGCAAAGAAAAAGAAAAGAGAGATGAGAAAGTAAAAGATGTTCTTAAAAGAAAGATAATGGACATGTTGATGAAACTATTTACACACTTCAAGATCATGTGCAAAATTCATTTAAAGGCAGTGACATTTTTGTCAAAAAAGAGGGTTCAATCAATGTCTCAAGTGATAAACTACAGAAGTTCCTTTATTTCTATTCAATTGTATGAAATAAACATATTATATTGAGTAATAAAAAAGCAAAGGGCTAAAGTGAAACTAAAGGAATTAGATAAAACATTCCATAAATGATAGATTAGCAGCATGGTAAGTAAAAATATAAGAAAAGCAATTTTACAGGGTGAGAAAAAGTTTGAATGTGTACAAGACTGGAAAGATTTCTATCTAATTAAAGTTCAAAACATTCCACTTTCTAAATCTTCAGGAATGAAGTGGCACAAGGTATTTTAAGTTCTACCATAACATAATTTCTTCTATTTTCTTGACAACAGGACCTTTCTAAGAATAATCCAAAAGAGTCTATAACTTCATTAAAATTATGTGACTAATGATTTTTTTTACCTTTTATAGATAAAGGAAGAGAAAGTAGGAATCTGTTGCTGTAGATTAGTTTTTTTAGTTATGTCTTATTTTTCATGACCCCAATTTTTTTTTTTAAAGCAATTGGGGTTAAGTAACTTGCTCAAGGTTACATGGCTAGTCATTATTTATGTGTGGGTGCTCATTTTCTGAGGCTGGATTTGATCTCGGGTCATCCCAACTCTGAGGCCGGCGCTCTTACTCACTGCGCCACCTAGCCGCCCCTTTAGGGCAATTGGGGTTAAGTAACTTGCCCAAGGTCACACGGCTAGGTTTTTGTTTGTGTGGATTAAGTGTCTGAGGCCCGTCCCGAACTCAGGTCCTTCTGACTCCAGGGCCGGCGCTCTATTCACTGTGCCACCTAGCTGCCCCTAAATTTGTTTTTTTTTTTTTGGCAAAGGTAGTGGAGTGGCTTGCCATTTTCTTGTCTAGCTCATTTTAGAGATGAGGAAACTGAGACAAACAAGGTTAAGTGACTTGTCCAGGGTCACCCAGCTAGTAAGTGTCTCTGAGGCTAGATTTGAATTTATGAAGATAAGTCTTCCTGACTCTAGCGCCAGCGTTCTATACATTGTGCCACCTAGCTGAGGAACAATTAATTGTTCACAGAGATCATAGTGAGGTAATTAAATGCATTTTGTTGAAAGTAAGCAATTGTCTATGTACCATAAGACACAGTGGAACATCCCTGTGTAACTGTAATTTTGATTAATTTGAATTTGGATAAAATACAAATATACTTCCTGATCTTTTCTGTGGAAAACCACAGGCCATCTTAAATACTACAGCTATGCTTACCTTCACTGCTTCACATTTTTGCATCTCTTTCTCTAGCCAGGTAACAGAAGTATTAATTCGCCCCATTTTACATTTGAGGAACTTAGATTCAAAATGGTGATGTGATGTCCAAAGTCATAGAACTAGGAAGTGTTATCATGGATTCAAACTTACACCTCCCAACTCCATGCCCAGGATTTGCCAACAGAATGAAAGCTATTTAAGAGGAAGGCCTGTTTCTTTTTGTCTTTTGTGTTCCCAGTGACTGGAACATAATAGGAACTTATTCAATATCTGTTGCTTGATTGGATAGTTGCTCCACTATATGAGCAGAGGAAGTATGCCCTGATAGAGCTTGTCTCCAAGTCAGGAAGCTCTGGATTTTGGTCCCCTCTCTGATCTATCCTATCTACGTGACCTTGGGCAAATCCCCAGATCTCAGGGCCTCAGCAGTACACTCAAATTCTAACTTCCAGAGTAAGTATGGATATGTACTGGTAGAGGGAATTTACTCACTGAAATTTCTTTATACCAAAGTCATCTGTGTTATAATCCATAAATTAAAAAAAAACCCACAAATCAAAGAATTTTGAAATACCAATTTTGCCCATATTTGTTTAAAACTTTTCCATGACAGAATTGAATCTAAATTATTCGGGAATTTTTGGAAAGTCCTTTATATGAAACTTGCACTTAATGAATCAATATAGGTTAAATCACATTCTAGTAATCTCAAATCACCCCTGCAATTTCAGGAAAAGAGTTCCCTCCTTTTTTATTTACTTTCCGTTAAGTGCACTGTTTTATTTGGGTGGGACTTAACTTATTTTTAACACATACCTTGAAATGATAATAAACACCTGCAGAAAGGGACAATGAGAACAGAGATACCATCGCAGAGTATAAAATACTCTATGTCTAACTAGAAGACATGTATTTTATTTACGTATTATATTACCTGGTACCCATGAGCATAAAGCCAACTTATGTAAATCATGTCAGCCATCTACAGTCATCTCTTTTCAAGTTCATATGGTTTAAATTAAGGAGAAGAGCTTATTACAGATCCTCATAAACTATTTCACCATTCAATTCATTACCTAAATTGTGACCCTTAATAATGCTTTGTCTTTTAAATGTCCTATTATTCCCCCCTTTGCATATATATGAATATATACAATGCAAATACATACATGTATATATATATACATATATGTATACCTGTGTGTGTACATATATACAAGCCCTTTTATGTATTACTTTATTTTGAATGTCTTTCAGGGCTCCAAGTCTGACTGATGTAAGATGTTATTTTGAACATGCCGAAGCATCTAAACGGCTCTCGTCTTTTCTTTTCAGTGTGCATTCCTTGATAAGTGGCAAAGCTTCCCACTTATCAGTCACTCAAAGTGACTGAGGCTGTCAGTTGTGTACAAAGCGCAATCAGTTTGGAAGCAGAGACACCAGCATTTTTCTTCTCAGCTTGAAGCAAACACGTTTTGACTGCTAGTCATTCAATTTTAAATCATCCTCAATTAGGGGCGGATGAAGATATAAAGAAAACACATCCTAAACACCTCCACCAGCCAACAGAAGAATTTTATTGTTATCTCTTGATTTATATTTCTGCAGCACTAGCCCTCTCCTTCTTTTTTTTTTCCCTGACTGTGTGACACTGGCACTCCTGACTATACACTCTCTGTCATGAAAAGACTGTAATAATATATTATACTAACACTTTTGAACCTGAAACTAATTCTGCTCATATTTTGCTTTGCCCTTCATCTCAAACCATGCCCTGGCCATGATTATGAAGTATTTTCTAAAAACAAAACTCATTTCATTAAAAAAAAAAAAACAACTTAGTTCTTCTATTACGAGTGATCCACTTAAAAAAATCAATACAAGTATAAAAGGCCGCAGAATAATGGATAAGAAGAGCAGCTAAGTTAGGGAGAGGAAGGCAATAGGGGAGGGAGGAAAGAAATAAAAGGCCTGATCGTAGGGGAGATCATCGTGGTGGCTGACTGAAGAAGGCTGCTGAGCAGTGGGAGTGAGTGCGGGGGTGGAGAGGAGGGATAAAAGTAGAGAGTAAGTGAAAGAGAAGCTGGCATTTGAGAGCTATATTGAGGTTGTAATGGAAGGGGGGAAAGAAAGAAAGAGACTGGCAATAAAAAGACAGAACAGACACATCAGGAGGAAGGAACAAGAGAGTCAGAAAGACAGACAGATGTGCTCTCACACAGAAGCATGCAATTCAATTCAATTCTACAAACCTTTACCTATTTTGTATAGTATTTTACTATGTGCTGGAGGAGAAAACAAAGTTTGGATGAGACACTGGACCCGGTCATCATGGATCATGCATGTACCAGATATTAAAAAAAAAAAATCAATGACTGATAGCATGCCAAAGAACCTAAACATAGGGGGCCCACTTGCATTAACATACATTGTACTATTTCCCTTTTTTTTCTTTCATAGAATGTGAAACTACAATCTCCAAAATAATAAAAATTGTGTGGTGCCCAAAGGGCAGTGGAATGATGCACGCTGTGTTTAAATAGGCTACACCATATTATCAAGAGCAAATTGTGCTTGCCTGCAACACCCCCTTCCCAGCATACATATCATAAATGAGTTCATCAAAAAGATGATAACCAGAAAAGGAGGTGGGCTAGTCATGTAGATAGAACAAGGATAACAGATGGGCAGCTTGAATGTAGCATTTATATCCACAAAACTTGGAGACCTAGAGAGTCATGTAGGGGAATGTTGGGTGTGGACGCCCTGGGGAAGACTTATGCACAAGAACCACACAGGATGAGGGGGTGTGAACAGATTACAATCTGCAACTCTGGAGGGAGTACTCACACTGATGAGATCATAGATTCATTGATGTATTGAAAATTACAAAGCATTATTTCCCAAATAAGATTATTAATGTAAATCACCTAAAATTGAGGGGAAAATCTTTCTATATATAAGCTCACATAAACTCATAACCATAGATCTGTATAGACATGTTCTTGTAGAATGCCAAAACTAATTTGTTAGTCTACTGTTTCCATTTTTTTTTTTTTAGTTAGGCTGCACAATGGAAAGAGTGTTGAGCTTGGAGTGAGGAAGATTTTGTTTCCTGTCTAAGAGACTGTGTGACTGTGGGTGAGTCACTAAATTTCTAAAGCACTACAACAATTCTAGTTATTAGCTACTATAGATATAGCAGTGATTGAATTATTGTAAAGGAATTATGAGAATTCTTTTAACATATATTTACTTTCCTAACAGTATACCCACATATACTTAAAAACCAGCCTGAATATTAATGTAAGTGTGAATTTTTACTTCAACCCCAATTAACCAACTAACAATAAAATGATTTTAATGGAATTTTCCTATAAGTTCTTCATAGTTTATGGCCAAATCTTATTTGAAAGGATCATAGGACTTTGACCATTTGGGAAAAAAGCAGATGATGCCACAAAGAAACCCACCTTGTGAGTAGTTCGAAAATCAGGTTATATTTCTTGGGCTAAATACTTTTTAAGTGGTTATTCCAGCTGTGAGTTCAGTCTAACAGTGCAGCAGTTTAGCTATGAAGTCAAGAGCTGAGAATTCTAATTCCACAGTTTGAGTTAAGACTCTAAGAAGCAATCACTCTTAGGGAAGAGTTTTTCTTTCTCTCTCCTCTCCCAAACCCACACTGATCATGTTATTAAGAGAGTAAACCAGTAGCAGACAATGCATCCATAGGACACAAGAAGAAAAAACGTGGACATACATAATAGAAGTGGAGGCTACAAACTCTACAAAGGCATTTACCCTTCAATCCTAAAAGAAAGGTATACTATACCTGAGGGGAAATTCATCAGGACTCTATGAAGGGAGAAAAGACCTCCCAATAATCAGAAGCTATTAGTTACTTTTTTGGCACATGTGTTCTCTTACATATATGCATTACTACCATTATATATAAAGTTCGAGCCCACTCTCCCCAGAGACCTTTTGTGTGTATGGGGAGAATGTGTCCCTAGTTGGGGTGAAATATTTTGTGACAACTATTTGTATTATACCTCATCAATAAATCCTTTTCCAAAGGCTAACTGATGGGTACTGAATAAGTGGGGCACATTGATGGAGATTTATGAGCAATAACACAGGAAACATAGCCCCTCAGGGTTATCCCTGGAATCTCAACTTTCTGGGGAACAAATTGGAAAGTGTTGAAGAGCTACCAGACATAGGTACATAAGAATGCAGGAAAGGTATGCTTGGGGGTGGGGTGGGGAGGGGTGTAGTGTTAATAGAACAGGCAGATCTTCCCCACCCATTAACAGACCTATGTGACCTGCATTTCCATGAGGCCTATGACCCCTACTTGGGAATCCCAGACAAAAGGGTGTGGTCAAGGACACAACTACAGCATGCTGATAAAAAGTACCAAATTGCCTAGAATGCTATAAGATAGTAATTACCTATTTTCTTTCTTTCTACCTATTTCTCTACCTAGTTTCTTAAACTTTCATAGTTACTTCAATTATGTGGGAGAATATGTCATCTATTATCTTATTTTATCAAATATATTCATAGACATAATATGCTACATGCACATACTAGGCAGATAAATATTTTCCATGATGAAATAATTCTATTTTTTTCAATTTTCTTATAATGACACAGTGCTGAACTATCCCTTAGGAAAGCATGAAGACATTTTGAAGATATAAAAATTTCAGCATTCCTTAGGAAAAACCAAGATATTCCTTCCCTTTCCCCTTCTCTTTTTCCTACTTTGTCCAAAATGGGAAAGGTTAAAAAGTACAGTGATCAATTCCCTATCATTTGACATGACCACTTTCAAGACTTTTTGGAGAATATTTTCACAGTCTAAACCATGAATAATTCATTGATGTAAGAGCTGAAGTAAATTTGCAATGTGTTAGCTACTCATATTTGCCACATTACTACCTTTAATCCATTAGCATTCATTTTTTTTATTTTGTCTGGACTTTGCATGTGGGTATAGGTATGATACAAGAGGAATAGTTTAATGACCAGAGATACAGGTCTTTCTTCTTAGACTTCTTGGACAGAATGCTACAGTAAAATACACACACATATACACCTCCAGATGCTTTAGGAAAGTGGGGGTGTGGTGAGAGACAAAGAGTAATTTACTTTGAGTCTGTTCTAAGTTTATATTTTTCCAAATTCATTTTTTCCCCAGGAGTTTATCTGAACATGGGTGGGTGGACTCTATTCTCATAACTGATGGTATGTCATCTAAAGAGTTTCTGTGAGAAACAATTGTTTCAACTTTTTGAGACAGCCTCAGTTGTTTGGGAAAAGGTTGTAAAGTCATGGGAAAAACTGTTGTCTGACTGCATTTTGGGCCCATTTCAGTAAATTCAGTATGCCCATGTTTACAAGTTGCAGAAAAACAGCTGTTCCTGACACATGATGAATTTGGACAAAATGTCCCCAACTCTAAAGCCCAGTGAGTATGTCTCTGCAATTTCAGTTTACAAATTGATCATCTTCCTTTAAACCATCGAAGTAAGAAAACGCAAAACAAATTGTCAAACAAGGTAATATATATATAAAGTGCTTTGCAGACTCAGAAACACTATTTCAATGCCTGCTGCTATGATAACACACGTGATATAGATTTTACATATATGTACATATTCATTTTGGTAGCAGCCAATATGACTTAACACAAGCTTTAAAATGTGATGAACTTCAGTTTACTCAATTGTAAAATGAAGGAGTTGACTAGATAATGTTGAAAGTCACTTCTCACTAAAAAATCCTGTGATCCTATGGCTCTACTTTTATTTATATGACTGTATGAACTTGTAAGTACACATGAAAGAGAAGCCCTAGGCCAAAAAAAAAGTTTTCCTCTGGTACCCTCAACTTTTACTTTTCTGGATTTTTCCCATTCTTATAATATATCCTAGCCCTAAGGTATCTATTGCTCTCATATTATGCCTACTATTAAGTTATATCTTCTCTCATTTGCCAAAATAGGATAGTCTGATAACTCTATTCATGATTTTAGAATGTAAGACTATTTGGCTGGTATAGAGATTATTTCATTTTTTGCACATGTATCCCCAGTACCTAGCACAGTACCTGGCACAAAGTAGTCACTTAAATAATTGTTGATTTTTGGATTATGACACTTCCAACATATTATCTATCTCTTCTAGGAATATTTTTATTTTAAACCAAGATACTTTATAAGGTATTAATTAATAAAAAAGAAATTAATCATTAAGAGAAGAAATATTTTTACATATATTAGATATATTTAAGGAGTCTTCTTGGAACTTCTTAAACTACATCATATAGACGGCCTCCTATTCTATTTACTTATTAAGGCCACTGCCTCCTATGAACTGATATATACACATGTAGCTATGATTTTCATCTTTCTTTTAAAATTGATTTTCAGTCTTTAGGCTAAATTTTATATTTATGTTTTAAAAATACACTTTCCCTCTAGTGATCTATTTAAAAACATAATTTTTCATGTAAATTTTCAATGAATTGTGTGTTGAGTGGTTCCATCATGTACTCTTAAAATAAGTTCTCATATCTTTAAAAATATCTAATACAAATGGAAATTTTACTAAAATGGTCTTTAAAGGGAAGGAGTTATTTTGGATAGGATTTTTTGCTGTTTCACCAATAAATCCACCATTCTTTTTTTTTTTTTGAGGGCAATTGGGATTAAGTAACTTGCCCAAGGTCACACGGCTAGGTTTTTTTGTTTGTGTGTGCATTAAGTGTCTGAGGTTGGATCCGAATTCAGGTCCTTCTGACTCCAGGGCCAACGCTCTACTCACTGTGCAACCTAGCCACCCCTAAATTCACCATTATTTAAAGAGCTATATATGATTACTGGTTTTATTTATTATTTTTATTTTTTTATTACTTTCAGCAATATTGACTCAGCTTTTTAATCCCTAGCTTTGAGAAGAATTATCTGATACCTTAGGAGGCACTGAAGGAAAAGTTTCTGGTTATTAAAAGCATTGAATTTTAGTCAGTCAGTCAATAACTGTTTATTAAACACCTACTACATGTCAACTACTTTACTAAGTGATGGGGATACAAGATAGACTCTGGCCTTCAAAAACTCACAATCTAATGGGAAAGATGACACACAAAGAACTGCTATGGGAAAAATCAGAGGTAATTAACTGAAGGAAGGCCCTGGAATGAAGAAGAATTGGAAAAGGCTTCTTGTAGATGATCAAATTTTAGCTGGGACTTGAAAAAACTCAGGGAAACCAGGAGGGAGAAGTTAAGGTGGGGAGAACATTCTAGGCATGGGAAGCAGACAATGGAAATGACTGCAACTGAGAGATGAGAGTATTGTTTGAAGAACAGCAAAGAGGCCAGTGTCACTATAATGAAGAGTATGGTGGGGATGAGACATAAGAATGCAGGAAAGGTATGCTTGGGGGTGGGGTGGGGAGGGGTGTAGTGTTAATAGAACAGGCAGATCTTCCCCACCCATTAACAGACCTATGTGACCTGCTTTGAGCTCTGGTCCAGCTCACAGCTGTGATACAGCCTGAATCTCATGGAGCCCAGTGTGAGAGGAGTTTGCCCAGCTGAGCAGAGAGCAAG
This sequence comes from Gymnobelideus leadbeateri, assembly GCA_011680675.1. NCBI lineage: Eukaryota > Metazoa > Chordata > Mammalia > Diprotodontia > Petauridae > Gymnobelideus > Gymnobelideus leadbeateri. The sequence continues at coordinate 966,069 of WOXC01008355.1, forward strand.
AGAAACAGCAGGAGAGGTAGAACAGAGAGCAGAGGGAGGAACTTTGTTTGTGAGGAGGCCTAACAGAAGTAATACTTAAGATGTTGGTGCTCTCTGGGTTACTGATGAGTACCTTGCTAAATCTTACCTTCTGGCATCCTACTTAGCGATGTTCCAAATGAATATTTCGGTTTTGCCTTTGAGGGAGAAAATTTAGTGTATTTTGTGAATTTACACTGCAAATACATATGCATATTCATAGCAGCTGCTATGGGTATCATATTGGCATTATAGGGAGCTAGGATGTAAAGACCTTTGAATGTCAAACATTTATATTTAATTCTAGAGGTAATAGGGAGTTACTAGAGTTTATTAAGTGGGGAGGTGGTGGTGACATGGTTAGATCTTCACTTAAGGAAAATCACTTTGATGGCTGAATGGAGGACAGAGTGGAATGGGGAGAGACTTGTGGCAGACAGACCAACCAGGAAGTTATTGTAATAGTCTAGTTGTGAGGACATTAGCCTGCATGAGGATGGTGGCAGTATCAAAGGAGAGGAGGAAGATGATTTGAGAGATGTTGCAAAGGTAAAATTGACAGGTCTTGGTAATGATTGTTTTGATAAAGGAGTAAGAGCTACTGAGGATTCAAGGAGGATGCTTACATTTTGAACCTAGGGGATTGGGAACATGGTTGTACCCTCAAAAGTAATAGGAAATCCAGAAGTGGGGAAGTCTTAGGGGGAAGATAAGTTCAGTTTTGTAAATGTTATGCTTTAGGATATCCAGTTCAAGATGTCTAATAGGCAACTGGAGACACAAGGTTTGGAGACAGAAGACATGAGTTCAAATCTTGACTCTCCTATTTGTTCTCCTTGTCTTCTCTGGCTTGGACTGGATGGCCTTGAAGGTCCCTTTCAGCTCTAAATCTATGTTCATGCAATGCTAGAATTCTTTTCAAACTGTGGTCTCTTTTCTCCAATTAAAGTTCTGCTCCCACTGAAGGGAGATAATAAAAGAGGAGGGGAAAAGGTACCTTAAAGTTGCTTCTCTTTAGCACTACACTTAGTATTACATTTGCGTACCTAATATTACTCTTTCTTTACTTCAAAGGAACAAATATATACTGGGAACACTGGTGGTATATTTTATTCCATGTGGCAGACACATCAGTTGGCATTCAAATAGTTAATTCATCTTTTTTCTACATGTTGCAGTGCTACCTTGATTGTAAGGTATTTATATTTTATATTTCTAACTCCTCAAACAGAAAAGGTTACTTTGGAATTTCTTTTGTATGTGTATTTGCACATGCATGCATGCGTGTGTGTGTGTGTATGTGTGTGCGCGTGTGTACCTTGTTTGGGTTGATGGAGGTCTATGCTTCTATCATACCATGTTTGATGAAAAAAATCATCAATCAGCAGATCAGTCAATATTAAAAAAAACTTCACCTTTCAGTTATACTTTTCAAAATAACATGCAATAGATTTCTGAAACTCTAATGAGCTCAGAGAAATCTGACTCAAATAAAGTGAATTCCTTGTAATAAATAGATTTGGCTTATGACTACAACCTAAATCATCCAGTTGCACACAAGTGAAGCAGCAATTTTTTTTTTTCCTGGTAGGACTAATACCTGGCCACATAAAAAAAAAAGAAGGTATAAAAACTGAAAAGAACAATTTTGTAGCATTCTGCTGAAAATGCTAGAGCACTGGATTAGAAGTCAGGGGATATGTGTTCCCATTCTACTACTAATAGGTTGAATGGCCTTGGAACAAAAAAAATCCAACCAAACAGACAAAAAATCCCACCCTCTCTGAGGTACAGAATCATTAGGCTCTGAAATGAGAAGGGTGGATTAAGCAATCTCTAAGAACACTTTCACCTCTAAAATTCAATGAAAATAAAAACCTGAACCCAAGATTCTTGGTATATAAAAGATCTTTGGATCTTCTTTTATATCTTCCTTCCTGCATCAAGTGAACATTCCGTGGTAAATATCGAATCATAAGTGAAGTGGAAAGAAGAGGTTTTTCTCCCTATATTAACACACACACACACACACACACACACACACACACACACAAGCATACTCACACTTCCCTCCTTACTGAAGAGTTGGAAAGGACCTATCTTCCCACCAGAGAATACTGGACAGTGGTCACCTAGCCTCTCCTTGAAGAACTCCAATGAGGAAGAACATTCACTGGATGAGAAATCCTCCTGTCCCATCACTGCTCATCTCTTGTACTCCGTCTCTTGGAATCTTATCATCTGCCAACTTGCCTCCCAGTCATAGGTTGCTAAAAGAAGCTGCACAACTAAATTGACTGAGTGTAGTACAAATTATTATCCAATCTTAATCTAGCCCCCACAGTGGCAAGGTAATCTTTTATTATGCCTTAATTGATTCCTTTTCCCAATACCCCAAGAAGCTGTTCCAATCACTCTCTGACTCTTTTTACTCCTTGCCTTACTCACTCAGTTAAATTATTCTCCTCTTTACTGAGAAAACAGTCTATTCAGAAAGAGCTTTCCCCCTTTATCTTTCTCTCAAAATACCCTGACATTATACCCCACTCTCTCATCACTTCCCTAGGCTCTGATAATAAGGAGATACTCTTCCTTGCAAAGGTCAATTCCTCTACAGGCATCCTTGATCCCACACCCTTTAATCTTCTCCAGAAAAACTGTTCCCTCATTTCTCTCCTCTCAATTTTCAACCCCTTTCTATTTCCTGTTCCCTTTTCTGTTATCTCCAACATATTTGAGCCTCCACCATTGTTAATAACAAGCAACAACAAACCCTTCACTAGATCCTACTGTCCATCTTCTCAAGCTACTGCTCTATATCTCTTCTCTCTTTCTCAAATTCCTGGGGGTGAAAAAAAAGCTATCTATATTTCCTCTTCTTCCATTCTGGCTTCTTTCTTCTTTTAACTAGACCTGCTTCTTCTAGGTGGTCAATGATCTCTTAATGGACAATTCTGATTAATGTTTTTCTTACTCTTTATCTTTCTGTACTTCTCTACTATATTTAACACTGTTAACCTGCCTCTTCTGCTGGATGATTTCTGTTCTTAGGGTTTTCTTGACAATACTCTGTCATGGTTCTTTTTTTTTCCTTACCTGTCTGACTGCTTTTCTATTTTCTCTGTAGGTTCATCATATGTATCATGCCCCCAGTTGTATGTATATACTATGTAACTTAAAGCTTTGTCCTGAACCCTCTTTTTTTCTCTCTCTGTGATTTTATGTTATAGTTGCCTTCCACTAAAAACCCCAGATCTATTTCTTACAAACTATTGTATAATCATGCCTCTACCATTATATACTTGTGAAGATTTTTTTTTCTAAGTCAAGTGAAAGATTTTATCGTAATTTCTGTTAAATTTTCTCTTGCTACATTCATCCTGGTGTCATAATGAAGACTGCTTTAAAGCTTAAAGATTTCTACTTTTATATAGAATTAAAACCAAGATAGGATTGCTAGTGTATCCTCAGCCTATTTTTCCTTTGCAGAATGAGACATAATATTATTCCTAATTCTCCTTGACTATGAATGTCCAAAGGAAAATGTAAGTTTTACTTGTCATTTGAAATTTTAAGTGACCAAAGACTGATTCTTATTTAACATGTTCATATTTAAAATATCTAAGATAAAGAGGGTTTGTATGGGATATCTGTATAAACTAACACATACATATTCATATATTTATTCCACTGATAAATTCTTCTTTTCAGATGGGAGCTGACCTTCTAAAACAAATCCATATATAAAGGATCATATAAGAGAACAAGAAAAATGTTTATAACCTTCACCCTTCCTTTTATATAGCACATCCATTAAGCCAGAAAGCATTCCTCAGGTTTAATTTGTGAAAATTCTTTTGCATCACCTATCAAGAGAAAAATCACCTTTTCAAAGAAAACCAGCACTTATTTTTTATGACTTTGGACTTTATAATATGTGTCTCTATATATATAGAGACACATATTATTATTATAGTGGTTAGGAATCATAAAGAGAATTATAGAATATTCATGTTTCTAGGGAGTAGGGCAATGTAAAGACTCATCCATTACTATGCATTCAAAGTGGTCAATGTTAGAACTTAGGAAAAAAAAGAAACTATATTTCAAAGTAAAAATTAACGAAAACAAATTAATTGTTCCAATTTAATTCAATCACAATCCAATGACCATTATATAGTTGCTCTAATTATTTTTTAAAATAAGGTTTTGGTTATTTGTAAATTAGTAGCCATGATTAGAAGAGTATTTGATGTAAATTCAATTTGCTGTCCACCATTTAAGATGTAATTTATCTCCTTAACCCAAGGGAAAGAGAATTAAGGAAGATCCTTTTTTTTTAAAGTGAAGGGTATTATATAGAAATCTGAGTTCTCTACATTTTCATTATGTGTTCCTACACATGTGACCAATTATCATCAATACTTTCCAGAATTTCCTAGACAGTTTTTTACTAAAGTGAGTTATTTAAAATATTCCATCAATTTATAAATTATCCACTTGTCTTCCTCAATTATTTTCAAAATTATTAGGAGGTGCAGCTGAACATTCCATATTCCCAAGTCATTGCTACTTATAGTAGTTTCTTGAACTTTCTTTTTTTGTAAATAGTATTTTATCTCTTCCAATTATATGTAAAGACAGTTTTACACATTCATTTTTAATAAGATTTTGAGTTTCAGTTTTTTCTCTCCACCCCCTCCCATTGCCTTTCTCCAAGACGGCAATTATTAGCTGAAATTTCCTAAATATCACTGAACAATAAAATAATGTTTCAACGGCACTCTCCCTAAAATTAGTTAGATTTACTTGCTAGTCTGGTTATTTTTTCCTCATATACTTTCCCTAGATTCTAGCAGCAGCTACCTATTCTATGGCATTGACTTGAGTTAGAGTAGCACCAAATCCTTTTATAGAGTTCTTCACCATATGAGAATAATTGGGTCTCAGAGGTTAGTATACAAGATCTAACCAAAAATATGTTTTTTTTTTAAACATAAACCATTGAAATATCAATATGGGGGCGGCTAGGTGGCGCAGTGAATAGAGCGCCGGCCCTGGAGTCAGAAGGACCTGAGTTCGGAGCCGGCCTCAGACACTTAATCCACACAAACAAAAACCTAGCCGTGTGACCTTGAGCAAGTTACTTAACCCCAATTGCCCTAAAGGGGCGGCTAGGTGGCGCAGTGAGTAAGAGCGCCGGCCTCGGAGTTGGGATGACCCGAGATCAGATCCCGCCTCAGAAAATGAGCACCCACGCATAAATAATGACTAGCCGTGTAACCTTGAGCAAGTTACTTAACCCCAATTGCTTTAAAAAAAAAAAGAAATATCAATATGAATTAGCATCACTCAAAAAAGGTAAATAAACACAAAAAATATGTCTATGGCAATACTAAAAAGGAAGAAAGCACTCAACTGATATACAGGTTCCTTAAATGAAACCTGACTTTCTCTTCTGTGAAAAATATTTATTCTTTTCAATGTAGTTTACATGGTATTGGTGAAAAATATTTATCCTTTTCAATGTAGTTTGCAGGTATTGAAAAAATGGCTTCTATATCTTAGGCTATCTCTGGTCCCTGTAAATCCTAGTAACCTTCTTGTCTGAAGACCTTAGTGCTATATTTATCTAGATATTTACCTTAGTAATGACCTGTAAATCTGCTAATTAAAATTGGAATGTAGTCTCCCTACTAGGTCACTGTTTCTTTTAAGAACAGAACAAATCATCCCCAGATGCTACTTCATGGATTTTTTTCCTTCCTTCTTTTTTAAATCAATGAATTAATCAACATTCATTAAATGCCTTCTCTGTGCCAGTCACAGAGCTAAACACTAGGAATATACAAAGAGGCCCTCAGGGAGCTCACAATTTAAGTGTTAGGACACAGTAGACAGAGCAACGGGCCTGGAATTAGGAAGACTTAACTTTACAATACTTAGCACAGTACTAGTGTGTATAAATAACTATAATGTTTGCAAAATCCTTTATGAGTATCTCACTTCATCCTCAGGAAAACCCTAAGAAATGGGTGCTATTTATAAACCTAAATTTAACAGGTGATGAAACTGAGGAAGACAAATGTTAAAGGACTTGCGCAAGGTCAAAGAGTTAGTAGGATGCACTCTGAGTCAGGATTTGAACTCTGGTCTTCCTAACTCTAGGTCCACCATTTTATCCAGTGTGGCACCCAGTGGCCATAAATGTAGCTCTTTGTTGTTGCTATTACTGTTGAAATCTACACCAAAGGATACACACATATATTATTCATAAGCCATAGGCCAGTGAGTTTGACTTTGATTCCTGCCAAAGTTCTAGAAAGTATTATTTAAGAAGGATGGTTACTGAAAATATAGTAAAGGAAATAGTGATCAAAAACTTTATACCTTTATCAAGAGTATGTTATGTGAGTTGAAACACATTTTATTTTTTGGACGCACTTCTTTGTACATGTAGTTTAGAGAATACTATAGTTTACTTTTATTTTAGAAAAGTATCAGCAAAGTCACACGACTATTCTTGTAAACAAGACATAGACTATGGGAAATATGATAGAAGAGTTCGATTAATTCAGAATTAGATAAATGACAACTCAAAAAGTAGTTGCTATTGGTTCAATGTAAGATACTGATGCCACATTTACTAAATTCGTAGACAAGACTAGAAAATATGAATCACAGGCTTGATGAGAAAACAGATTTAACTCTCGTCTCTAATGCATAAGACTTTAAGATCTACATTTTCAATGGTAGTCTCTCTCTTGAACACCTATTAGACATTTTCAAATGAATGTCCCATAGAAATCTCAAATGTAACATTTCAAAATACAAATCATTTTCTTCATCCACAGGAGCATAGACTTAGATCCAGAAGGGACCTTGGAGATCATAAATAAGAATCAGCAGCTGGTCAGTCAAATTAAAAAAAAAAACACCTTTAATTTATGCTTTTCAAAGTAATATTTCATGGATTTCTTTCTGCACAATAATTTATCAAGAATCACTGAAACGCTAATGAGCTCTGAGAAATTGAGAAAAATATAGAGAAATTGAGGCCCAGAGAGATAGATGACTTGCCCAAGGCCATATATGGAACAATTGTGAGAACTGAAATTCAGTCATAGCTCTGACTCCGGTTATCATTCATCTCCGCTCTCCTGGATGATAGTAATCTCCTCTGAATTAATTTATCTTCCTATAACCTATCCCAACTCCAATCTATCCATCCATACAACCATCGAAAACTATTTTCTTAAAGCATAAGTCTGGGTATGTCATTCCACAACTCAATAAATACCACCTTAAGGACCCAATATAAACTTTTCTGTTTGTCATTTAAAGCCCTTCACAACCTGGCCCCAACCTACCCTTCTAATCTTCTTACCGTTTAGTCCCCTTCACGAACACTACTGTCCTACCAATTGAGTCTTCTTAACACTTCTCATATATGGTGCTCTATCTCCCATTTCTATGCCTTTTCTTTTTTGTCAGCAATCCCATATACCAATAACCTTTCCCACAGAATTATCTTGTGATACCTAATTTTGAGATGGCTCATTTTATAATCTATTTTATGTAACCCGTATGTGTATATGTTGTCTCCCCTACCCATATTGTAAATTCTGCAAGGGCAGTGACTGTTCTATATTTGGATTTATAGTACCTGTCACAAGGTAGATACTTAAAAATTCTTGTTGATTCATCTGTTGGTTGATAAACTTAAGAGCATCCAACTAGGGGTGACTAGAGTGGTAAAGGACTCCAGGTCATATCAAATGAAGAAGGGTTGAAGAAACTGAGAATGTTGATTAGACAGGAGAAGGGTGTGTGACAGCTGTTTCCTAAAGGTGAGTTACATGGATGAGAGATTAGATCTGTTCTGCTGGGGGCCCAGAGGGCAGAAGTAGCAAGTTAAAAAGAGAAAAAGTATTGGCTTGATGCAGGGATAATATGAGCTACCCAAAAGTATAACGGGCTACTTGAGAGGGAAGTATCCTGTTATCTCTCATTAAGGTCTTCAAGCAAAGGCTGGATGATCATGGATCAGAAACGAAATGGAAGGGATTTTTATTTGATTTACTAGATGACCTCGGAGGGCTCTTTAAAATTCTTGATGGTCACCAATCCTGTGCTCACCATTCCCCAATGATGGTCAAATTTTTCCAACTGGAAATTATATTGAATGCCACTTTAGCATACAATGTTATTTCTTTCTGATAACTGACCCTGCAGTTTAAAAGCAGATCTACTCTCAGTTTGAGTTCCTTTGACTACATTCTTTTGCTTTTGCCTTTTAGACATATTTTAAACATAACTTTTGAGAATGCATTCAATCAAATTTACTTAGTAATTTTCTAACATCACTGAAATAAAGAAATATGGCACTCTTGATTTGTCACAATTCATCTATAGAGCAGAACCGTGGAGGCTAGAGGCTAGAACACAGGGACCCTTGAAAGGCATTAGGACAACATCTGGTGAGTCAGGGTATAAGTTGTCATTCTGAGGATGTCCAGTTAAATAATATAGACATACAAAGTAGAGTAATCATAGAAATAAGAGGAATATGTGGGGTGATCTCTGACCTGGATCTGTTGTTGAAGCAGATTGATTTTATGTTGCTGCTGTAGAAGCTGCTGCTGTTGTCTTGCAATCTGTGGAGAAATTACAGATGAAAATTTTAAAAAAAATCTTAGTTTCTTTATTTAAAAAAAATATTAGAATTTTTTTAAAAGTTGGAGTCTCCCTATTTTGTCCAGAATGGAAGTTTGGTGGAAGTTCATTGCCTAATCCCATGACTGGTTGGCTAGGAAGCTTTTATCTGCTCCATTTCAGATCTGGGCCAGTTGCTGCTCCTTAGGGAGTCTGGTAGCCCCTTATTCTCAAGGGCTCATTTTATTGAAGCTGGATTTAGTGTGGACACACAATCAGCTGTTGCTGTACTGCAACTCAGAATTCCCAAAGTAAAAAAAATCCACCTACATGAGGCTCTCTAGTAGCTGGGATTACGTGTGTGTCACCACATCTGGCTTGCATCTTAGTTCTAACAAGAGTTGGTAGTCTTCCACTCTGTAAAAGTCCTACTTAACCTTGATTTGAATGATATAAATAGCATGAATGACTACCTAAATTGTCAGGTTTTTTAAGTAATGCCAGGGTTTGGAGGTCTTGGGGACAGTTAATGTTTATGTTACCCAAAATAAGTGAAGCCTAGAATAATACTACAGTAAAATATTCAGGAAAAAATGGCATTGTAGTTTATATAGACATCAAGATAGATGGAATCTCCCTGAGGTCAGGAGCATATCTTATTTATCTTTTAGTTCCTCAGAAGAATAATGAATAAAATTACCCTTTGTCAGTGCAAGAAGCAGGCATTGCCACTAACATCATTCAGGACTTTCTTGGCAAGAAAGAGCACTATATTTTACAACAGGAAATAGGAAAAAAGCTACACAAAAAGATACAATTATATTTCACTAAGGAATAGTAGTAAGCATATGATCTGAAATATCTTCCTACCTGAGATAGATAATAGGAATGAAAAATAGGATCAAAGACTACCTCATCCTTAATAAGATATAGTATATATATTTTTTCCTTTTGGAGGGCAATTGGGGTTAAGTAACTTGCCCAAGGTCACATAGCTAGGTTTTTTTTTTTTTATTTGTGTGTGCGTTAAGTGTCTGAGGCCGGATCCGAACTCAGGTACTTCTGACTCCAGGGCCGACGCTCTACTCACTGCGCCACCTAGCCACCCCAAGATATAGTATTTTTAACAATAAAATTTATTTTTAAAAGCTAACATTCATTCATATAGCACTTGAAATTTGCTAATCAGTTTATTTGTAATATTAAATATTAAATTATGAAGGCAATATGTAGTAATAGATAAAGATCCAGCCTTAAAGCCAGAAAAACCTTGGCTGACCTCTCACCTTTTATGTATATTGTGGTTATATGACTTTGGGAAAGTCATCTAACTTTTCACTGTTCTAGGCAACTCTCTAAGCCTGTAAGTTTCCTGCGAAGTTGTTAACTTCCATTGCTAAAGGAAGTTTCCTCCCCTAGAAACTCCCTATATCAATGAAATCACAGGTCCATTCTTTATCTCCATAAGCAGTTTATTAAAAAACTAAATGTTTATCCTCAACACAACCAAATAAACTCAGAAACTATTTTCATTTAAATTAGTAATATTTACTTTTAAATTGATTAAATTCAATGTGTAAAATATGATAACACTAAATCTTCATCAGAATTCTTTATCCTTTCCCATCCTTTCCCTCCACCACTTCTCCTTAACTGTTGTAAGGGATATGATCATTATATTTTCTGTTTATTTGTTTGTTTTTCACTTATCATTCCCTGCCTAGCCCAAGGAAAAGGAGAAATTTGGTCTCTTAAATTTTATCTGGGACCACAGTTGGTCATTATAAATATATGACCTTTAGGTTTATTTTATTCTTTCCATTTTGTTGCTTTAGTCAAAGCATGGACTAGATTATACAGTCAACAACTCAGTATCTTCCCTGCCACCCTTCTACTTCCTCAATTGCCATCAGTTTAGGACTAAACACCCTTTGAGCTAAACCCTCTACTTTGTTAATCTTCTCAATTCCCTTACTGCTTTGTAACTATGCAAAAAATTGGCTATATAAAAATGTGGATGAATTTTTATTCTTTTACTCTGCATCTTGCTACTTTGTAGAAGCCATTAATTGTACTAATTAAGTTCTTGTTTAATTTTCCATGGTTTTCTAAATACATAGTATCATCTGCAAATAATGATAATTTTTCTTTGCTGATAATTAATCTTTAATCTATTTTTATTCAACTGATATCATTATCAAATGATACTGTTTCAAAAAATAATGTAAAATAGTCAGGAAGAGTGGGGCACTGTTGCTTTACCCTTTTAATTTTGGAGAAATATTCTAGTGTTTCTCCATTGCAAATAATATTTCTTTCTCTCTCTCTCTCCAATTTACTTTTAATAATAAAAACAATCAGCATATATATATATATATATATATATATATATATATATATATATATATATATATATATATAGTGCCTACTATGTTTTAGACACCGTGCTAAGGCCTTTACAAATATTATCTTATTTAATCCTTCCAACAACCCTGGAAGGTAGGTGGTACTTTTATTTTCATTTTACAGCTAAGGAAACTAAGGCAAATAGTGGTTAAGACACATAACTAGTAAGTATCTGGGCCCAGATTTTAACAAATTTCTTCCTACTCCAGGTCCAGCATTCTATCTACTACGCCATATAGCTGTCTCTTATTTTTAAAATAATGTAGTATTCATGTTTATCTCTCTTTATACTTGGATTTCCTTTTGTCTGATACCACAATTGTAAATACTCTCACCTACCCAATTTTGAATCATCTAAAATTCAAATGGATTTCCTACTTCATTGGTTTTGGAGTTTCTTCCAATGACATGCCTCACAAACCACCCATGTCTCCCCATCCTGTGTTACTCATTCTTTATCATGTATTCCCATGCTTCCAAAATGCTAGAGACATTTTTCAATTTCTCTTGATATTGCCACATGAAAATCCTATCTCTTCCTATCATATATGTCTTTTATGGCCCGTCTGTTCTTCAAAATCATTCTTTGGTTATGAGTTGCAGCTTGTCCCTATCTACCATGCATTTTTCATTGCTTTCTGTATTATATTCATCTTCAATTCTTTCTATACTATTATATTTCATATAACAATGCAAACTATTGGCATTAAAAATATGGGCCTTTGTTTCCCTGGGAAGTTTGCTATGATTTAAGAAGTTTTCAAATATCCAAGAGTAATATGGCATGATCTTCTCTTTTTCAACTGGGGGCAAAACTGGTTGTCCATATTTATTGAATGCTCTAGATACACATACTGATGAATGAATTTTATAAGTTTTCAATTCAAACATGTCAGAATCTGGGCAATAGTTGACATTTCACTCACATTGCCTTTCTTGTATGGAAGGTCAGGTCAAATTCTGGTGTTATCTTTTTAAAGTGGCTCTTTCAGTGTTCTAGAGTTTGGGAAAACCAGTTCAATCTCATCCACAAAAAGAATGACCAGAAGGTTCTCACCCTTTTTCAAGGAACACCTATTCAATGTATACTTCAGAGGTATCAAACTCACTGCCCACTGTCCTTGGAGTACCACAAGATTCAGATTAAAATGTAACTGGGAAATGTTTAATAAAATAAATGCAATTACAACAGAATATAGACAATGTGAATTTGTGGTTTTCTAAATCAATATGTGGCTGGGGATCCATTTATATTTGAGTTTGGCACCACTGATGTACCCTATACTGCATCTCCTTCAGCACCAGGGCAAATGCCTTTGGTAAAAATAAATTTTAGCTCAATACGTTTCCTGATGTTTATGGTCAGACCACCACTGAATAAGGGTTATTCCTGTTAAGCATTTCAGGGAATTTTAAATTATTTTGATGTATTAATAGGAAATACTGGAAAATAATCTATAAGGAGGTGTTTTATTCCACTAAATCAATTATTTCCCCCAATAAAGAAACAATAAGAACAATGGGATTTTCCCTTCTACTTCTTTAAATCAATTGTGAAATGTCAAAGATATGGTATTCTAATGAATTTTGTTTGTGAAAGCCTTATTGTTCTCTACTAAGAACCTTGTTGAAGATGCCCTTGAGTTGTGTATTGTTGATTTTCATAGATATTTTATATCACTGGGTCATAGAGATCAGTTGTTTTTGCATACCTTTTTTCAGTAATAATGAGGACTATGATTTTTTCCACACCTTGGTATCTTCTCCGTTAGATACCTTGCAACTCTTACAAATGTGAAATATTTTTTAGCACTCTCATCATTATGCCTTTTCCAAAACAAACCTAATCTCTATATAATATATATGGATATGTATAAACTACATATGCAATACTGCAGCCTTTTGCAGTTTTATTCTTTTTAGTATCATTTCTTTTTCCCTCATAAGAATATTTGGACTGCTACGTTTAGGATCAAGTGTGGTGTTTCCACTGTTCTTAATGGTAATAGCAGTTTGCTTTGACAATATTTACATATATTTTCCATTTTGTTCTATTTGTTTTTCAATCTCTCATTTTTATCATCATCATGTTTTGTTGTTGTTCATCCTCATTCTTGATGTGTCTTTGCTTGTAGTTTTATTTCTTGTATACAGTAAAAAATTTTTTCTTTTAAAAACCCATTCTGCCATTTTCATGTTATTGGTTTGTTTAGGGCATTTACTTTTTAGATTATGATTGTTAGGTTTATTTTTCCCTCTATTTGATTTAAAGTCCCTTCCTCACAAAAACTGCAGTTTGCCTAATTATTGTTTAATTCTTATAATTTTCTAAAACCTTTTTATAGTTCTTTAATTTCTTTAATATGGTTATTATTCAATTTGTTTTTCCCCTTAGTATTTCTTCGATTCTGTCCATTTATGTTTCAACTCTGATTTTGAGAAGAATTTTACTCTTTAAGTCATTTATGTTGCAGATGCACATTACTGACTTGTAGGTTACTTTGATTTACTACTCCTTTTTCTGATGTAGAATGAGAGCAGTAAAGGGCCAACTACTGTGGTAAGTAGGGAGAATTTGGTACCATAATGGGTTTGAGTATAGATTAATTACTCCCTCTGGTCTGGTTGGTAGTGGAAAGCATGAAATTTACTTAGGTTTTTGTTTTGTTTTGTTTTTGCAGGGAGCAAAGAGGAAAGAAGGATTTTCCAGAGTTTGGGAGATGAGATGGCACCCACTGTAAGGAGGGTTGTTTTCTCTGGAGTTTTAGTTATTTAAAGTGCAGGGCTGGGCCTCGAGTTATATACCTCATCTGCTAGATATAGCTTTTCACAGTAATGACTTATAATATTAGCAAGCTCAGTCCAAGTTGAAGAAGAGTAGAAGTAGGCATCCTAGTAGGAACTATTGACAGTTTTTTTTAAAGCCTTGACTATGTGCTTATTTGCAATTCTTGGGGCTGAGAGGGTGAGTCCTTGCCACTGTTGGCAGAGCTGGGACATGATGGAACAAAAATTTCTGAGGCTTTGGTCCTGCAGGGAAGATGAGGATTGGAATGATCCCTCATTTTCTTCATATTCTGGGATATATGCAAGCAGTGTGGGGGATCTCAGCAGAGTTTCCAAAGTGTGGCAAATAAGTGGGAGAGTCTGGGAGGGTTAGAGACTGAGCTTACACATAATTCTGTATCAGAAAGTCTGCCCCCCAAGGTGAGGTGTATGAGTGGGTTTTTGGGATGAGCTCAGGTCCGCCTAAGCAGCAGCAGGAGATAAAGTTCCAGTGACATTTTATTAAAGATGAAATAGCTGCAGGAGGATCTCACTCCTTGGTAAGAGAGAGAGAGAGAGACAGACAGACAGACAGAAAAAAAGAGAAGGAGCTTCCATCCCCTCCTAGATTTTTAAGATCCAGACCAATAGGGAACCTCACCCTCCACCCTGCTAAAACAACTCTGAAATCCTTCAAATGTCATATTCACTGAGTCTGGAACCAAATCCTCAAGCAGTTATATAATCATCCAAAGGTTTGGCAGCCAGAGAACTTAAGCATGAGGGGATAAGGAAAAGCTCTGTTATGTACCAGAGTAATCATCAGCTCTCTGTAGAAGTCATCGCCACAATTTTTACCCCCTGTGCCACAAGGGGAAAGTAAGAAGTAGAATAATCTTCCTAGGAAACATTTAATTATTAGTCCAGTCTTTTCCTCATCTCTGGTGGGGAGGGGGTTTGTGCTGAGAATCCACCATCAGTCATTACATTCCAAAAGGCCATTTTTTATCTAAAAATGAGGACAAATTTAAACAAGAGTGACTCCTTAACTAAGACTAGACTATCTCTACTCGTTTCACTCACCTGTTCTTGCTGTTGCTTGGCTAGTTCCATTTGCTGGCGCTGTTTCTCAATTTGGGAGGCAGCCAGTTTCTTCTGTTCATCATGAGCTGCCAGCAGCTGCTCTCGCAAACTGGTCAACTGATTGATCATACCCATGAGCTGCCTCTCTTTCTCAGCAAGGCTTTCTGGAGTTCCTAGTAAGTATATGAAAAAAAAAGTGTGGGGGGAGGAGAAATGAAAAAATGGTAATCATCAATGACAATGAATCTGCAAGCGAGAGAAAATTTCCAATTTCCAAAGCTTTTTAACATCCATATATATGCACATCTTACAACTTTATTTTAGAAGACTTTTACTTATCAAAAACAATAAATATTTGTCATTTTAAAAATACCCCCTCATAACATTTTTTATCAAAACAATAAGTTTCACTACCAGTAAATTTCACTTTACAGGACTTACTGCCTAGTCATACAATCTAATTGGTATATACATTATCTGAATCCCTACGTGTAGAACTAGATCCCGATTAGTGTGAATAATGAATACTGCAACGTGAATATATTGTAGTTGAATTCATCTTCTCCAAAGTTATCATTATGTAATGGAAATGTGCAATACAATGAATGCAACCACTTCATAGGACTGATTGTTTACACTAATCAGTATCTAACTGAAATATATAGGGAGATTGGGTAGTTCAGAAAGGCATGACACAATTCCTTTCCTGAAGGAGATTATAATTAGTCAAACAAATAAAGTATAAATCTCTGAAAAGTTAAATAGTAATAAAATGAATATAGCAGTGTGGAATATTATCATATTCTCCTTTATATGACTCTTTAAATAAGTAAAACTGAAGAGAAGCCTATAAAATGAGAGATAATTAAATCTTGGACCTTTCAGGCAGAAGCTAATTTAATGCTTTTTCCAGAAATATATATATATTATATATACATATATACACACATATACATACATACATACATACATATATGTGTGTGTGTGTGTGTGCAAAAAATTCTCCATAGTTAGAGATAGGAAGATATGAAGGAAAAATTAGAATTTGATTAAAGTATTTTAATATATTAAACAAATTTAAACTATATATATATATTTTCGATCAGCGCATTAAGGTATACAGGAAAGGTGAGAATTTCATTGACAACTGAAATAGTATCACATTTAAAAGTTCTGTTAAACCTCACCAGAAACAGTATCACATTTAAGAGTTCTGTTAGACCTCATCAGATAGACAAGACCCCTATGGTAAAGAACTAGCAGTAGGAGAGAAAATACTTTTTAATTATAATTTTCACTTCAAATGTAAGACACTAAGCACTATTTTAATAATGCATTTGCCACCTGTACATGTAATTAGATAGAAGGGCCTGTTATAACCCAGTCACCCTTCCCCACCCCACTTCATTCCTTTCTATTTATGTTGAAAAAGCATGTACCTTTCTCAAAGTCTACAGCTATAGTTAGTGGCTTCTAACTTTTATTTGTCCATTAGGGATTGGAATAAAATCATCAATTCATTTTACATAAGCCAGTAAATGAACACCAAGGAAAGACCTATGTATGATTACAAATTTATAGAGCGTAGATGGCATATATCTTTGTATTTCTAGATTTTATCATGAAGTGGAATTTAGGTTCTAAATTTAGTAAACATTAAGTGCCTATTAAGGGTCAGATATAATAGTAGGTATTCAGTAAAGGTGTTCACTGATTATATGTCAGGCAGTAAAATTGCTAGAATTTGTATTCATAGCAAAATAGAATTGATTCAATCACAGTGGCAATTAACATAGCTAGTTTTATTAGATCCCCTTCACTATTAATATTGGTTGCTAAAATATTCTATCAGAAAATACAGCAGGAAAAAATGAATGAGCCTTGGTAGTTTGTAGTGATACTAGCATTTTCAATAACCAAGTCTACTATCAAGTGAAACACTAGCTTAAAAATTATTGGCTAGTTCATAGAACAAGGTGGCAACATTATTTATGTCTGTGAAATTAGGTATTACAAGAATTATCTTGTTTTTAAAACCTATTAAATAACATCCATTAGGAAATAATACAGATAATCTATCCATAATACCTAAAAGATATTAGTTAAAAACAACAGAAATACAGTGATAAGCACTCCAAATTTAAAGCTAAAAATGCAATGAGCCCCATCATTGTGATAAGACATAGAAAAGGAAAAGTACAAAAAAAGGAAAAGGCATTTCAAGGATTTAGTTTCAGGTTTGCTAAAGCATCCTAGAACTAAATCCCAGTCTCCAAAATCTTTTGATTCCACACTCCTGTCAATAAAAAATATTCTTTTGAAACCCTCGTGTATTTTTATTTACTTATAAAAACAATAAATATATACATAGACTACTGTACTAAAATAATACACATTTAAAAATGTAAATAGAAAAAAGAATACGGTAAAGATGAAATATTTAGAAAAATATTTTACAAATGTGAAAACCTTTTTCTTCTCATGAAATATTATTAATAACGACATTTTAGTGAGAGTAATACTTCACTATTTTTGAAAATTTTTGGTTTAAAACTCTTGATATAGCAATTCAAAGTTCTAAGTTCAATTTATTTCAATACTTGGTTTTAATTGATGTCATAGTTAAAAAAGGTAACTCAAAAAGATATGTTGATCCAAATGGAAGAAGTACATTATTGGCTGCACTTACTAAATTGGGACACTCATTTTTTGTTCCCATTCATAAATTAGGCAACTAATTTTACTGAAATTCAGCCAGTAAATTCCTATTTTCCTTGATATAAAAATTTTTTCTTACATATTAAATGAAAGTTATTTTGTAATTTTAAGAACTGCGTTCAAAACATACTAACAGTAATTTGGAAGATTTTTTAAATAAGTTGATGAAAATAATATATTCATTAGAAAAAGTAACATTTATTAGATAATCTGGTCATAAGTCCCCTCAAATTAATAAGAACCTAAAATAAAGCTAGTGATAATGGGCACCCAAAACTTAAGAGGTAAAAATGTGATATGAATATAACTATTGTTCAAAGATTTAGAGATAAGGAGGTATAAAACAGGGTAAAAATCTTGTCTTTTTCTCTCAAATCTTTTATTTATTCTCTTCTTTCCATAAAAAACAAGTTTATTAATGCCTTTTGTGTTCATATCAATTTTTTTTTGTAAAGTTCCTAAAGGAGGCTGAGAAAATATATTTACTACTTCAATTCAATATCAGAGTTTGGATTTATCCAACTCTGAGAGAAAGAATATTAAAGCATCCCCTTTTTCATTGTATTAATGCATTTTTGTAATTCACTTTTATTTTCTTCAAAAAACTTAGATGTGATACCATTTAGCTCTTATATTTAATGATACGATTTTTTTTTTCATTGTCTATGGTGACTTTAAGGAATGTAGTTTTCTTATTTGTTTCTCTTGTCATTATAAAATTTTATTGCTCTTTTGTCTAAAATTGTGATAGCAACTTTTGAATTTTTAGTCACCTAAGGCTATGTAGGTTTTGTTCCATTCCCTAATTTTCAATCTGTGTTCATGTTTTTAATATTTTACATGCAATATCTGATAGAGAAACCATGTCTGACAATATACAAAATATTCTTTACCAGTAGCCTGGCACATGAGGGTAAAAAGTATATTACATTCTCTGGGACGTTAACTGACTTTGTCAATCAAAAGAATTAAATTTCTTTTCAATAAACTTTTCATTATAGTTGTGTCTCTTGTGCTCTTTAGGCCACTAGGAGGTACAGTGAATGGAGCACCAGCCCTGGAGTCAAGGGAACCTGAGTTCAAATCTAGCCTCAGACACTGGCTAGTGGTATGACCCTGGCCAAATCTCTTAACCTGATTTAGCTCAGTTTCATCATCTATAAAATGATCTAGAGAAGGAAAGTGCCAAACATCTTTGCCAAGGTGGGGTTATGGGGAGTAGGATATGCCTGACATGAGTCAACAACAAAAAGTGTGCTATTTGTTTGACTTCTTTTGGTTCATATCAGTTTATACAAATTTTACCACGTTTCTCAGTATTATTCATATACAAATAAACTTTTGGAATACAACTTCATAACGGGGAATAATGGGGAATTATTTATAATTATCTAGGAACATCATTTTATGTTTCTGCTAATTATGTCTACAATTCATATTATGTGTGCTTTACCTGTAATATCTTGCTATGTTATAAGTTCAATAAGGCAGAAACCCTGACCTATATGAGCCTTGTGTCTCTGAGGAGAGGCCAAGGATAGTGCTCTTCACGTAAGAAGTACACAATAAGTATTTGTTTACTGTACTACAACAAAGAATCTCTAAGTTTAAAGTAATTTGAGGCAAACTTTATCTTCTTAAAATAAATGGAAGTTAAATAATTTCTGTATAAACAAATCTTCCCTCCAATACCGAATAATTTTTCATTTGCCCTGATAATATTTTGAATAACAATGTGACATTCTGAAATGTTTCTTTTTCTCTTTAATTTCTGTCTAGAGTTGAGGTTGCTTTCAAGAAGGATTCCACTTATGAAATCTGGGAAGAATATGCAGTACTTCCTTTTGGGAACTCTGCCCAGTAGATTGAAAGTATTTCAAATTGAGCCAAATTTTAATTCTTTTGGATTTATCATCAGATTTTTATTGTTGTTGTTGTTGATGATGATGCTACTTTGATAGGTATAGGATTTCATCAGTTTTCTATCTCCTCCATTCCTTACCGATATCACTAAAGGCCTTCTGCTGGATTTCTGAATATTTTGTGTGTGCTGATGTAGTACTTTACATTGTTATCTGTTAGTCTTACTACAATCATACTATACTCATACTCTCATCCAGATGGGAACCCAGTTCCATCATGAGCCAAGTCTTTTCCATGGAAGAAATTCAACAAAGCTAACAATGGACTATTTTTTTAAATTTAGGAGTTCTTTGCTTAGCCAACATATAAACATAAATAAGCCAACTGTGGAACATCGTCATTACCATATCTCCAGAAACTGCATAATATAGTTACTTTACTCTAGGAACTCATTGCCTCAGATTTATTTGTATAATATTTGTTATGAGGCCACATTTAAATTAGCTGGCATATAGTTGTGCAACCATGACCATGAAATCACTACCATCACCACTTCTGCTATTTCTACTACTACTAAATATTTTCCTACTTACAATTCTCTGTGGTTAATTTATTTAATATTTTAATGCTAGTATTCAATGAGTAATTATTTAATTCTAGTAATTGGACCAACACCTGTTACATTTTAGACAGTTCTATTTTAAGTTCTAAGTAGAAGACTAATAGAATGAATTGAAATAGTTGATGAATAACTATTATTTTTATCATTCTTTGCCCATGAATGATTATTCAACATAGGCAAATAACATCAGTATTTTATCAATTACATAATGAACATAAGGATTATATGTGTGGCTATATCTTAGTTGTAATAAACTATATTATTACAAACATTTTACCATTAATGAAATTTATAATTCATAGAAATTCTACAAAAGATTGTTATATTCATATTAAGGTCAGTTCTCAAAGATGAATAATTATTACATGATTCTGACAACTTTTCTGGGAATTTTATTAAGAATAAAAACTCAGGAATTTGTTATTGACTATTAAATTTACTTTATTTTGATAGGTTCAAACACATAGTTAATAACAGAATTCAATTTATTATGGACAATTTTGGTACAAAGTAGGGAATATTAAAGGTCATTGTTATTAGTCAGTGCTATGTTTAGATATATTCATTTGACTTTAATATAATAAAACAAAATAATCTTTGTTGTCTTAAAATTGTTTTTGACCATATTCATCATAAATTCTTAAACCAAAGGGAGAAATCTGTTTAGTAAGACATAGCATTTGTTTGACTCATGAACCATAGAAATTTCTTTCTAAAGTATTTCAGAATGATTTAAAAGCAGCTGATACGCGTTTTCAGGCATATGGCCTGAAAATATTTCCTAAGTACTGGACTGATTCCTAGCATGCAGGACAGGTAAGAGTTGCCTTAAGGAACTTCATATCTTATTTTCCTTTTAAAATAACCAGTTATGCTACTACACTGATATAAGGAAACTGGCACTTTCCAACTGACCACAGAATGATAACCATTACTATACTATATTCATCCTCTACTGCCCTAACAAATGCCAAGCTAACTGTTAAAACCTTATATTCTATGTGCCAGTTTCCTTTCAGTGTCATTGAAATATTTTTAGAGGTAAACTGCTATTAAACAACTAAAGAGAAGATACTTTGCAAATTAAAATTAATATTTCAGTTACCTATTATAGTAGAAGGAGTGCTGGACTTGGAGGTCAAAGAGAAACCTAGGTTAAAATCCCAGTTCTGACACTATCTCTAGTGTAAAATAATCTGTGATATCTATAGTGTCTGTTGAGAGTTTTAAATGAGACGTGTATGTAAAGATCTTTCTAAACTTTAAAACTACATAAATGACAGTTATAATAATAGTATTTATCATAATTATTATTAATTAGCAATCACCACATAGTTCATTGGTTCTTTAACTGTGACTTTAAAAAATTGTGTGTATATGTGTATGTATTCACATGCACACATATATTTATATAAACTGTGAAGTAGGTACAACAGCCTATTATATTAAACCTATTATGCACACAAAGATGCTATGGTTCAGAAAACTTATGTCACTTGCCTATGGAAACACATCTAAGTTGTGAAGGAAGTAGCATTTAAAGTGAGGTCTTCATGACTCCAGATCTAGCACTTCTATTCCCAATGTCACACTGCTTTGCTAGCAAAATGCTTGGTTTGATACATTTCAAGGAATTATTACAAAATTTTAGAGTGATAACAATGGCAAAAATATGAAAGTTTGAAAGAGGGAACTGTTTAGAAGGAAAGATAATGAGTTCAGGCTTAGGCGTACTGAATTTGTCTTCAAAACATCTAATTAAAAATAACTAATAGGTCACTAGTGATTTAGGATTGCAGTTCATAGGGAAAGGCTAGATGTGTATATCAGGGAATCATAAGCATAGAGATGATAGCTCAACTCACTGAACTGATGAGGTTACCAAAAGGAAGAAAATTCAAAGGGAGATGTAAAGATGGTCTGTGAAAGAAACTTGGGAATAGCTGGAGTTAGGGGGCTCATGTGGATGATAATTCAGCAAAGGAGACAGAGAAGAACCCTGTCACCAGGGCAGGAGGTGAACAAGGAGAGAATAGTGTTATGAAAATGCAGAGAGGGGGAAAGTATCCAGGAGTAAAGAGTGGACAGCAATGTTAAAATGCAGCAGGTTGAGGAGTAGTTCTGAGAAAAGACCCTCAAGATTTAGCAATTAAGAGATCATCCATAACTTTGGAAAGAGCTATGAGGAGGCTGAGAGCCAGATTGGAAAGGGTCAAGGAGTGAATGAAAAGAGTGAAGTGGGAGAAGCAAGTATGGACAAAATTTTAAATGAATATGGTTGAGAAAGGTAAGACATATATAATAATAATTTGAGGGGATGGTAGCATCTATTGAACATTTGTTAAGGATGGGGGACACTTGAACACATTTGAAGGTAATAGGGAAGGAATCATTAGAAAGGAAGTTGAGATTTCTAGAGGAGAGAGGACAATTGAGGACATAGTATACTATATCAAACTAATATCATGGAGCCCTTTACAATTACAATGTTTCTTTAATACCATGACTGGCTCCAGGCAGAAATGATAATAAATTTACTCACATATTTGTTGAATAAATGAATGAATGAATAAATGAATGAATGAATGAAATAATATAAATATTTGGAAAAATGCAGTCTATTTTCATCATTATATAAATTTGCTATTCTTTTGTAGTAAGAGAAAATGAAGCTAATGTTAATCTAGTTAAGACTAGATCCTAATTCTTTAATTCTTTGGACACTTTCGATTCTATTCAACAAGCATTTCTAAAGTGCTTACTATTTGGTTATGTGTAAGATAACTCTGCTAGGCTCTCAGAATATGAATGTGACACATGTGTTCTCCTTCTCCTTCTGTTGCATGCTCAGTTGCCATTTTATGTGACACATAGAAGCTGTGGCAAGTGGATAAGAATACTTCTGGTTTGTTATGCCTCATTGATGGGTTGAATTCCCATATATGACTGATGAGTCAAAATTCCATGGATACACAGAAAAGGTACTAGCCATCACTTGTCTTTCCAACTTTAAAGCACTGGGATTCTTTGAACCACTCAGAGGATCAAATAGGTGATACAATTAACTTCACCCATTTGTAAGCTAGGAATATGTATTTTACTGAGGCAAGTGCTATCTGGGATGGGGCTGTCTACCTTTTGTGTCTTTGCTTTGGTATAGGTCCTAGTGAGAGCTAGAAAAGCTTGGAGTCCTAAGGTTGTGGTGTTAACATCTCCCACCAGCAAAGAGCAGTGACTACTGCAGTGATTATGGTTATGACAGCAGTAGAAGCAACAGTAGGAAGAGTTAGCATCAGATAAAGAAAACCCACTTGAAAGAAAATGCCCACTTAGCATTTGATTGGACACTACTTAGTAAAGGTAAAATCTAAACAGTCTTGCAAAACTGTCTCATGTCCTAAATAGGGCTTGAATACAAGCCTTCTGACTGGTTTTGTAAATAGTGATGAGTTACTGAATTCTGTTCTAATCATTATTTATACTTTGATTCTTTTGTGCTTCTCATTATCTTTTTTGTAATGGACATGTCCCCTAATCAATTTATAGTTGTACACTGAGTATCGTGTGTGTGTGTGTGTGAGAATATTAGACTATAATTGTCTCCAGAACAGTTGGGATGTGGGTGACAAGTCAATGAATGAAATGTGAGAATTGGCATAACCAATCCACTCTTATGAAGTCTAGTTTCCTGATCAATGAACATCATACAAGATCATATATCCAGGTACAAAGCACAGAGGAGCAAGTGCACAAAACCACTACAGGTCCCAGAAACAGTTGGCTCTATTCTCTATTCTAGATAAAGATGAAAATTGACATTCTTTTTGCTATCAAGACATTACAATCAGTGCAATGGGGGGGGGGGGGCTACGAGGAGCATGACAAATTTTATTTTTAAATTAGTAGAGTGTAAAGAATGTGGAATGGAATAAGAGAGATCTATACAAAAAGTGAGCAGAGATTACTTTTAGCAGGCATATAAAGGAAGGCTTCATAGAGGACACAGCATCTTAGATCTTAAAAGAAGACTTTAGATAGGGTGATATGTAAAGAAGGTATTCCTATGATGGTAGGATTCCATAGGGTCTTTATGAAAAAGCACTGAGCTGAGGGAGCTTAGGACAAGATTAGGAAAGAACTAGTATTCAAATTTGGCTGGAACATAAAATGAATGAAAGAAAAGGAAAGAGAATGAAATCAATCCGGGCAGCTAAGTGGCACAGTAGATAAAAGTGCCAGGTCTGAAGTCAGTAAGACTCATCTTCCTGAGTTCAAATCAAGCCTCAGATACTGACTGAATGAACCTGGGCAAGTCAAGAGTATAACTTGAACTCTGGAAAAAATGGTTTATGGTCAACATAAGCACTCTTAAAAAGAAGGAAAAATCCTGTTTTTTTAAAATGAAAATACAGCTAAATTTTCAACTACTGAGTAGAATGATTTAATTACAAAATGACTGGATGGATATCTTTAATGTCATAAACATGCCAGCATATATGAATAAGATATGATCTACAAATTTTATTTGAAAAATCATTAAGAGTAAAACCAAATAAAGTCTGACCCTAAGGTAAATATGTAAAGACAGAAATTTAAAAATATCCACTAAACAAGAAGATATTTTGGCACACTGGAAAAAGCATTGACTCTGGAGTCACAGGATCTGCTTTCAAATTCTGCCTCTAATAAATACTAATTGTATGATAGGTGAACAAGTCACTTAACTCCTATGGGCCTCAGTTTCCTTACTTGTAAAAGTACCAGATACTATGAACCGCATGGCCTTTGAAGTTACTTCCAACTCTTAACCTATGATCCTATTGACTTCATAGTCTCATATTAAAAACCAAATATCCATGTACATTCCTTTAATTTGCCTCATACTGCAGATGTGAGCTATTGTTCTTCTCCATTTTGGTCAGCATTGGCATGCAAACTTCATTCCAAGCTACTATATAATCATCCAGCCTGAACCCCCCAAACTTGCAATAAAATTAATTTGCCCCCCAAAGTGCAAAACACTATTGTACCTTTTTTCCTTTTTAGTCACCTATGAACAATGGAAAGTAATTCTAACTGTCACAAGCAGTCAGCAGGAAAAATAATCTAGCCTGCTTTCACAGTTTATTGCCAAACCTGATCCAAACACCTAATAACCATGCCCCTTCCCCACAACAGACCTACAGTTGCTTTAAATGCATTAGAAAGCAGACTTCTGAATAAAACTGGAGAACAATAACTAAACTTGTGCTCCAAATGTAAAGTGCCCCAAACCAAAAATTAAAGACACAGAAACTTCTTTTGTGACTGTACTCCGGTTTCCCATCCTCCCCCTGGGCAAGGCTGAAAGGGTTGCTGAGTTTCTTTAGTGTTAGCTTATCATTGCTGCTGTTTCTGCTTTTAAGTTTGACTTGTGAAGGAAAACGAGGGAGGGGTAAAAATGATTACTCTCCAACAGAATGAGATCACACAGACTTGGAACAGACAATCCTCTCAGCTCTGTATTCTTCATAGGATTTTTGACTCAGTCCAAAAGAGAATGGAGTACCTTTGAAATTACTTTCTAAACTTCAGGAGCTAAAGGGTTGAAGAACAGCTTCTACTTAAAATTAAACATCAAAATGGAAATTCTCAATTCCTGAACTCAGATTTTGCCTTCTATCCTTTTAGGTCACATTTGTTCCAACACATTTCTTTGAATATGATATGATTTATTATTTTTTCCATTCATGGTTAATTATAAGCTATTTCTATATAACATTAAGCATTTTTATGAAACAAATATTCAGTCAAATATCTAGTTATTCCCAAATTTCCAAACATTCCACATGTTAGCACCATGTAGATAGACCCAACATTTAAAAATTGCCTTCTTAATTTTTTGCCTTTCATTTGGATGTTCTGAAACTAAAAAACAAACAAACAAAAACAAAACCTCTACAGAAATAAAACCTGCCACTCTTATTTAATGAGACAATAATGTGTGCACATATATGAGTATTTATATATATTATGTATACTTACATGTCCAAACCTATTTACAATGACACTTTAGACCTATTTATATCATTTCTGGATAAGATAATTGTAATATGGAATATATCATATGTAATAATGATAAATTATTATCTATTTTTAGTTCAAACTCAATTGAAGAAGCATTTATTACATTTTACTATGCATGAGTGATTGAACTAAGTTTCTGGATATATAGAATAGCTGTTCTTATCTTTAGCAGAAATTAATCCTATTTGGAAGAAATCATAATTTTGTATCAGGTATAAATAGACAAATACATTTTCCCCTTCCGTTAATTTTATTGATATAAACTAGACATGAAAATTCTACTGATTACTTCTGTCTTTGAACTTGCTCTCTATTTTTAAAAAATCTACACAGGATCTTTCTATTAGTTTCATTTAATTACTGATTCAAGTAAAGCCAAGCCCTCATGTACTCAACTATATAAAACATTTTGTTATTTCTGTAACATTCATTAATTCTGATTTTGAATACAAACCATATACTTGTGTATTTTCCACATATAGACTCTATGAAAATCATCTTTTCTCATGAAGTTTTATTCTTATAGATCATTTGAATAAAGAATTACAGAAGCAAAAGTCTGAAATGTGAATGTATATCTGCCTCTGTTGATAAGTACATATATATGCACAGAAAAAATATACACATATATATTTGTGTCTATATGTGTTATAATATCGATAACCTGCAAAGAAAAAATAAGGGATGGTCTTGATGCCTCTCAAGCTTGAAATGAAAACCACCATTGAAAGAGATTGCAGAAGATAACAGAAAATAATAAAGATGCAGAAGAAAACAAAAGTAGAAGCTCCTTAGCACCCTTAAAAAATGTAAATAACATCTTCATTTTGGTACATTTTGGATCAAGATGATCCCAGAGATTTTACCTTTTATTTCTCCAAAGTTCCCTGATCCCATAGCAAGAAGCTTGTCTTTCCAGTCCTTTGATAGGAGCTTTTCAATACTGGGAGTTTCTGTGTGAAGAGGTGGGGGGGGGGGAAAGTAAGAAAATCAACATGACTGTTTTTACAATAGAGCTCATTAAAAATCTATCTGCTAAAAATAAGGCCATCCCTAACCAGGGCCCCAGTTCATAATGACTTCATCAACAAACTGATAAGAGGGGAGGAAAAAAGAATGCATTTTTGTCACCTGCTGTTTCAAAATCATTAGCTTTTCCCTCTTGCGGAACAAAGCCATACTAATTCTGTATGACAATAGGTACATATAAACCTGCAGTTCATTGTTTTCCAATTTAGTGAACAAGTTCCTGCTTGTCAGTTTCAGGGTGTTAGTCTGCAGTCAAAAAATAATTATGTTGATAAAATGCACAGTAAAAAAAGGCAAAAGAATTAGCACTTAAATCTGCTACATGTAATTATATCCCTCTGTGTGTTTACAATTCCATCCACTTTATAATGTGTGCTTAAACATCGTGGTGTTGGTAAGCACACTAAAGAAAGATTTGCCAGTAACACGAATATTGTAAGCAATTTCCTTAAGTTAGTGTGAAAAAAGCTTTTATAAAATTGTAAAATCCGGAGAGAAAGTATTTCCTAGAATGGAAACCCATTATTTTGCTCATTTCAGATTTACATCACTCCCTTTAAAAAATGGTGGCAGAAGTATTTAGAGGAAATGCACATTTTAGACCTCAAGATTGTGTATAGGTCTGATATTTGTATCTCAGAAACACTTGCATTGTAACCTCTTCTTTTGTGTTCAATCGTAATGTATAAGTAAATATAAATGCTAATAAAATTCAGAAAAAAACATTAAACTCAATTCCAAACAATGTAATTGTATATTCTTGTCAGCGTTTAGATGGGTACACAATTACAATGGCTTTCAATACCACGATTAGCACTGCATTCAGTTAGAAAATGGAGTGTACTAAAAGATAAGTGTCCCAGTATGCTCCATCTAAATAACAATACTCACACTTATTATCTGGATCTAAGACATCCACTGCTATTCTCCACATTTGTGTTTATGTGTATTTGTATTTGTTCAGACATTTGTTTACCCCCTACTAGGAGCATAAAGGGAGTACATGTTAACTTATCAAAGGGACCGTCTGGCCTAGGGACCATGTGATTATTAGAAACTGGTTAATTTTCCCCACAGTAAAATGCATTTTAAGGAATCTTCATTATCTCATTTGGTTAACGTTCCTACTTTTTCGGACCCCCAAGTTAAAGCTATCAACAATTAGTGTCCCAAAGTCTGTAAAGAGTTTACAACAAAACTGCACTGGGATTTGTCATGGAAAAGTAACAATACTTTATAAACATTTCTACCTTTAATTTTAAAAGGTTCATAGAAAATGAGAAACTGAGTCTGACATGCTATTGTATTACAGGTTCTACAAACATACTGTGAATGCACATATCTATCTATCTATCTATCTATCTATCTATCTATCTATCTATCTATCTACACA
Organism: Gymnobelideus leadbeateri; assembly: GCA_011680675.1. Classification (NCBI taxonomy): domain Eukaryota; kingdom Metazoa; phylum Chordata; class Mammalia; order Diprotodontia; family Petauridae; genus Gymnobelideus; species Gymnobelideus leadbeateri. Next base: position 994,688 of record WOXC01008355.1, read on the forward strand.
AACCCTTATATGTGAATTCTTGTGTTTGTGTGTATACAATGAGCTTTAAAATTTTTAAAAAATCAAAATTGTTTCTATCTGTATGTGCAAAAGTCTTCACTGTTAAATTATGTCTAACACCTTTCTTCAAAATCTCTAACATCTTTTCTTCAAAAACCAAATTTCTTTCCTATATTTTTAAAATGATGGAGGTGATTTCATAATAATGAATTAGATAAAATATTGTTCATGGTAAACAAGGCTACTATTCATGATCTTAAATGACTTTACTTTAAACACTTTTTTGTAAATACTCCCAAAGTTTGTACTTTCCCAGTAAACACTTTTTGAAGGAAATCATTTTTAAAACCTATCTGGGTAGGTCAAATAAACATCACCGTTTCTTTTTTTTTTCCTAGCACTCTTCAAAATTTTTCGAGGTTCATGTATACAGGGTGCAGTCAATGTGGTATGTGTAATAGAGTAACTGTCAGTCATTAAAAGCTAACAAACCTTTGCAAAGCAGGAACGCAGCAATAGAAATTCATTGTGAACTAACAATAGCCTACAAAACCTCCAGGCACCAAAAGCAGGCCATTTTACTTTTAAGGCTATTGTCTGCAAAGTCCATGACAAAGTTTTTCCCCTGCAGCTAGACAAAATATTCACTGTAGTGTGTTCATAAAGAAACAGAAGTCTTCTGTCTAAATTGCAGAGTTAAAGGAACAGTAGCCTGATTTCTGAAACCTGCAGAACACTCCAGGTCTCTCTTTTATTGACTATTATAAAGATATAAGACTTAGTTGTATTACAACTTTATCCAAGTAAGTTATTTTTTTAAGCCTCAAACAAATGAATGGCTCCTTTAAAAAGACAAGCCCCAAAGAGACTTGAGCATGATATATCAGAAATTATAGTTAAAAATCCATGGATAAATGATGACAAAAATATCAGTGAAAGAAGGGTCATCATCATCATGAACATCAACATTTCTCAGACCTTTTAAAAGTTTCCAAAATCTTTTACATACATTATCTCTTTTAATTCTCATAACAACTCTCTTAGGAATAAGAGCCTGCTACTGGAAAGAGTTCAGTTTTGGGATAAAAGGAGTTTCTTTCAAACCCCAATTCAGCTACTTATGACTGGTATGATTTGGGGAATCAAATAATCTTTCTTTTATGATTTTTGCATTCTTAGTGCCTACCATGGTGCCTGGCACACAGTAGGCCCTCATTAGATGCTAATTGAATTTAACTGAATGTTGTTGAATTGAACTAAATAAAATTTAATTCTAGGTGTTAAGTCTTCTCAGTGCAAAATGAGGGGATTGTTCTAGATGATCTTCATAGTTCCTCTCAGTCTAAAATTTAATATCCCAAATTTACTAATGAGGAAACTAAATCCCCAAGGAAATATACAATATTCATGTTTTTTTAGCAGGCTAATGTTTATGTGTATGTGCATGTGTGTGTTTAAACTTAAGTGGTTCTGGCAACACTCTTTTCTTTCTTGTTTTTATACTCCCCTCTAATCTCCATCTCTTAGGAATCCCTTCTTGTTGTGCAATTGTGTCTGACTCTTCATTACCCCATTTGGGGTTTTCTTGGCAAAGATATTGGAGGCATTTGCCATTTCCTTCTGCAGCTCATTTTATAGATGACTTGCCCAGGGTCACTCAGCTAGGAGGTATCTGACATCACATTTGAATTCAGGTCTTCTTGCCTCCATATCCAGGGTTCTATCCACTCCTCCAATTAGGTGCCTCTTTAGAATCTCTAGTTGTCTCCAAAGCTGAGTACATCCCCACCTTCTACATAAAAATCTTTCTCATTCCCTCAAAATCCAGCAGTTATTCCCCTGCTCTCCAATTATCTTACATCAATGCATTAATTTTGTATATGTTCATATATGTGTATGTTGTCTTCCCCTTCCCACAGAACACAAAGTCCTTTCACCTTGCACAATGCCTAGCACAGGGCAGATAAAATAAACAAAAAATGCCTCATTGATTCATTGGCTCAAGATATAATATTCTAATCACTCAAAATAAAATAAAAACAAATTTCACTACACCGTGTGCATGTAAAAGGAAGCAGACTGGGGCAGTGGAAAAAGGGCTAGATTATTCATCAGTAGTTTATTTGAGACTGAATTTGAATATGTCTTTTTACTTCCTGTAGAAGTTATAACTACTCTGGACTTTGGTTTTCTTATCTTTAAAGTGAGGGAGATGAACTAGATGATTTCCTAAATCCATTATATTTTATATTTCTAGTTAGAAAATGGAATGTAGGGCAAGATGGTAGTAGAACTTGTATTCCAAACTAATAAGCCCCCCAAAGGAAATAAGCATCAACTCTGTAAAAATTAAAACTGAATCCATAAGATGAAAAATAAATACCATAAAAGATAAAAGCATTGTTGAATAATATCTAAGAGCTGAAACACTTAATTTTCTAGTCTTTTTACCTCAACGCTTCTATTTCAAGTCCAGCTCAAGTAGCTTATGCCTGATTCTCCTCATGAAATGATTTTGTCTCAACAACCCATATCCTACAGTAGGCTAAAAATATAGATTTGGTTCAGTCATAAAGAGAGAAAGGGATATAACTTTCGGGGATGTGTAGGAATGTATATATGCAAGGTGGTGTCAAGGAGGAGGCAGAACAGAAGAAGAGAACAGAGAGATGTCCAGAGGAGACAGTGCTTCTGAGATCAAAGGAACAGGATCAAGAAGAGTAGCAAGGCAGGGGTGGCTAGGTGGCGCAGTGAGTAGAGCGTCGGCCCTGGAGTCAGAAGGACCTGAGTTCGGATCCGACCACAGACACTTAACGCACACACAAATAAAAACCTAGCCGTGTGACCTTGGGCAAGTTACTTAGCCCCAATTGCCCTCCAAAAAAAAAAAAGCAAGAAAAGTAGCAAGGGTTAGTTCTTTTCCCACAGGAAACCATTCTGCACCCCAAATTCCTCAAATAGAGGACACTCAGCCTCATAGATCTGTGTAGGAAGAGAAGTACTTGTAGTAATGGAAAAGGACAAAGAATGAGGAAGGAGTCAGAAACAAGTTACTGGGAATATAGAAGAAAAGTTTAAAGACAAAAAATAAATCAAACTCATAAGCATATGAACTAACAGTGAAACTATAAAAGCAGAAGAAAAAATGAGTGAAAATTCACAAAAGGTCATAACAAATTGAATACATATTATGCAAGAGTGTAGCTGAGCCAAAAAGTTTCAGTGATAAAGAGAATTCTAGATATTCCGCAGGCATCAGGGAACAACAGAAAGAAATTTCAGAATTTTTCAAGATGGAAATAAATATTTGAAAGAAGTCATCAGGATGGACAGTAGGCCAAAAAGGTAAGATCAAGTTAAGAAATAACTAAGAAACAAAACTAAATAAAAAGCTAACTAAATAAAATAAAACTAAATAAAAACTAAATAAAAAATAACCAAGAAATAAAACCAGATTAGATAACTTAGAACAAAAGGTGAAAAATCTCTCCAAAGAAATGGATATCCTACATAAAAAGATCAAACAGGTTTGAAACTCAAAATTATATAAGTAGAAAAAAATTGGCAGAGAAGAAATAAAAGACAAATTTGAAAAGATATATGAATTTTATATAATCTAAAGAACTAATTTTGAAGGTAAAGATGGTTGAGAACATTACATTCATAAATTAAATTCATCATGATATAGGAAAAAAATAACAGAACACTACCTAGAATCTTTGAAAACAAACAACATTTTGATTGATTGAGTCCAGAAATGGCTACTTATGAAAACTCTCAGACTTGAAATTACAAGGCTTATAGTGGTTAATCTTCAGAATCTGAATATAAAACAAAACATTTTAAAAGCAACAATGAGAAACTCCTTCGGCTATGAAAAAAATGCTAATTTGAATAATGTAAGATGACCTTATAATCCAAGGAATCAGAGAAAATAATAGAATAGGATATTTCAAAAAGTGACACAGTTCAAACTCCAAGACAAAATACCATATCCAGCAAATATGACACATCACCAATGATGCCCTTCAGCAAAAGAGATATGTTGGAGACATTCTCAGATAAGCAACAACAAATTGCATAAGAAAAAATAAGCAAGCATTAAAATTGTAAACACTGCAAAGGAGAAATGCAGGAAAGGTAATTTAGCATAATTATCACATAAAAAAGACTAAGCAAAGAAATCAATACTCTAATTTTTCTAGTCTCCCCAAAAAGAAACTGTGTCAAGAAGTGAAAGAATGAATAAGGAGGAGTCATAAAAGGAGAAAAAGAGTTTCAAAATTGATGGAAATCTTTTTTTTTTTTTGTCTTTTTGGAGGGGGAAGACAGGACAATTGCTGTTAAGTGACTTGTCCAAGGTCACACGGCTTGTAAGTATTAAGCATCTGAGGCCAGATTTGAACTCAGGTCCTCCTGACTCCAGGGCTGGTGCTCTATTCACTGTACCATATAGCTGCCCCAGATTAAAAGAAATCTTAAAAAGTCAGGTGAAAGAAAGGGGAAAGAATTGAACTAATGTTATGAGAACCAAATCTCATGCTCCCTAATAAGGAAATAAAAACATTCTGGGGGAGATATAAGTAATGATATGTTACTTGAGCATAGAGAGCAGAGGAAGGAGAGGAAAACTAGACATGCTCTATCCCCACCCAATCTACATGAAAGTAGATAAAAGGTAAGTTTGGGCAGGAAGCACATGCACGATGATACTGAGAAGAATGGAGGGGAAGGCCTAGGATGGAGGAGACTGAAGATATGTCTCATTTCAGAAGGTGTAATGAATCAGTGTCATTATAGAACACTGCCATGAAGGCTAAGCATGGCATAAATCTAAGGCAGAGACATTATAGTTTTCCCAACAAAAACTGGGGTAAATCAAGGATGTTACTTCCCTCCTATCATTTTACATGATTCTAAATACACTGGGCAATGACTAGAGAAAGTAAGTGGACTAAAGAGAAGCTAGAATTGTCCCTATTTGCAGATGACAAAATGGTTTACTTAGAAAATCCCCGAGACTCAGGAAAGACACAGGCAATTAATAGTTCCGATAAAGAATGCTACAAAATAAATCTATGAAACTTCTCGATCTTTCTATATAGCAATAACACAAGTAAGGATGAAATGATAGAAAGGGAAATTCCATTTAAAAACAAATTCAAGATAAATAAAATAGCTGGCAACAATCTACCAAGACATTGAAGACATAAATACAATTACAAACCACTTTTTTCACAGTAAAAAGGAAAACAAAATTATTATAGGGGATCTTTTTTATTTATGAATGAGTCATCTTCACATAATAAATTGAAAATAAAAAATGAAAACCAAAATTAATTTATAGTTTTAGTGTTAAACCAACTTGACAAAATGTTACTTTATAGGTCAAGACAAAATAACAAAATTCATTTGAAGTAATGATACAAATATAGCTCTTTAGAATTTCAAAGTCAATTTACAATACTTAATATTTTGATCAATATAAAAATGCAAGAGAACATGTAGGGAACATATTACTGTACTGTTCCCATTTTCCAAATGGAAAAATAAAATTCAGATAAGTTATGTAAGTAGCTCAAAGCAAGTTAAGGAAGAAGTTCAAATATGACTACATCTTTTGTGGGTGTCATACTAGTGAAGCATTAGATTTTTCAACAAATATCTACTGTGTGTATCTATTAAAAGTCTAAAACAAAATAAGATATTATGGCTAGCTAATGTTTCAATCAGATTCTACTAGTGCATGAAATGAGCTGAGAATAATGAATGCAATGGATGGTCAAATTATCAATGACCAAATTTTTCCTGTGAACAGTAAAGATCTCAGTTGGAAATCCATGATTAGAGACTTGAAAGGCCAAATGGCAAAATCCCAATAGTAACAATGCATCTGTTCATTAATGTGTGAATATGAGTAATATGAAATTTTAACACAATCATAAGCCCTATTGCAATGCTGATGGTGTAAAATGGAGTGTAGTGATCTAATAAACATCCTGTGTTCTGAAATTCTGTATGTTAATTTTGTTTGAAGGAGGAAAAAGAAGAGGAAGATAAGAAGCAAAAGGAGGAAGAAGAGAAGAAGACAGAGAAGGAGAAAAAAAGGAGGAAGAAAAGGAGGAGAGGAAGGAAGATGAGGAGGAAGAAAAGAAGGAAAAAGTGAAGTTAGTGGTATTAGTGGTAGTAATAGGGGAGTTGTATTTAGGGTAGGGCTTTACATATATGTGTGGCTATCTGTGTGTACATATATATTTATATAGTATATATATGTATATATGTATATTATACACACACATACACACACATATAAGATACAAACACACAAAAATACACACCATTACAATTCTACTCTAATCATCTTGGCATAAAGGTGACTAGGTTTTTGAAAGCTAAACTGACAGACCAGAAATACTTGGTTATATAAGACTAGAAATCCTTCTAAAATAGCCTTCACTTCTTTCTCACCTGCCTTTCTCCTTCTCCCCCTCACCTTCATGAATCTGCTTCACAAAACTTGCTTCCCAGAACTCAGTTACAGATGCACCAACAAAAGGGTGGCTACAAGGTGAGTTTTACTATTATTTTTTGAACAGAGTAAATCACAAAGACACAGAAGGGTTACAATCTGCATTAGTAGAAGTTCTATGTGCATCAATAAAATCTCAAATATCTGCAATATAGAGCCATGACTAGAGATGGAGGTGCTCAGGCAGAGGCAGAGTCTTGTTGGACACTAGCCCTGGCCATGTATAGGGTTGTGGAGGGAGGTCTTGTGTTCCTCTCCAATCAGTCTTCCTATTGCTCATAGTTCATTTATGGTGAGGAGGCATCCCAGAACTCTCAAAAGCCTGAGAGAATATCTTACACATAATTAATCTGTGGAAAGGGGGACCCTTCAGGGAGTAGGCAAGATGGTTTTAATAAACAGCTTCTCCACCACTGTTCTAAGGTCATAGCTTCCTGAGCACATTCATGCCTCTTCCAAGACAATATTTTCCTTATCCTAAAGTTTTACCTTCCTTGGTTTTTGAAATCTTCCCAAGGCTTAGACATTGAGAGTCTGTGTTAGGCTGTATTGTGAAGGGAAGAGATGGCAATTCCGTAATTTCAGACCCCAGAATCATTGAGACTATGCTTGGGAGAAGGAAATGCTTTTCTAGACATAGGTGTTCTCTTTTGTCTTTGAACTTACAGCTGTAGAGAGAGGTGGTAGGAGGTGGAGGAGTGGGGAGACAGCTGGTATTTCAGTCACTGGTGAAAATTTATGCCTTTCCAGAAATGCCTCTGTTCCACTCTCCTCCCCTCTTCCCTATCCCTATCTCTAGGTTGCCTTGTTTTCCTGAAATCTTCACTTTCTCAAGTTATTTAACGCTGAGTCTGGGGTCTGAGCATGGGGTCATTGTTAAACCTCAAAGACTTTGTCCTGAACTTTATCAGGTCTTGCTGCTCTGAACATACCATTCATTCCCCAAGGGAGATCAAATTTCAAAAAATGTTGAGCTGGGAATCAGGAAACAAAGTTCTAACCTCTGTTCTGGTATTAATTCTAGGTCTTTGCTTTCTTTTCTATTATATAGGACATTTAAATGTCTCTGTCAACTTTAGCAAGTCCATGAATTTATGAGCTCTCAGGTTCATTTGTTGTCATCTGAGGGCAGTCCCAGTTTCAGTGAACAGAATGTACCTTGGGCAAATAATTTTCCTCCTTTGAACACTCAGTTTCATCCTTTGTAAAATTAAGGAGTTGGACACATGGACCCTAAGAACCCTTCCAGCTCTACCAAGATACATGATTATGATTTTGGGGAGATGGAGTGGGTGGAAAATGTGGTGGCTCTGAACCATCTTTCAATTCCCTCATCAAAAGCATCTATCTGTCTGCTCAAAATATTAACACTCCATCACTCCCCCTCAATAATCAGACTTCTTGATTGTTACCTATAAGGAAACAATTGATGTTAGCACTTAGTTATCAATAGTATTTGTTTAAAAATAGAAAACTATAATATGGTCACCAGTATCATATGATGGCATGGAGTCTCTCCCTTTCTTCCCGCATCAACAAAGCACTTCTTTTGCATGTCTTCCCCTGACCATAATTTTGCTCCAGGTGCAATCATTTCAAGTTAAAAGTATTGTATATAATACATTCATGAGAGGTAGCATGGCATGGTAGACAGAGGACTCATTTGAATTCAGAGAGATTAAGTTCAAATTTTTCCTTTGACACTTACAAGTTGTGATCATGGTCAAGGGCAAACAGGCAATTTTCTAAGACTACACTAGAAGGTAGGTATCTTCTCCCTCCCTCCCTTTCAGCTTTCTTTTGTGTTTTGTTTTATCCCATAAGATTGAAAGCTCCTTGAAGTCAATCACTGCTTTTTTTTTTTTTTTTTGGATAGGATAACCCAAAGCTTAGCACTGTGCCTGGCACATAGTAGTCACTGAATAAATGTTTATTGAAGTTTTTATAGATGAGTTTATAGATGAGTTGTAGATGCATATATCTGTTATGGAAGCTTCCACATCTAGTTGGTTCTCACATTGATGAAATGGACAAACAGAAACAAAAAAAAAAAGCCTAGCATACAACTGTGTTTCTATGTCTACACATAAATGTTTAGAGGAGTTTGAAATGCTATCATTTCTATTTAGAAATCTCTTTATACAATGTCAATGTTCCGCACATAAAGTTCTTAGTTTGGGGGCATGAATTTCAACTTATCTTCACGGGGTCATGGGATTTACTTTGCAAAGTTTTGTTTTGTGGGTATTATTAATCTTTATGTATATACTCTACAAGGAAAAAGGTAATGGAAACTAAATTATTGGTGTCATATTCTGTGTAATTATTTGTCTCATGTTTTACTGTATTTTCTTTGAGAAATAAACTTTTTTATATCAAAACTAGAGACAAATGACTAGCAACATATACATTGAATAATGCAGTTTCTATGTACTTAAATGGAACTCACAATATATCTATTTTAATATATGTAGAAATTCCTCAGAAAACATCCCTTACAAAACAATCTTGAATATAAATTCTCTGTGGGAGTACGCAACTCAAGGAATATAAATTATACTCTCTAATAACTCCAAACAATAGTCTAGTTTCTCTCAATAAGGTACCTTGATCTGAACCATACAGAGTACACATTAACTTTTATTGTAAACAATTGCCAAGATCTGGGAACAACAAATAGGGACTCAGTGAGTCAAATAGAGATAAGCACCTTTCCAATTAATCTCCAAATACTAATTCTGTATTTACTGAAGGACTAAGTTAGACATGTCACAACCAGGCTGATTTTAAAATAATAACTTTGCATCATCAAGGTAGCACTAATCTTTCTATATAATAAAATCTAAAAGATAGCTAGATGAAGTTATTTATAATAAATTAGGAAAAAATTAAACCAATAGCTAATAAATACAACATAAACAGAATATACATTAGTAGAAATTATGTGAGATGGCCTCTAACCCTCGAGGTAATTAATATTCACATTAATCCTTTTGGATTACTCATGCCTTTTTCCTGCTCTCTGTTTACTTATCGGTCACTGGGACCCTTCTGATACATTTCCACTGCAGTCTTTTCCCTTTTTCACCCATGCTTCTTTTGCTCACATATGCTTCTTCGCATCAATGCCTGTAGCAATACCCACGGGTGAATGGCCCTCCAACTGTGCCAGCCATTGTTACTGCAGCATCCTGCCTCTTCAGGGCATGTTCATTCCCTATAACTCTCCCTCTTATTCCCCCTTAGTGCCAAACACTCTTAAGACTGACTCCCTCATCTGGAACAATGAGACCAGGAGACTCATGCCAGCATACTGTAATTCTCCAACAGGCTTCTAGTGCCAAGAATTAAACCACATTCGCTTCAGTGCAGTAGCTTTACACACTATCCCAGGTTTTTTCTGTTTTCCCTTGAGTTGCTGTGGCAGCAATTCACAGCTCAAGAGCCCATCAACAATCAAAAATAAAGTAACTCTAAAAACACACACACATAAAACCACTTTTTAAAACCAAGTCCCGGTAGACAGATTCCATGTAACATGCTACTTTCCCCACTTCTTTTTACTTGAAATTGAACCACATTGTTCCTGACTTGTGAGAGGCTATATATTTAAGAAATAGTTCACACCTTGAGAAATAATAAAGATGTCTCTAAATTTCAAAACTGAGTCAAGAAATCAAAGCACAGTTATTAAAGTAGGCTTTTCATGACATAGAATTAGAATTTTAGAACTATCTTGATAAAAGTTTGTGGAAGTGAATTGATTTGAACAAAGACAGACCTCACATATTATCTACTCCAACTCTTTTTTAAAAATGAGGAACTTGAGACCAAAATGGTAATGGTCACAAGTAGTGACACAGCCTAATACTTGATTCATCACAATATGTATCATGCTTAGGTTTATTTAATTAAAAAATTATGAAGCCATATGTACACATGCAGGTCCACCTTTCCAAACAACCCCCTCTAAACTTTCATCCCATAATATCCACTTCAACTACTTCAAATGTATAGATCTTTAAGTATGATTTCCCCCAGTAAGAATTTCACTTGAGTGTACAGTCTAGGTTTAGAGGATCTCAAAGCAAAATTATCTTCTGTGATCAGTAGGGATGAGCACAAATGTCTCAGTCAGAACAAATAAAAAAGGGAGACTGACAATAAAATTACTGTTTAAGAAATTACATATAAAATGCCCATTAATTGGGTCATGACTGGAAAAATTACAATACATGAGTAGAACGGAATATTACTACACTTTAAGAAGTGATGAATATGAAAAATTCAAAGAAGCTTGGACAGACATATGAGGTGGTGTAAAATGAAGTAAGCAAATTGAGTGAAATAATTGGAATAATGGAAATGGAAGCAAGGCCAACAAAGAAAACCAATGAAAGCAAATGCTGCATGTTTATGATCATCAACTTCAGTCCTTGAGATTATCTGTGACTAGGGAAGACTTCATTATATAAGTAGGCAACTATAGAGAGAGAAGGCTGCATATTCTGATAGGTCTGGTTGATGTATTTAGTAGTTTTTCATATGGACAGAGAGAAAAACCCCTAACTTTATTGGTTTAGGGAGGTCCTGCGTAAGGAAACTTACTCCACCAAAGCAAGGTAGCAGCTTCTCTGTATTACAAAATCTTACAAAGTTTCCTGTAATGTAAGTGACTTCCCAAGGTAGCAAGTCATTATGTAGGAAAGGCAACATTTGAAACTACGTTTTCTGACTTCAAGATTGTATCCATCTACTATACCAAGTTGCCTCTCAGTAGTTTTGCTGAACTTTTTTCTCTCTTTTTTTTTTGGAGGGGGGAGGCAAGGCAATTGGGGTTAAGTGACTTGCCTAAAGTTATATGGATAGTTTTTATGTGTTAAATGGCTTAAGTCATATTTGAAGTCAGGTCCTCCTGACTCCAGGACTGGTGCTCTATTCACTGCACCACCTACCTGCTCTGTTTTCTCTCTCTCTCTCTCTCTCTCTCTCTCTCTCTCTCTCTCTCTTTCTCTCTTTTTAAAGATATTGGTTAAAAGGGAAAAGGTGAAGATTCAAAAGTGAATATCATATAAAAATAAGATAATTTATCAAATTTTAAAACTAACTGCAACATGTGATATGCATATACGTTCACTGATAACATGATTTTGTTTTCTCAAGGAGAAACTGGAAAATCTATTACAAAAAGTTACATTCATGTTGACAATAATGACATTCCTATCCTGCTTTCTTTTTATAGTGAATATTAATGCAATTTAATGGACTCTAAAATGTCTATAAGACTAGAACGTTATTCTTAATCCAAAGGCCAGGAGGCACTGCAACATCTCCATTAGCTAATCACCACTAGTCTGCCACTGTAAATGTCAACTTCTTCCAGGAAATATTACAAAGAATAACAAACAAAACTGAAAAACATCTGGTATTCTTAAACATCAAGATTTCCATAAGTCTTATTTTTCTATATAATTATCTCAAAATGAATTAACCTCTGGAAATATTTTAGTTTTGGTATTGCCAAAATACTTATTTATTTCAAATTGAAAGTTAATAAGAGCTTATTAATGGAATTTGGCTTGCTGATTTGTTTTCATTTTTTTTCAAAAATCTGCAATCAATTTTTGTAATATGCAATACCAAACCCAGTAAAACTTATCCAAATACATGCCCTAGCCCTATAAAGCCATTAAAAATTGTGATTAAAAGTGTTATGCTTCTCAATAAAACTTCACTGACTGTGGTGTTATTAGCACCAATTTTGGTACCAATACCAAATTTGCTAAGTATTTCCCAAATAACTACTTTCATCATAAAGATGGGGAATTGGAGGAAATTAACTGCTCTACAATCCTTAATTGCACATGACTTCTCTTTTTGAGACTAAGCTTTGCTCTTGCTTTTCTTCTTAAAATAGGAGTTCTTAATGTAACATTTTAATGATTCTGGGCATCTAGGTGGCACAGTAGATAGAGAATCAGGCCTAGAGTCAAGAGGACCTGAGTTCAAATCCAGCCTCAGACACTTACTGGTGTGTGACCCTGGGCAAGTCACTAACCCCCATTTGCCTCAGTTTTTTAATCTATAAAATGAGCTGGAGAAGGAAATGGCAAAACACTCCAATACCTTTGCCAAGAAAATCCCAAATGGGGTCATGAAGAGCTGGATATGACTAATCAACTGAACAACAACAAATGCACTTTTATTAGTATTTGAAAAATGACTCTATGTGAATATTACTCACTACTAACATGACCTATAAGTTATAACAACTACTTTACAAATAAATTATTTCATATGATATATAACTACACCTGTCCAACATGCAATAATCCAGGAGTACCAATTCAAAGAGATGAGGTAGTATAAACTTGAATTTCACTGTTAGCTCATCAGAATAATAAAACCACCAGTGATCTGTACTCTCATCAGAAAGTAACCACTTCCACTGCTATGATTTTATTTTGATTTACAAACTCTTTTCTGGGAGAAAAACACACAACACTTGGTCTTTGGCTGTCTGGCATTCAATTAAGTTTTTGGATAAGGTTCACAAAATGTTCTTAAAAGAAAGCTTGACAAAAAGGATGGAAAAGGGTAGTGGGATAAGGGAGGCTACATTTTGTTGGTTTACCATATAAGATATCCCACTGAAGCTACACCAAAGTACATACTACTGAACTAATCATTGGTCTTCCCTCAGCTTCTTCCCCACCCCCCTCACCTCCCTTTGACAGCTGTCTTCCTATCATCCCAACAGGTGCTATTAGGTCCAGAACAATGGCTAAGGCTTTTAAGCCAGTGCTGTTGACAAGTGAAAGGGAACAACAAATGGCTCAGTCGTGCTCTTTTCCCCGGGTCACTCAACCAATGGTAATAGTTATTATTTTTATTTATTAACACTGCAGTACTGTCCTCTATCATGCCTAACTCACCCTCCCCTTTGCCTGACAGCAAGAACATTTTAACTTTTAATAAAAATGGGAGAGTGCAGCACTCCTGTGCTAGGCTCTGTTTGTAAAGTGCACAGCTAATGAATGTTGTCCATTTGGATCTGGATAATTTATGATGTCAGCAGAGTGTGGGTGAGGAGATATGAATCAAGTTCTACCCATCAGTTACATGGTGAGGAGTGACGGGGTGGGGGTGGGACAAATGTAGGGTAAAAAGTAGAGGAGGGAAAAGGGTGACTAAAGAGAGAAAGATGTGAGGTCAGGGAGAGAAAGGCAAGAGAATAATTTCTTCAAGGTATCTAAGTAGAGAAATGAAAGATTTCATTTTATTCAGATATTATTTTTTGTTGCAAATTTCACTCCTTTATTCATAAATCATGAAACCTCTTAGAAAAAGATAGCCAATGTCATTTTCTACATTATAGAGATAATAGTATTTTTTCAAGTTTGTGTATTTATGTGTCAGGATATTCCTGCTCCTGTGTATGTAAGTATAAGAAAAACAAACAGAGGAAAAGAAAAAGGAGAAAATATAAATAATGTGTTTAGTATGCCAAACAACTGAGTATATTTGATGCAAATACGTTTTCAATCTCTAGGAGTAAATTCATACACAATAACTATTATTATTATGGCATAGGGAAATGTGTCACTGCCTACTAAAAAGTAAGATATACGTTTTGGAATAAATGACATATGACTACCGGTATATTTAAGAAATAGGTTATCTAAACATATATTTTAATTTTAAATGAAGTAATTAGCCTACAGTGAAGCATGTATTCAAATAATTATCCATGCAATTAGATATCTAGAATCTATTGGAGAAAACATTAATGATAGTATTTGTAGAATCTTATTTTAAAATTCTTACCACTTCAAAATGTGGTAGTAGGGAAGATAAATGACATAGAAAGTGCATGGGAAAAGAAACAGCTAAAAATACATTAGGATAAGAATTCTAATATATTTTAAAATATGACAGAATGTTTTACCACTGGAAGTGAGAATTAAAGCACATAAAGCCTGATGCTAAACAACTACACATCCTGAATCTTCTCTATCACAGCATATGTGAAAACAAATCCCAATCTCAGTTTGCCAGATGCCAGTAAAAGAGATGAACAATAAAATTGACATGATTCTTATGATAAAGCAGAGATTGTGAAGTGCAGGTAGTGGAACAGTTGAACAGAAGGTTAGTTCTTATTCAGTTTGCATTTCTATGAAATAAGTACGTCACATTAGATTAAAATTAAGACAAATGTCATCTTTTGATTTGCTTCAAATACTATATCAAGATTTGCACATAGACTTCTCAACTGGAGTATTCCATCTGCCTTAACAATTTGTTATATTTGTTCTCGCTTGTAACCTTTTATGGATTTTGGATTGTATCTTTTTCAGAGTAAATACAATCATTTCAGCTCTGAAATGACATTTAACTTTCGTGAGTTTAGATGCAATATAATCAAACACAAGTGTTGGAGTCAGGTGATGATTATAATATGTTATATGCCACAAAAGTGCTGAACACCAAAATAATTCATCCTAGAAGACGTCTCTTTAGAAGTATTTATTCTGGAGGGGAGAAGAGAAAAGAGAGAAAAGGGAGCACAGAAGGAAAGTTGTGACAAACACAAATAGGAAAAAAACTTTGTCATTTGCAGTATCATCACAAGTAGTATATATGTCCACTTCTGCTACCAACTCATGTGGTGACTTCTCATTTCCATTGTTTTCACTACCAATAAAATTAAGGAGAAAATAGTTGCCCTCGTTGAGAGAAGACCTAATGCAAGTCCAAGGACTTAGAAAATACTATTATAGTAAGAGTAGTTAACATTTATTAAGGTGCTTTATGTTTGCAATCCTTTTACACAACCTCATTTAATCCTTATAACAACCCAGTGAGGTAGGTGCTATAGATATTTTATTTCCACTCTAGAGATGAAAAAACAGAGGCTTGGGGAACCTAATTGACTTGCCTAAGATCACACAACTAACAACTGTGGGATATAGGATTTTTTAAAAAAGCTATTGGGGTTAAGTAACTTGCTCAAGGTTACACGGCTAGTCATTATTTATGTGTGGGTGCTCATTTTCTGAGGCTAGTTTCGATCCCAGGTAATCCCAACTCTGAGGCTGGCGCTCTTACTCACTGTGCCACCTAGCCGCCCCAGGGATATAGTATTTAAATATATAATTTTCTTGTGGCCAAATTTCATAATCTTTATACTACACCATATATAGTTGTATGGTGCCAGAAGGTAAAAATTTTAAGGTATGTCTTTGCTCATAATGTTTGATTTTTCATTATTTTGAAATGACTAGTCTTAGCTAGTGAGTGGAATGAAAAGGGGAGAAGAAGCAGTAGTTCAGTGAATTCTTAGTTTCTATTTTCTCCCCATACAGATTTATATTTCTTGGGCTACAGGGATACTAGTAAATATTTACATCAGAAAACTGTAGATTTTGTGAGAATCTCTTAAATGTAAAGATTTTCAGAAACAATAAAAATTTAGACACATTTTCAATTTCTAAGTGTACTATTTGAAAAGGAAAAACAAGTGACTCATATATTTCCCTCAATCACCCATGAACCATTTCCCCTAGTAAAAGAAAGGTATCTGTTCTTATCTAAAGCCAATTCAAATTTCAAACACATCTACAAGTTTAAATAATTCCTCTACAAGGAGTATGCATTTCTATAAAGAAGATACTTTGGCAGGAGGTATGGTTATATGAAAGGTGAGTATCTATTCTACTATAGAATAATTCTCTAACACAACACATTATATATAATACATGTTTAATAGATTTTGGTTGAATTGAATTTGGTTAATTAAATAGAATTCCTAAACCTGAGATTTAATTCTCATTTTAGTTATGCTTCAAAGTTTTATTGAAAGCCTACATTTGAAATAAATGTGAATTCTTCCTTCCTTCCTTCCTTCCTTCCTTCCTTCCTTCCTTCCTTCCTTCCTTCCTTCCTTCCTTCCTTCCTTCCTTCCTTCCTTTCTTTCTTTCTTTTCTTTCTTCTTTTCTTTCAGCAGTTGGAGTTAAGTAACTTGCCCAAGGTTACACAGCCAGTTATTTTTGTGTGGGTGTTAAGTATGAGGCCTGAACTGATCCCAGGACCTCCTGACTCTGGGCCAGCGCTCTTACTCACTGCGCCACCTAGCTGCCCCATAGATGTGAATTCTTAAACCAAAGTGAGGCAAACTGGTACAGTGGAGAGGAAACCCTATCACAAGTCAGAGGATCTGGGTTCAAATATTTACTTTGCTATTTACTACCTGTTTGACTTTGGGTAGATTATTTAACCAGTTTGTGCTGCAGTTTCTTCTTTTGTAAAATGAGGGAATTCTAGTTCAAAATCAATGCTTCTAAAGTCACCAATGAGGGGGTTAAATAAAAGATAAGTAAATGGTCATTCAATATTTGTTATATTTTAAAGTGTGGCAGAAAAAAACTCTAATACCTCTTTATGATTACAAAAAATACCACCCCACTTGCCCAGAGTACAAAATGGTATAAAAGAATCAACCCCCTACCCCTAAAGAAGTCTTTTCTAGGCAGTATATTATTTCTTCCTTGGAAAGTGTTAGAGTTTTAACATTATCACAATGACATTATATAGTGATACTTTAAAATGAAAGAAAAAAATAACAAAATCCAGCTTAATCCTGAAATAGTCTGTCTTTCAGGTTCATTCATCCATCAGATGTCATATTCAGAATGTGAAGATGTGATAAAGAACTATTAGAGACTTTTACATGGACTGTATCAAATCAACTAGCTCATAAAGAAGAAATGAGTTTTTAAACCAAAGTCTAAAGACGGTAAATAAAAGACTGTAGATTATATGAATTCATACAAGAAACACATCTGCACATATGTACCCTTCTCCCTCCCCCTCCCCAACCCTCTTCTACAGTATCAATACAAAGAGTAAAGGAGAAAGAGGAATTGCCCAGATGTCTGGCAAACGACAAGGGCAAATTCTGTTTGCCTGAGAACTGAGGTAGGGGTTTGGGAGAATTGTGGCATAGTATTACAAGGAATTTAGTAGATCAGAAAAGAATGAATGGGATAACAGGTTCATTATTCAGAAAGTTTCCCTTTGTGAAAAGTCTTTAAGGGAATGCCAGGACAACAAATGACTTAATCCTGGTAAGGATGCTATGACAGACAAGAAAGCAGTCAATCTTTACCTTGAAAATGAATAGTACAGATTGCTCCATCACATCACTAATTTGACTTCTGCTGCTCTTAATGATGTCTTAAAAGCAGCCACTGGCAATAGCCCAGAACTGTGCCTCAAATCTAATAACTTGGAGAAAAACAGACATATGAATGTTTAACTAGAATAATTAAATAATATCTAAAGACATAGAAAGGAATAGATTTCTTTTTCCCTATCTTTAAGGCTCCTGAAATAAACTTTGTACCCTTTTCACATTATGATTATACAGATTGTCATTAGGCAAAATAATAAAAATCCCTGCTCAATCACAATATCCCTAGACATCCATATCAGTGGGAATTAGTATTTTGGCCTTAGATACCTTACATACCTTTTCTAATGATTGTCTAACATTAAATAGTTTTGAATGTTTAAGGCAAACCAGGAACTCATAAAATATCAGCAGTTTGAATATTTAATGATATGAGTTTTCTTATAAATGTAAAGCTGTTTTATTAACTACCACCCTTCTCATTTCTCTGTACTAGGGGACCAGGGAGCAGTCTTTCATGAACTTTTGAAGGTTCTTTTCAAAGTCAGTCTATTTTTGTGTACCATGGGTCAGATATGAGAGCTCTGCACATTTCTTGGCATTTGTCTTTGGGGTAAATAAAGGTCCCTAAGGACCCTGCCACATCACTTCTTTCAGAAAGGTTCAGGGAAATGTTTGAACTATATAGGCTCTCTACTACAGAACATTAATCTCTTCCTAAATCTGGGCCCCTTGAAAGAACACCGGAGGAGGTAGATGAAGGATGCCTGGCACATTGGGAGAAGTGGGTTTAGATAAAGTGTATTTAAGATTTCAAGTAAAGGGGGATCAAAGTCTTCATTATTGTTATAACTGCATGATAGTTAAGGCAGGAAATGATGTTTTTACTTTGCCTGCAGGTATTTTAAATCCCAACATATATTTTTATACAAGTATAAGGTGGCATGACATTTCTTCCAAAGAAGTAGCAAAATTTAGTACAGGAACTTTTGTTAAAAAAATTCCTCATAGAATTTTCAAAATTCAATTTTGCATTTTCAGATGCTAATCTTTATTCTAATATTTAAGAAAGATTATTAATAAGAATATACTTATTTTATAAGAATTTTATAATTTTATGAGAATCAGTACAATATAAAAGCTAATGTGATATTCCAACAGTTCAAAAAAGACATGTATACTACAAGATTTTTAGAGAATTAGGAGGAAATGGCTTTGCTTAATAAAGGGATTACCATATTCTGTAGGAAATTTTCCAAAGTTCATATGTGATATATAAGTAGATGTACTAATTTAATAAGCCTTACTTCAAAGAAATTATATGGTTCAGGTATCATTTATTTTGTTTTAATTTATGGCTCTGGGTGACATAAATAAACTATCTTCTTTCTCCTTTCTCTAAAAAAAATGTTTGTAAAATAGTACCCTTAGAAAACACAGCACCAAAGTCAATTCCCAAAGAGAGCCAGTGACATTCCATGATAAACTGAACTGCATAAAAGGTACAAATCTACACACACACACACACACACACACACACACACACACACACACACACACACAGAGTTGATTAGAAATTAATTGAAACTCATGTTTTCATATAAATTTCAGTCCATTATTGTTGCAACAACAAAAAAAAGAAGTTTCACAGGATGGGGGAAAAAGAAAAGAAGAAAGTTCCTTCTATCCTGTTTGAATCATATTTGAATCAATCTCTATGGGGCTACTACAAAATCCTTTAAGCCCACTAGCCTCTTAGCTACATAAAATTAATGAGGCATCTCAAGCATTCATTTTTCTACAGCAAGCAGCTTTAGGCTCTCCAGTCGGACACCTACAATTCACAAAATTAGAAACACTGAACTAAAGGAGGCATTTGTGCATTATCCCTGCATACCATATAGTATTGTAATGTAAACTAGGAAGGATATTTGAGGGATTAAGATGATGAGATATAGGTTGAGTTACATTTTCTAGGGTTAATAGGGGCAGGTCTCCAACTCTGTGCTCTTCCCTTGACCATTAAAAGTTTCCATTTTCCCAACAGGATGTGAAGTCTTACACAGATAAACATTACAAACTACAATACTTATAAACTATCCAATCCTAAGAGTCTATTATTCCATGATATTAGCTGCCCCCATACAATACTCTGATTAAGCCTCAAATACATTAAGCCTGATTATAATCAATTTTTTTTCATAATACTACCTTCTTGCTAATGCTCATAACACTTGGCTCCCAGGGATATACTTATAATGAGATGGCAGGGTGTATTTTCCATTAAAGGCCTCTGTTGGAGCTACCATAGTGTTTCTTCTCATGTATTACAAGTTCAATACTCTCCCCCCCCTTTTTTTAACTGTTTGCCTCACAATAACCGACCCCTTTCCAAATGATTAATTTTCTATTCTAAATCAGTGTGCTCCTTTTCCCTATTGTTTTGCCAAGGTTTCTATTCTAATAACCCTCTTCTTCTTTCTTTCCTGGTCCCTTCCAGACATCTTTAGCCACAAACTTCACTCCCCTCTTAAAAAAAAAAAACAAAACCCAGTCCAAAAAACAAACACAGCCCCCTTTTCAGTAATATCATGGCCTATGAGACTTAGGATTGTTCTCTCAGAGTTAGCACACTATTTTGGAGAGTTGCTCCATAAATGAAACAAAGTCCTATATTATCAAATCTGCAACTCAGAAGGTGTTGCCCCTATTTGTGTTCTCTGACCTCACCCAAGGCCCTTGATTGAATCGTAGTGGTGCATTAAATCAGCCACCATGTATATGCTATTTGTGGTATTTTATAATACTTGGGGAGGGGAGAAAACATTTTTTAAAATCAAACAAAAGTTACACAATTTTCCACATATAGGTGTTTCCAAAATGCCTTTGATTAAAAAAAAAAAAAACTTCACTTTGTTTGGGAGCTTATACACATTATCTGAAGAGATATCCGCTAAGAATGCTGAAATGACAGAAAATAAATAATGGAAGCATAATAGATTGCAGATGGGAACTGTCATCCTATGAGTGAACAACACCTAGCTGGTGAATACTATAAGCTTGTTAAAGGCTCCTTTATGAATTAGGCACTGGATATTCATTATATTGCATATCCAAATCATAATTCTTTTTGATTTATTTTTCCAATTTTACTAGAATAGAAACAGTGAGCTGTTAGCTAGGCTAAGTCCATAAATATCTCTTGGCTTGTTTCCAGTAGGTTTGAGCACAGAAGGTGGGATGCTTGTTGCATAAAGTAAAATCCACAACAGGTTTATAAAAATGCTATCTCCCTCAGTCATATAGAAGACATTCAGAACAGACCGTCTTTTCAGCACTACAATTTTCATAGTGGAAAGAAGGAAAAGCTAAAAATGTCTTGTTCAGGAATCCATTTCTGTGAACCAAATTAAACTGCAGATTTCTCCATACGTCTTATATTCTGGTAAGGGCCATCAAGACACTATTCCTATCTAGAAGGGAATTTTGCAAGTTTGCTTTACTTAGTTAAAAAAAAATCTGGAGGAGGGGGTGTGGACCAACAACTCCACATAAACTTAGTAAGAAAAGTTACAGTAAGTCTCTTTTCCCATTTTCTTATATTTGTGTAGCTGTTAGACATTTTGCAAAGGAGGGGAGCACCAGCCAGCCTTTCACAACAAAAGGGCTACTGTCACTGAGCCAGTCCCAGACATGGTGGAAACCAGCCCACAGGAAAAGGCCTGGCTCCAATGTTAGGCCCTGGCCGAGTACAGTCACTATATTCACTCAAATTGGCAACAGGTCTCAGTGTTCCTGGCTTTGAGCTGTGAACAAGGGTCAGGATTGAATAACCAATTATACAACCGCTGACTGAGTTTATCCAAGGTTTGCAAACTGCTATAATAGCCCAGTATTCAACTGACTGTTTTATCCTTTTCCAGATATACTGTCATATCTCCCCTTGAGCTCCATTTACATGTCACTTTATTACATATATCCATTAAAAAGGTTAATACGATGTCACACTCAATGCCTAAATGTTGCCTTCCAGTATCCTTGCCTTTCTCTAGTACGGTTCACATAGGCACCTTTCTTTCTGTAAGTTAAACCAGGTTTCTGTCAAGAATAGAGAACAGTGTTTGAAAAGAACAATAGTCAAATGTCAACAGTTTCAAAATTACTCTACTATACTATTAGGCAGTATGAAAACACCTTCGTATATTAGTAATTTAGAAACTCAGGAGATTGGCAGTTCAGAATAGCACCCCTAAGTTAACTAAGGTCCTTGTATAAACTTACCTACAGTGAAGTAGCTGCAACTGTCCTATTGGCCCAAATACCAAGTCTCCCTAAAAGTACAAGAATCTAATGCAACACTTAGATTCTTGTAGAGCGTTGGCTCATGTGAATATTTGGTTCTAAATACCTAGTGTGGTTAAAGAATGAGATAAAATTATGAAGTCATATTTCAAATTAATTCTCTAAATAGTTAAAATCTGAGTCTCATTAAATTGAATGAGGATTAAGGAGAAGTGGTGGGGAATAGTGAAGAAATTAAGAGTCTATTTTCAATTGCTGAAATTCTATTTTTGTTTCATACTAGATTTTCACAGGTGTGCTGTATGGAAAGACTGAGGCAGCAAGGGGGCATATTGGGTAAAGCTCTGGGTCAGGAAGACTCACCTCCCTGAATTTAAATCTGACCTTAGACATCTACTAACTGAGTGGCCCTGGGCAAGTTATTTAACCCTGTTTGACTCAGTTTTCTCATCTGTAAAGTGAGTTGGAGTAGGAAATAGCAAGGCACTCCACTATTTTCCCTGAGAAAATCCCAAATAGGGTCACAAAGAATAAGACACAACTGAAAATAAGTGAAGAATTACAACAAAAAGTAAAGTTCATTGTACTTTTGGGTCAGGAGTCCTGTGTTCAAATTCAGTCTTTTTTGTTTATAACTTGTGTAGACAAGTCACTTTACTTTTATAAAGTTCATCTGGCTCATCTCTAAAAGACAGACGATAATTACATTGCTCTGGTGCTAGGATGAACAGAGGTTAAGGCTACAACTCCTACTGACATTCAATCACAAGAATGCCTACAACAAAGACTAGCTGAGTCAATTTAGGATGATACCAGCCTATGAAAAGGTATTATAAGTTTGATTTAAATTTTGGTTCATAAATTTTTTCTCTCTTTTTTCAAAGATATAAGGTAAAGTTTTTAAAGAAAAACGAAGAAACATGCCTATCAGAAACCTGACTAGCCAAAAGCAAAGAATAGCAGAAAACACATTGTGATAAGACTTAGCCTAATCTCCAGACCCTGAACTAGGAGTAAACAGACAACTTTCTGATTTCCATCCCAGACATATTTGGGATATGACATAATTACAAATGGATAGCTATGAATTTCAGGCATGACTGTTAAAAACATAAAAACAAATATTTTAAGGTACTTATCTTTTCTGTGTGACTAGAGCTGACCAAGTCCACTTGATGGATAATAATTACAACTCATACCTATATAGCACTTCAAGGTTTGTAAGGGAGTTTTATATACATTGTATCATACAATCCTTACAACTCGACCACATTGAGAGTAGGTGTTAATATCATTTCCATTTTATGGGTGAGGAAACTGGATCTCAGAGAGGTTAAGGGACTTGTCTGGTTCACATGGCTAGAAGGTGTCAGAAGTAGGTTTTGAATTCCTGGTTCCAAATCCAGCACGCCATTTACTACATCAGGTTGACACTAGACAGGCACAGAAGTAATTCCAGCAAAAAAGAAAACATTGGGAGGCGACTCATTAAACATGTAAACATGAAGAATGTTCTAAGAATCTGCTTCTTAGTGCTGCCAGGGTAGCTCTGCAGTCATGTTAATTCTACAAATCAATTCTTTGTGGACCAGATTTAGGAGGTATCAATGACACCATTTAGACCAAGGGTTCTTAACTTTTTTTGTGTGTGTCATGGATCCATTTGAATAGTTTGGTTGATCTTTCTGAAAATAATATTTTTAAGTGTACAAATAAAATACATAGGACTGCAAGGAAAAATAATTATATTAAAATACAGTTACCAAAACATTTTTTTAAAATTTCTCAGACGCTAGATTATGAACTCATGACTTAGATAAAAGATCTGGGGGAGATCACTCGAAGAGTATAAAACTCCCAGCATTTCACTATCACCCAAATATAACTTAAGCAATGTGAAAGAACACATTTAATAATGCTAAAATTTTTAAAAGAAATTTTGTCTGCTATACAAGAATCAGCCCAAGTATGGAGAAGCTCATTGCCATTACCAGTCACTGCAATTTGGCCATAGAAACAAATAAACCAAGATAACTACAAAATAACTCCCAATACTTTACAATGCTCTTCTATTTCTTTAGAGATGGTTAACAGAGTAGTATAATGGTGGGCAGAGCAACTAAGAAAAACACAGCTTTCAGATCATCTATAAATAATTTAAATGTCCATACTGTAAGTGTGAGATTTGTATCCAAGGACAAGTTGACATCCTATGAATCATGTCAAGATTGACATTTTTCATATAAATGGAACCAGAACACAGAATCTGTAGTTAAATGGTTTATAGGTTTTCCTTTGAGAGACAAAGGGATTTGTAGAGCTTATTTCACTATGTACTTAAAAAGAAGAATCTATCTGTGTATCTATCTATCTACCTATCCATCCATCCATCCATCCATCCATCCATCTATCTATCTATAGATACATCATCATCTTGCTTTATAGTTGCCATGACAGACATAAGCAAAAAATGCCATTTTGATGATAACCAATGATTATGGACCACCATCTGCGTTAGAGGATGAAAATGCCATGAAATTCTATAACAAACCTGTCAAGATCTTCTAAACCAAGTCAACATATATAAGGATATTTGGTGATTTCAGTACAAATGTAGGCACAAGTGAAAGGGATAATTAGTAGGATTGAAAGGCTGTTTAGGACAAAGTAATAAAACACTCTAATTTGTTTGCAATAAATGTTTTGGTAAGTCTCATGGCTATATGAAAACCTTTCCCAAGAAGATAGAAAGTGCTAGAGAATGGTGAGCAAAATATATTTAAAATTACCTTGACCACATCTTGGACAGGAAATGACTGATTGCTATTTGAAGAGTCCTTTTTGAATTACCTATTTGTACTCAGCCAATCACTGACTTATCAGAACAAGGGTTAAAATCAAGAACATACTGCAAGAAAAAATTGAATTAAATTACGTAGTTCTTCCTTGGAATATGTAGAAAAAAGAAAATGCTTTGACTCTGATTATAAAGAGACATAACAGTCAAAGTAACTTTAGTTTAAAATTCATTATTAACAATGAATGATTATTAATAACAGCTAGCATTTATATAGTGCTTTAAGGTTTGCAAAGAACTTTGCATATATCATTTCATTTGATCCTACAACAATACTGTTAGGTACTATTATTAGTCCCCATTTTACAAATGAGGAAACTGAGACTGAGAGGGGTTAAAAAACTTGACCAAGTCACACAACTAGTAAGTGTCTGAGACAGGGTTTAGATTTAGATCTTCCTGACTCCAAATCCAATATTCTATCCACTTTACTATTTAGCCGCTTCATTAGCAGAACATACTAGGAAGTATATCGTTATTTGCTGAGTTAAAATAAAGGAGAAATGGGGCAGCTAGGTGGCACAGTGAGTAGAGTGCTGGCCCTGGAATCAGAAGGACCTGAGTTTGGATCTGGCCTCAGACACAACACACACAAACAAAAAACCTAGCCATGTGACCTTGGGCAAGTTACTTACCCCCAATTGCCCTCCAAAAAGCAAAAAAAATAAGGGAGAAATGACAAAATAGTATCAGTAGAACAAAAATATGTATTTATAAGTTTCTCATCCAACAAACTTCTTTCTATGGAGACATTAATGTAAGATTACTTGATAGATACAACCACAGTATAAATTTATTCAGTAATTCCCTCAGGACTAATGTAAAACACGGAAGCTCCAATAAATCATAAATTTCTTGAGGGCAAGAACTATTTTATATAGTCTTTGTATTCTAAATACCTAACAAAACACCTCATATCTCACAGATACTTGATGTGAATTTATCAAATTGAATTCAATAACCAGTATAGAACCCAAATTGAAGAGGAATTCCAAGGGGTAGTTAGTTCTTCTATATTTTTGTTTATAGATGACATTGCACTAACTAGATCAAGGCCTAATATCCTACAACATCTCCTCAGGCATAGAGATAATTACTCAAAAGTTTTTGGCATGATAATCCACATGGAAAAAAAAAACAAGTAGATAACAAACACATGATTAATGTCTAGACCTTGATGCAGTTGAATGGACACTGTATCCAGTCATTCCATCAGATTGTGTGGGTGTATGTGTGCACATGCACACATATGTGTGTGTATATGTTTAAAATCAGTCATAAAATCAGAATCATAGAATCATGTAATTTCTGGTTGAGAGAGACCTTAGCAGCCAAAAGAATCGCCATTATACCGTACCTTCAGTCTCTGCTTGAAGACTGCCAATGAGGAAAAACCTAAAACTTCCTAAAGAAGTCCATTGCTCTTTTGGATTGCTCTGATTATTAAACAGTTTTTCCTTATATTAAGATTGAATTTGCCTCTCTGCAATTTCCTCAGTTCTCTACTTTATCATTCCTTCTAGCTCTGACTTTCTTAGTCAAACAAACAAAAAAAGTCATAGATCTAGAGCTTGAAGGGACTAAAAGGACCATCTAAATTAGTCTATTTTATAGATGAAGAAACTGAGACCCAAGTCGATTAAATGAATTTTCCAAGGTCACTCAGGTAAGTATAACAGGCAGGATTAGGATGCTGGTTCTTTGATTCTGCAGGCAATGTGATTTCCCCTGTAACATGTATGCTATCTCCCTGTAAATCTAACTTCTTCTTCACTGTCAGACCTTCAAATGTTTCAAGACTACTATCAGGTTCCTCACCCCACCCCTAGTCTTTTCTTCTCAGATTGAAATATCCATTGTTTTTTTGCTTTTCTGTAGCACTTGCCATTATCTGTAATCTAGAAAACTCCTTCCACCCCCACCTAAATCCCTAATTGTATTAGAAATTCCAACATGGAAACTCCTTTCTATGATGAAGGGTAGGTAGTCATCTATAACTTAGAAAGTTGTCTGGGGAACTGATAGGTTACATGACTGATCTAGTCTGTCATTTACATAGCATATGGTATATGTTATTTACAGAGTACATGGTATATATCAGAGGTGGGACTTCAACACAGGTCTTTGGGGACTCTAAGACATGTCCAACCACATGTTGTCTTTCACATGTAATGCAATCATATGCAACCCCTTTCCCCCATGTCTGGGGGACATCTTTACCAATTGGCTTCCCTGGCTTTCTTTGTCTTAGCTAAAAACTCATCTTCTGCAAGAAGCATTTGCCATTCTCTCAGATTTCTAGTGTCTTCCCTCTGAGATTACCTACAGTTTATCCTATTTGTATCTTTTAAAAAAATACATTGGGATTTTTTTTTTTTTGCATTTTATCTCCAATAAACTGTAAACATTTTAAGAGAAGGGACTCTTTTTGTCTTTTTGTTTTTGGTTGTTGTTTTTTGCATTCCAAGTGCTTAGTCAAGTATCCTGCACATAGTAACTACTTAATAAATTCTTAGGGACCTGCTCACTGAATAAATGACTGACTACAAAGAGACAATGCAGTAGGCTCAAAAATGAATAGGAAGAGAATCACCAGAATTTCCTTTGGGGAACTTCATAGCATTTTCAATGATCCCTGGCCTATGTTAGATCTCTCTCTCTCTCTCTCTCTCTCTCTCTCTCTCTCTCTCTTTCTCTCTCACCTTTAAAACATCTTATTTTGCTTTAAAAAGCTCAGTTCAAAAAAAGTCTGCATAAAATCTTTCTCCATGTTCATTCCTTCCCAATAAATTATCGAGGATTTACTTTACATATATTTTATTTGTATTCATTTTATTTAGTCCTCTATTTGTTCATGTTGTCTTCCCCAGTACAATGAAAATCCCTTGATTGTTGCAGCTGTTTTATTTTTGTCTTATTCCCCAGTGCCTAGCACAGTTCTTGGTACTTTCTGGATACTTAATTAATGCTTCTTTGTTGAATGGTTGAAACATCATAGTCAGATGTCTTATTTGTAAACCAAGGAAGACCACAAGCTCCAAAGGATTAAAAAGTGAACGAGTAGGAAATGGAGAGGTGCACAGTGAGAATAAGAAGGCTTAAAGGCTACAGTGTATAACCAATGATGAATTGTGCACAAATTTCATAAACAATATAATCCAAGTAATGTCTGATTGTAAAAAGAGGTGGTCTATTTATATAATGGAAGCAAAGAATAACAAATAGTTTGAATACTGCAATAATACCCATAGCTCACTAAAAAGCCTAAAAGTCCTCAAGTGCATTTTAAAGTCACTCTTTGGAAAATCTGAGAAAGACATGAACAAATATCATACAAGTTAAGAAGACATAGGTGGGTAGTGACCTGTACAACTAGAGAAGGTACCTATATCAATGGGATCAAGAACCCACTGAAGTATTAACACATTAATAGAATTCAAAAGGATAAAGCAATGAGGTAGCTTTTAGTGTCTTCTTTTGGAATTGATCCTATCATATTTTATAGTTATTTACTAGTTACCATATCCACATCTAAAGACAGAACTATTCACCAATCAATCAATCAACCAATCAATAAAGAAGCATTAATTAAGTATCCAGAAGGTACCAAGAACTGTGCTAGGCACTGGGGAATAAGACAAAAATAAAACAGCTGCATCAATCAAGGGATTTTCATTGTATTGGGGAAGACAACATGAACAAATAGAGGACTAAATAAAATGAATACAAATAAAATATATGTAAAGTAAATCCTCGATAATTTATTGGGAAGGGATGAACATGAGGAAAGACTTGATGCAGTCTCTTTTTGAACTGAGCTTTTTTTTTTTTTTAAAGCAATTGGGATTAAGTAACTTGCCCAAGGTTACAAGGCCAGTTATTTGTGTAGATGTTAAGTAAGTATCTGAGGCTGGAACAGATCCCGGGTCCTCCCCACTCTGGGCCAGCACTCTTACTCACTGTGCCACCTAGCCACCCCCTTGAACTGAGCTTTGAAAGAAACTAGGGATTCTAAATGCATAGGTGAATAGGGACAGCACAAAAACCATATCTATTTTCATAAAGACTACCACTAATCCAGAGTTTAAGAAGGCATCAATAATATGAATAGAATGCAAATTTAATTGAATGCAAGTTTCTTGACAGTAGAGACTACTTTGTTTTTGTTTTAAATTTTGAAAGAAAAAATTAAATCGCTCTGCAGCAGAAGCAGGGCATGAATAGGGGATAGTTAGTGGTGTAATCAGGAAGGCTAGACGTCTTACCTTTGACATATACTACCTCTGTGACCCTCATAAATTGCATAACACCCCAGTGGCATAGGCAACTCTGGAAGATTAAGTTATAGTTGAGTTGTTGATCTGTATAGATTGAAGGAGTTTCTATGCTGAAATTTCCCTATAGCTGCAGTACCTCCCATAGTGTACAGGAGAATTAGCACTTAATAAATGCTTGTTGTTCAATAAAAGAACATTTAAAAGTTAAAAAGCAAGTCAATCAACCACAATACAGTGTCACAGAATTAATATTTTATGTTGTCTCACTAAACAAGCTGTCAGTGTATAGGAGCAATGAAGATGGAAAGTAGAACACAGGTGACAAATACTTAGGATTCTGGCTCCATGATGTAAAAAGCTATTCTTTATGAGAAATTCTCTGTTCTTCTGCTAAGGGCTCTGTTTCTTTTGTCACTTTCTAAAAGGAAAAAAAAGCTGAAACATTCCACCAGCTTAATGGAGAATTACGAAGAAGCAAATGATTTTATACTATTTACTGGGGTTTTCCAGGAACCACCTTCATCTCCTTATCCAAAGAACATTTTAAAGAAGGATGAATTTTCTCTGCAGTCCTCTCTTTAAATATGCCTAGTTCAGCTGCCAGTCTCCAGTATTTTTTTTTGCATCACAAAAGGATTTAGGAACCACATTGTCCTGTTCCTGTAATAGACTCTTGATTGAGTTGAGATCTAAATGACGCATAGTGTAGTGAATGATAGAAAAGAAGCCAGAGGGAGACTCTGTTTTTCTTTTACTCCTAAACCAATTACATAAATGCTATGTGTAGCATGAAAATTCACTATATTATCCTTTCGTGGGAATCTACACTACAAAACTATATCAAACTATAATGCACTTTGTAGTCAATCGTATAAGATTATCCTTATTATATGTTTGTGTATCCATTCATGATTTCATTCTTTTAACAAATATTTGTTGCAAACCTAGTATGTGCAAGACACCATGTGAGATGCTATGGGGGGATACAAAAATGAATAAGATATTCTTTTCCTTCTAAAGCTGACAATTACATCCAAGAAATAATAGGTACCATTGATACAAATAAGAACATGAAAGTACAGAAAGGGAGCTACAAACAAAACACTATGAGGGTTCAGAAAAAGGAAACAATCCTTCCAGGTGGAGTGGTCAGAGTAGATACCATGGAGGATATTCTATTTAAAACTGGCCTTAAAGGATGGGTTGGAATTGGGCAGGTGTACCTAGAGCAGAAGAACATTCTGGGTAGTAGAATGAATCTGAAAAGCAGTTTGGTGTATTAGATAGTTTATTGAACATGAGTCATATCACCTAGGTTTGAGTCCTATCCCAGATGCTTACTAGTTCTTTCCCATAATTAAAGCAAGGATAACGCTACTTGAAACACCTCCCTCTCAGGATTGCTGTGTGGATAAATTCTCTGCAAACCTTTAAGTGTATCTCTTTAAACTTCTATGAACAGGTGCAAAGTGATATGAATAGAACAAGGATAAAACGATATATACAACGACTACAACAATTAGAAAGGAAATAACAATGACCAAAAACCAGAAACTGAATGTAAGATTGAATGTGATGAAATTAGAGTAAGCAAGATTGACTCCCAAAGAAGAGGCAAGAACAAACCTTCCTTCTTTGAAGAGGTAAGGGAAAATGGGCATGTGTAGTCTAAGACTTGACTGGTGTCTTGGTTAGTTTTGCTGGATTTTTTTTCTTCCCCTCTTAAAATTTTGTATATTACACAAGATGGCTCTCTGGTAGGAGAAGAGAAAAGGGAAATTGTAAGATGTATAGATATATTTGGAAATGGAGATGATGTAAAAACAAAATATATCAATATTTTACTCAATACTATGCTTTGTCTTTTTCCTTACCTCCCCATAACCAATATCCAAATGCCCAATCTTTCCTTTCTTCAACTACCAAAACAATCAAGTCTGATCATATTATTCTGTTAATCAAGAAACCTTGGGGATTCTCTAGGATAAAATAAAATTTTGTTTGACCTTTAAAGACCTTCACAA
Source organism: Gymnobelideus leadbeateri (assembly GCA_011680675.1). NCBI lineage: Eukaryota > Metazoa > Chordata > Mammalia > Diprotodontia > Petauridae > Gymnobelideus > Gymnobelideus leadbeateri. The sequence continues at coordinate 1,025,871 of WOXC01008355.1, forward strand.
TCTGGCTCTAAGCTAATGATTCAGAGATTTCACATTATTCTCCATCACAAGTCTAGTTAACTTGAGTACTTGCAGTTCTCCAAACACGGTATTCTATCTCCCACTTCCTTGCCTTTGCAAAGGCTGCTTCCTATGTTTGGAACATTTTCCATCCCCATCTCTGGCCTGTGGAACCAACAGCTCTCTTCCACACTCAGTTCAAAGTTTAACTCCTGCATGACACCTTTCCTGATCTCTGTAGGTGTTAAGTGGTATCCACTGAAACCAGGGGGACAAGTTGTATTTAGTTTATATATGTTTGGTCCCTACTAATCTGTGTACATTGTTTCCTCCAGTTGCATGTAAGCTCCTTGAGGACAGGAATTATTTTCTTTTGAATTTGTATCTTCCCAGTCTAGCACAGTCTTTAGAACACAGTAAGCAATTCTTGCTGTATTAAACTAAACTGAATTGTTGCCTCCAACATGTCTTTGTTCTGTATTTAATTGGTTACATACAGTGTGTCTTCCAACTTTATCCTCTTAAGCAACTAACCCAAAGGTAAGTTAGTGTGGTGCTGCCTACAAGAGAAATTCCTAGTTATTAATATTCTCCCCCTATTCATAGGAAATCACTTATTTTTTAATACTTTATATTTGCTTATGTTGATACATGTTTTATTCCTCCCTGTTCCTGAAAACTCCCCCACAGAATATTAAGCTTCTTGTTTCTTGAAGTAAAGGATTTTTGTCTTTATATCTCCAGTTCTAACCACAATACCTTGAAAAGAACAGTATTTAAAATGCTCATTGAATTGATAAATGTTGGAAGGGATGTGGAAAATTGGAACACCAGTGCATTGTTAGTGGAGTTATGAACCAATTTTGTCATTCTGGAGAGCAATTTGGAACTATGCCCAAAGGACTATAAAACTGTACATACCCTTTGATCTATCAATACCCCTGCAGTAGCTCTATATCCCCCAAAGGGAAAAGGACCTATTTGTGCAAAAATATTTATAGCGGCTCTTTTTGTGCTGGCTAAGAATTGGAAATCAAAGGGAAGCCTGTCAATTGAGGAATGACTAGACAAACTGATATAATTGTGATGGAATATTATTGTTCTATAAGAAATGACAAGCAGGATGATTTCAGAAAAAAAAAACCTGAAAAGACTTATATGAACTGATGCAAAGTGAAGTGAGCAGAATAAGGAGAATATTGTACTCAATAACAGCAATATTGTACAATGAAGAGCTGTAAAGGACTTAGCAATTCTCAGCAACACAATGATCTAAGACAATCCCAAAGGACTAATGATGAAGCCTCCAGAGAAAGAATTGACATTATTTGAATACAGACTGAAGCAGGCTATTTTTCACTTTCTTTATTTCCATTTTTTCTTTTATTCAAGTCTTCTTGTACAAAATGGATAATATGGAAATATTTTACATGATTGCACATGTATAACTTATATCTGATTGTTTACCATTTCAAAGACGGGTGAGGGGAAGGAGGGGGTATGGATAGAATTTGGAACTGAAAATATTTAAAAAGGTTTAACTTATTTTAAAATGTAATTGGGTAAAATAAAATATCTTTAAATATTTCAAATCATCAAAAAAGAGATTGTGGGGAAAGATGAGAATCCATGAGAGTGTCTTGAGGTACACTCTCAATTATGGGACATAGATGAAGATACAGCAAAGGAGGCTGTGAAGGAGTGGCCACAAAGGAAGGAGGAGAACCTTTGTTGTCATTCAGTCATTTCATTTGTGTTTGAGTCTTTGTGACCCCATTTGGGATTTTCTTGGCAAAAATACTTGAGTGGTTTGCCATTTCCTTCTCCAGTTTATTTTTAGACAAGGAAACTGAGGCAAACAGGGCTAAGTGACCTGCTCAGGGTCACACAGCAAGTAAGTGTCCGAGGTCAGATTTGAACTCTGGTGCTTTATTCACTCTGTCACCTAACTGCCCAGAAGGAGAACCTAAGAAAACCAATATATTGCTAAGTCATGAAAATCCAGATAGGACATTATTTCCAGAAGGAGAAAGTGGTCAATGGTGTCATGTTCTTCACAGGAATCAAAAAAGATGAAGACTTAAAAAAGGTGATTAGATTTGTCAATTAAGAACTTTTTTAGTAATTTTAGATAATGCAGTTTCAGTTAAGTAATGAGGTTAGAAACAAAATTCAAAGAGATTGAGAAATAAGCAAATACAGAACAAATAAAGAAAGGAGTACAGACAGTTTCTTCTTCCTTCCCCCCTGGAGTTTGGCTATAAAAGAGACTCCATATATAAAGTGATAGCAAGAATTTAATAAGTAGGATTGCAACCTAATTTTTTTAAACTCTTGTTTAAAATTGTTGTTTTTAAATTATTGTTATCTGTATTTTTTTCCTTTTCTTTTTTTTGAATGGACCTGTGATTTCACTGGTATGGCAAGGGCCTGATGGGGATTTTCCTCCTACAATGAAGTACATTATATTGTATGTATTATATATATATATATTTATATTAGTAAATAATAGGTTCAGCTACTTGGGTCAATGAGAAGTTGAATGTCATACTCAAGGTCAAATAATCAGAGGCCTAACTTGTACTCATTCCTCCTGTGTGTGAAGACAACTCTTCACTATGCAACACTGTCTCTCTCATTTCCACTTATTAACTGGAAATGATAATTTTTAGATGTGTAATTTCAAGATGTTCCTAAAATATTTTCCTTGAAATTACAGAATGCCAAGTAACAAAAATAATATTACCAATAAAATGAATTAAACATTATATCTAATATACTTAGAAGTCAAAAGAAGGGCATTAAATAAGTAAATATTTATTGAATCCCTACTGTGTTCTCATCAGAGTGCTAGGTACCATGGAGAATGTTTGTGTGTGTGTGTGTGTGTGTGTGTGTGTGTGTGTGTGTGTGTGTGAATAGAGAAACAGATATAGATAAAAGATAGACAAAGACAGACATAATTACTTTTCTAAGTATTTTACAATCTAACATCGGAGGGGAAAACCTGAACTTCTACAAAATAGAGAAATGCACTTAGAAAACTAAAAACACTGTCTCCTTAATTCTAACCTATATGCATAATTCAGTTCACTTCTTATGTGAAGTTTTTTCTGATCTTCATACCTCCCATCTACCTCTAGCCCCAGTGTTAACTTCTCAAATCACCTTATATTTATCTGTGGACATTTTATGTCCTTCCTAGTAGTTTATAAGCTCCCTGATGCAAAAGACAATTTCATTTTTATATTCATGTCCCCAACACCTAACACACTGCCATATGTACTAGACATTATTAATAATTGTTATAACTCTTATTAAATTGGTACACTGTGTAGTACTACCTATACTGAAATAAGATATGAAAAAAAAGTAATAATAATAATGAAAGTATGCTCTGGATCTAAGTCCTAAAGAATAAACGGGAGAGATCAGCCAAAAAAAAATGAATTCTAGTCTATGTATAGAGGGTAGAAATGAGTATGGTATATATATATATATATATATATATATATATATATATATATCATGATTAAAAACTTTCTGATTATGAGTTCATACATGCTGGTGAAGAATAAGAAATAAAGATGATGGCATAAGGCATTGATCATGAGTTAGCTGGAAGAATTTGAGTTTGATACAAACGGCTATTGTTTCACAGCAAATGTGATTTATTAAATCGAGGTTTTATTTTCTTAGGATGGTGTTGGTATAGGCAATGGAGTCAAATTCTAATAGAAATGAGAATAATAAAAACATATATGAGAATCCCTGCAGGTCACATATTCACTTAGAAAACCACATGTTAATATTACCTACATTTTGCTGTATTTTTCTATTTTGTTAAATATTTCCCAATCATATTTTAATCTGGTTTCCAGTCCACTCAAATGTGTTGTGGGTTGCATGTCACTGCAGGTCACCTTTGACATGTCGGGTTTAGGACATTACTAGGGAGGGAACTAGCACTACACATGGGCAAATGATTTGCAACTTTTGGTCTTAGGTGTTTTTGAAAACTATAATCTAACATGGAAGGAAATGCATGTATATGGATAAATGATATGAAGTAGGTATAAGTAAGTAAAAGGAATATGAAATACTGTGAGATTATATCACAGAGGAATTACTTCCAGCTAGAGACATCACAAAATGAGACAGCATTTAAACTAATAGATTAGGCTAGTTGTAGAAAGTAAAATAGACTGGAAGGATGAGGTACTATAGAGGAAGAGAGAATAGATCCATGTACACAATAAAGAGGATGCAGGCTATGGGAATGGGGAGAAATGGCAAATATGAGGAATGATAATATTATAGAGGATTAATACTTTGGTTAGGGATCAGATTTTATTGATTCTAAATTACCTTCGAAATCTAAGATTCTTTCCAAGGGCACTAGAAGAATTGTTATAGTATTGTTAGGAAGTGTAATTAGTCTCAAAGAAGTTGATGAACCATCCAGTTATTGTTCTTAGATGTGGTTCCAATATTTGATGTTTCTTATTTATTACTGGAGGTCATAGAGCTTTGAAGGGTTTAAATAACTCCATATACTTCAGAGTAAGTAAATCACAAAAGAAGCTGTCTTACCCAAATAATTATCTGATAATTTTTTAAGGTACATCTCTCAATTCATTTTCACTCTCCATTTTTTGCACTTCATGCTCTTCTCTCTCTCTCTCTCCCTCTCTCTCTTTTTCTCTCCCTTCCTCCCTCCCTCCCTCCCTCCTCTCCCACATACTATTACCACATGGGATTAATTTTTATCTTTAATCTCTGCTCTGGCCAACTGTCAGAATGTCTCAAAGCCGCCTGCCTTAAAATCTGTGGGTTATGATGCTGCTGTTCCTAATAGATAAAGGTGAAAACAGCATAGAAGGAAAGAAAACACACAGGCCTATAAACACAAGAGCTGACTGTTAAAAACAGCTGTGTTTGCCTTTACCTGAGACAAAAAAAGTAAAACCTATTTGTATTTTGCTACTTCTTATCCTCTGCTCAACTCATTCAGCAAGTACTCTAAAATTATGAAAGAAAAGAAAAAAATTTACAGAAAGGAATTTTCATGTACATGACTGGAAATAGATATAAAAGAAACAAAAGTATGAGCTACCTAAAGTACACTGAAAACATTTTTAAAAAATTGTATATATTTTTCATCCTGTTAATTAGCAGGATAGTTTTTTTCAAGCAGTGTATGAAATATGTCAAGGTCAGTCAATTCTGGCAGTTAGTGTGGGGAAAAATAAAGATAAACAGGAGGAACATGGAGCAGTTGGGAAGAAAAAGAAACTTCATTTGGGTAAAAAATAAATACTTTTATGTTTTAAGTTACAATTTTTCCATGTTCTAGTAATCAGAAAAAAATCTGAGTAGAACATAGGAACAACAAGGTAAGAGGGAATGAAGAGGCTTAATAATCCATAGGGTGTATAATCATCATTTAGTACAAGAAAACATTTTATAGATCTGTGGTCTCAATAACATGAATGTGCCTCAACCCTCAGTCAACAGTGCAGCTAGATAACTCTTCATGCTTTCTTATTCTATGTTATTACTGTCCATCTCCTCCTGGAAATTTTCCACAGGGGGTCAACTCTATGTTCTGGGGGCTTCTTTCCAATTCTATTGACATACAGATAACAATAAAGTATTGGTTATCCCTTGCCTTTGCCACTTGACTGGGCTATCCAATTAAGTAAAACCTTTAGCCTATCTTTAGTTATCAAATATATAATAGAAGGTAAATTGAAATCCTAAATATATTGGTGAGTTGAAAAAGGCCATTTTTCCAAATGTTTTTGAGGATTTTTTAGGCATAAATATGTTTAGTGTCTTTTTTTTTTCCAGTGGGAGAAACAGAAATGTGATTTCATTCATATAGGAATCTGACGAGGGGATTCCCTCTCTCAACACATATGGCATCTTCTCTGAAACTTATTTGAGAGTTGCCTAGGGCACTGAGAAGTTAAGTGACTTGAAAAGAATCACATAGCATGTGTATATATGTATGCATGTGTACATATACATGTGGTATATGTATAACTACAAATACACACATACATATACGTCTATGTATATATAGACATGGAACTCCAAAGCCATGTTTTTATTCATGAGGCTTTGCTGCTTCTCAATGTCCCATTTTCTCCAACCTGTGCTAAATTTCAAAATATTTTAAGCTCTTAAATAAAACCCATTTAAGTAGAATCTTTAAGATTAATATTTTGGTAGAAGATCAATATTTTGATGGGAATTCATGTACCTACAAAGATCGTTGAATCAGGTTTTATTGACCAAGTTAAAAGTTGATCATAAGCTATCAAACAAATCAGGGAATAGCTGATCCAATCATGGCCATTAAGATAATAAGAATAAGTAGAATGAACCATGGTCCAATTATTTTAATCATCTTAAGCTGATTGAATCACACATTCAGCAGCACAGTAATTACCTCTGGAATTGTCAAATTACTGTACAGACTTTACCTAATACTGGTGTGAAATAAAAGATTTTAAATATTATGATGAGGTTGCAAAGAATGATTTTCACATTTTTGTCACTACTGATGTTATATTAGAAAGAAAAAATATTTGGGGTTTACATAAAACAAGCAACATAATTACCAGTACAAAACCTGATTCAATTAGTTATACTCATAGTAGTATTTTATATGTACACTAAACAGTTATTAAAATTAACCAAAGTAAAATTATAGCTAATTGGTCTTTATATATACGCATATATACACATATGTTTGTGTGTATATATACATACACATATTTTAAAAATCTAACATGAAAAGGTATTTCTCCCTCTACTTATAATAAACTTGTTTCCTACAGAAAAAAAATGTTCTTTGGAATATGATTCTGCATAGTAACTAGCACATTTTAAGGCACTTAATATCTGAAATATCAATCCTGTGTTAGTCTCTATTAAATAATGCTAGGATAATTAGTCCTCTAGTTCATCAGTTCTAATATGTACATGGGCATGCACTTTCCACATTTAATTGACATGCTTGTCTGACACATCTATCAAAAGTACAGTTAAATAGTAGTAAATTGTTTCAACAGAACATTTATTTCTCAAAAAACTTTAGTAAATACAATTAGGATTTGAGCTTTGGTTAACTGATCAGGTTGTCCATTCATGAGCCTCACCTTGTTAGTGATAATAGGTATTTGGTGATAGGAAAGAAAAAACCTACTAAGGTATATGATACATACATTAAATACATAACTAACACAATCTTATTCTCAGATTTACATATGACTATATATTTATTGTAGTTGAAGGCTGTTTAGTAGTAAATTGGACAAAGAAGAGAAAATGAACATTTTAAAATCCACTAACTGATCTCCAAGTTCATTTTTCAAATATCCTAATGTTCATAACCAATAAAAGTTTGTTGAATTGATATGAACACAATGTTTTGACATAAAATAAAGAAATAGACTGGTGAAGTCATGAAAGTATTAGACTAAGGGTCAGGAGACATCAATTTAGCCTTTGTTTTGCCACACACTAGGTATGTGATCTTGGATGTGATTCTTCAAACCAAAGGTAATGTGGAGTCTTAAATGACTCCCAAATTACCATGTGCTTCATGGTTTTCCAAGCCACAAAGTTAGAAGGTATAGTGGGCCTGGACCTGGAATCAATAAGAACAGAATTCAAATCCATCCTCAGACACTTACTAGCCTGTGACTCTGGGCAAGTCACTTAACTTCTGCTTGCCTCAGTTTCTTCTGAAATATGGGAATAATAACAGTTTCTACCTCATCTGTGAATATCAAATGAGATTAATCATTATGAAACATTTAGTACTGTGTCTGACAATACTAAGTGCTATACAAATGTTAGTTATTATTATCTATCAAATAATTTATTATCTATAAACTACTGTACCACAATTATAAGTAGACACCCAACCTAAGAATTTTGGAGTTGGAAGGCATTCTTTCTCCTATTAGTGATGTTTAATAATAGATTATTGGCTAGTCACTGAACATTGTTGCTTCATATTAATCCTACAGACAGATAAAAGCTCTAAATAATTGTTCACATACGCTTCTTTTGACTATATGCACATACACCCACATACATATATACATTCATCTATATATATATGTGTGTATTTATATATGTTTATATATGAAATAAATGAGCTATGTGGCTACATTTTGTTCTAAATTATTGACTGGGTTTGAGGAATTTTGGGAGATATATTACAATATTGTTTTTTCTCTATAATATATGCTATTAAATATGTATATTTAATAACATATTAAATATATATTTAATAGCATATAATAATATGCTATTAAAGAGTTGTTCATCTGCTTAAACAGTCCTTATTCTTTCACCAGGAAGAACATAACAGTCAACACATTTTTAATTTTATTATGAATGATTTATTTAATGATCATGTAAAGTATACTTTGTAATAAACATGTATTCCACTACCTATCAGCTCAAACATATGATTATTGATGTCTCTCTAGGCATATGCCAACCATTTTTTTGTCTCCTTTTTAAAATTCTCAAACACCAGATTTTCTCTCCACTAAGACAATGAGAACACTATTAAATAGTGGGTTAGTGTAAATAGATCGTATTGGTGGTTTGGGACAAGAGAAAAAAAAAAACATTTAATTACTTGTGGAGAAAAACATACCAAATGTACTTTATGATTTTTTAAAAAAGGTAGTTTCAGACACTTGGAAATTAATTACAGGTATTTATTCCATCATATGATGGAAAGTACTTTTGATAGATGTGTCAGACAAGCATGTCAATTAAATGTGGAAATTTCATGCCTCCTATGTACATATTGGAACTGATGAGCTAGAGGACTAATTATGCTAGCATTATTTAATGGAGACTAACACAGGACTGATATTTCAGATATTAAAATATTTAAAAACTGACTTTTTATATGATGGTGATTCAGTCTTGAGGAAAATATTGCATAGTTTTCAAATAGATGATGTGTAAATGGAAAGAAAGGATTTGGACTCAGGAGAACTGGGTTTGTGTCCCAGCCCTGCTATTTACTGATTTAATGACCCACAGCAAATAATTTATGTTTTCTGAATCTCAATTTCCTCAATTATAAAGTAGGGATAATATTGCACCTTAAGTTACTTCACAAGATTGTTGTTAAGATTAGTGTCATACATGAAAATACTTTGAAGAGTATAAAATACATTACAAACATTACTTATAACACTAATTTCTAAGATATCATTGTGTAAATCATTTAATTATTTTAATTTTAATTTCATATTGTTAAAATGTGGGACATCATCCACAAAGTCCTACAGTGATATCTCATTATAGAATAGAGGTGATCCTGGATTCTTAAAGACTATACCAGCAGAGTCCAATGTAGGTTCCATCATTAGCCTTGAAATTATTCTCGTATGTTCCTATCCACAGACTAAGAACCCATCAAGGAAATTACAGAAAGTTTCATAATCAGCAGGCTATGTACTTGGCAGTGATTTCTTTGTCCATGGCAACTCATGAAAAAAAATATAAAATTGCCCTGAGTACTGTATAGTCTTTTTATTTATGCATTTTTAGGCTTAATAGCAGAATGTTGAGTATATCAGATTCTAAATAGTAGTAGTTTTAGACTATAAATATTCATTTAATTGTTTGCATTTTCTATGTGAGATCTTGTGCAGTTATCAGGGAGTTAACACACTCTTGGAAAAAACTTAATAATACCAATACTAACATTCTTGTTATAAACAATACTAGAAGGGAAAAGAAAATTGGGGCTAAATGAAGCATACCCCACAGGGTTTCTATAAAGAAGCAAATGACACGTTTAGAGGGATTCAATTTTTTCATGAATCCAAAGATATTAACAAATATCACAGCATGGGAAACTTCAATGATATCATATTGACACACATCTAAACTATTTGGTAAATAACTTCTGAAAATAATTGTACTATTTTTTTTGGAAAGAAGTTAAGGAGAAAGAGGAATTCTAAGAACATAAGGCCTTCCACACCAAATTAATGTATACTTGAATACTCAGTGATTTTGATACAAAGAGAGAGACTAAACATTACATCTTTTTGAAAAATACCATAAAAAAAAAGAAAAATTGAATAGGATACTTCAAGAGACAGTACAGAACAAACTTTCCAGAAAGACTAGTATATGTCAAAGTAAAAATCAAGGGAATACAAAGAATAGCAACAGAAAGAACCTTCATGTTCATCTTACCAAGAAATACCTTACTCATATTTCAGAACTGTAATATAAAGAAACAAATGCTAAAGAAAGCAAGGGGAGAAATTACAATCGAAGAAGAAAAATCAAAAAGGTGTCCAGAGTTACTTCATGTTGAATCACCATCACTGAGATGCCCAATTTTGCTATTACCCAGTATTTTTGGGAAAATAGTCAAATTCAGATTTCACTTCCCTTCTTTTCCATTACCAGCCTTATCGTTAACCATTTCAACCTTATGTTCTCCTCTATTTTTGATTTCTTTATGCATTTGTCATATTGTCACTCATCTCTTGCCAAACCACAATCTGCTGTAACCATTCTCCTTTTCATTCCTGCTCAAATGATGCTGAAGAGTATTAGGAGGAAGTCATACAACCATGCAGACTGAGCACATTTTAAATTCATATTCTCTAACTTCTTCTAGGTTCTTACTGAAGCAAGGAAAAGCTTTTACTCATCTCTAAATTACTGCCTAGCTCATTCTTCACAGAAACAATTCCAATCTTTCTTTCTTTCTCTTTAAACTTCCAATACCTCCCTGACTTCCCTTTCCCTCAGTTGAGGATCTTGCCTCTTCTTTTACAGAGAAAATCTATTATGCTTCTTACAACTCTTAAAAAGGAAGTTTTAATAATAATCTGTGTTAAAACAATCATAAAAGTAGTTAATAGTTTCCATTTTCCTCTCTTATAAGAGAGGAAAAGGGAAACGGTTATATTTAAAGGAATCATAGAAGTGAAAAAAAACACAAAAGGACATTCACTAAACAGCAGAGTGACTTATTTCTTAAAATATAAGCTAAGTAACTTGCAAAAACTGCAATGGTTGTAACACAATAGTAGAGACTTTGATATTCCTCCTTCAGAGCTAGAAAAATTCAAGAGAAAGAAAATGGCTACTTCTGAATACAATCTATGATTCTCTGGGCCTACAAATACACATATTCTAGAATCCTAGAGTATCTTTTAAAATTGACCACATTCTAGGGCATAACAATCATAAAACAACCAAAGGCACATATAATAAAGACATCTATAAAGATGACAAAAATACAAATAGTTATTGATAAATTAAATGAGTAAAAGGAACAGATGTAAATGAAAACTAAATAAAACATTCTGGATTATGAATGGATCAAAGAACGAATCATAGATACTATAACTATGTAAAATATAATAAAAATAATTAGAAAATGTACCAAGCTTATGGTATATAATTGAAGGAGTTCTAAGAGGAAAAATTAGAACTGCTAAAACATATATTAAAAAGAGAGTATTAATGAATTTGGAATGAAACTTCAAATGATTAAACAAATTAATAATCCTAAAACAAGTATAAAAAAACAATTCTTAAAAATTAAAGGAAGAACAGAGAAACTTGAAAATAAAGACTGTATAACTGATAAAACTAGAAGTTTTTAAAAAATACTAATAAATGTTTATTGATAAATGTTTAGTGATCCTGCTTCAGAAAAAGAAAGTGGATAACTAAATTACTAAAATAAAAAAGAAGTAGCTAATTAATAAAATGGAGAATAAACCAAAATTATGAAAAACTGCTACATATAATATATTTTAGTAAAAGTGAAAGGGTGAAGAATTTTTAAAACAGGAAAGCAAATAAGAAGATCAGATTAAATAAACAACAAACAGAAGCAACTGAAAGTACAATTCCAGTGACTGGCTATTAGAAAAAAACTTTGAAAAGCAGAAATCTGTGCAGCAGAAATTGGGTTTAGATTAGCATTATATACCATAGACTAATAAAAATCCAAATGATTATGTAACCTGAATATAGTCACACTATAAAAAGTTAAAGATAAATAAGACTAGGTACATTTCATAACTATGGGTAAGGTGGAGAGTACTTAAGCATATAAATGGTAGAGGAGCTCCTGAAAGATAAAATATATTATTATTATTATTATTTAAAGCAATTGGGGTTAAGTAACTTGCTCAAGGTTACACGGCTAGTCATTATTTATTCGTGGGTGCTCATTTTCTGAGGCCGGATCTGATCTCGGGTCATCCAAACTCCGAGGCCAGCACTCTTACTCACTGCTCCACCTAGTCGCCCCTTTAGGGCAATTGGGGTTAAGTAACTTGCCCAAGGTTACACGGCTAGGTTTTTGTTTGTGTGGATTAAGTGTCTGAGGCCGGCTCTGAACTCAGGTCCTTCTGATTCCAGGGCCAGCGCTCTATTCACTGCGCCACCTAGCCGCCCCGATAAAATATATTATTTTACCATATAACATTTAAAAGCATACTGATATCAATAAAAATAGAAACAGAAGAAAAATGAAAATTTAGGGGAAATAAATTAAATATCACTAATAAAAGTCTGATATTCAAATATGTAAGGAATTGATGCTATATAACTATAGCATAATATAACTATTAATATAATATAACTATAGCAATATAACTATTGGTGCTATATAACTATATAGCACCAAGAACTATTCACCATTAGTAGTAGAATGATACAAAGTAACACCTTTATAAAGAAGAATAAAAGACTACAAATGATCACAGGAAAATATGTTTCAGATCCCTAATGGTAAAAGAATTATAAATTAAAACAGTTCTAAGATTTCAACTCTCACCATGCAAATTGCCAAAATTTCCAAAAAAAGACAATGGATTATCAATGCTGAGGGCCATAGGAATTCAGAAATACTAATATGCTAAAGGGAGAGTTGTGAAATGGTCTATTCATTTTAAATATTAATTAATAATTATATAAGTAAAGTAATTAAATAGTTCACACTCTGACCCAATGATTCCACATTCCACTACTATATATATATTCTTAAGGAAACAAAGAATTGAAACAAAGGTCCAACATATATATATATATATATATATGTATATATATATATATATACATATATATATATATACATATATAAACATAAACATATGCAGAACATCATTCTTTGTGGCAACAAATTAGAAACAAAGTAGGTCCCTCTGAATTAGAAATGGCTGAAGGAAAAGTGAATGGCTGGATAGAATATTATATGTGAATACAATGGAATAGTAGTACACTAAAAAATAGGAAATGAAAGGACTATGAGGAAATAAGAGAAGAATTATACTAAGTCATGAATCAATGAGAAATCAAGTTACTGAAACCAAGAACACTATACACACAGTGATTATGGCAATATAAACAGAAAGAACAACAAGAAGAAGTTGAAATCAAATATTGTGAAACTTGAATGACTAAGATTGGTCCCAAAGAAGAGAAATAAGCCTGCACCTCCATCCCTTATTTTCAGAGATGGGGGACCACAAATATAGAATACTGAACAAAATGTCAAATTTAGTTGATATATTGGTTATTTTGATTAACGTCTTTTCCCCTTTTGTTTTCCTTTATTATAAGGGATTTGTATCTGGAAGGAAAAAAGACACGGACATATTAGGAAATTAAGGTAATCCAAAAACAAAGGACATCTATATATGTTTTAATTTTAGGAATGGCTGAAAAAATCTATAGTATATAAATGTAATGGGATATTGTATACTAAGAAATAACTAATATGAGGTATTCTAAGAAATGTAGGCTTATAGATATAGAGCTATAAGAGAGCTTTATAGTTATTTGGTCCAAATTCTAATTTCACGGCCACAGGTCAGGCTCTGCTCTTAGGAGTTGTGATTCCAAGTTCAGCTTTTTAAACTTCTACAACATCATAAAACATCTAATGAAAAAATTAAATAGGTATGGATATCCTTGAAATGTTGGGAGAAATCAAGAAAAATCCCTAGCATTCTGGGTGACTCTTCCTTGGTGATCCTAAGGAATACCATTGGCAAGAATTGTACATGGTTGGTAGACAGATGGATTGAGATTTGCTTCATTTGAGGAAATATCCAAATCAATGCAATTACAGGTCCATTTGAATATTTGAGCACTGAAGTAAAATAGAGATAATAATATTAATCAGTAATGTGCATCTTACCAAAGATACTGAGGCAAAATAGTTGTTTATAAAATATTGAAGAAGTAAGCTGTAAGATATAACATATGCACACAAAGTGCTCTTAGTATACATTGAGAATGTCTTTTGCTATAAAGAAAATGTATTAGTTTTGAATTTTAATAGGCTACTCTGAACTTTCCTAAGGCTGAAATCTATGAAATTAAGCTATAAAAGAACTAGAGATTTTTCTTTCAAATGTTATTGGAAGGGTAGGGTAGAAGGGAGAAGAAATATTCTTTTGCCCTTTTTTCTTGTTCCTCTTCAGGGTCTAGTCAGTCAGTAAGCTTTTCTTAAATGCCTACTATGTGCCAGGCATTGTGCTAAGCACAAAGAAAACAAAGAAAGGCAAAAAAACATTTCCTGTTCTCAAGGAACTCACAGCAATATAGGGGACAAAATGAAAACAACTATATACAAACATGATACATCTCAGAGTAAATTGTAATGAATAAGAAGAAGAAAAAAAATCCCCACTGCTTTTGGGTCTAGGCCAAAAGGAATGACATGAAAGTTAAATGTGTAAAAGTTCAATATATTTGTAGAAAACAAGTTATAGAAATTTTCTTTGAATCTCAAACAAGAACATAGTAGTAATTAACATGGAAAATTACAGGATTTTAGAAGACAATGGGAACTTAAGCGTAATCTTGTGCATCACCTTCATTTTACAGATGAGATAGACAAGGCCAAGAAAAAGATAGATGAGACCAAGGTCAGAGAACTCAGACTCAAACTAAATTTCTCTAAGTCTGACTCACTGAAATGACTTGGAAGACCCTACTTTTAAAGCAGGACTTTAGCTAAAAATATGGTTGCAAAGAAGGGACTAGCAAGTAAGAAGCCACTCAGCATCCTGTCTTATCTACTAGAGAAAGCATTCATCTCAAAAAGAAGGACTCAGCACTTTAAAAACTTCCAAGGCACTTGTTATATGAGTATGAGTAGCAATAAATGCTGGATTTGCTGTATGCCTTTGGGCAATTTACTTAATTTGTATAGACTTTAACCACTTCAACTGGAAAATGAAGGATTTTGACTAGATGATCTTTAAATTCCCCTCCAGCTCTAAAATTCTCTGAATAACTGCTTTGCAATTGAAAATGTCTTAGAGAACATTTTCTGATATTTCTGCTTATAGATCTATATATTAAATTTGTGATATTAGCAGACATAAAGTAATATATAATGTTTGGTATGTGGCAATAAATGATGTAATTTTTTTGAGTAAATGGGATTTAAGGTAGCACAGATGTCTGTTACAAAAATGTAAGTTAATAATGTAGCAGATGGGGTACTAAACTTGGATTCAAGAAGACAAGTTCAAATCTTCCCTCCTGATAATTAGTACCTGGGCAGATATGGTCATATTACTTAAATACTTTAAAACTCATTTCACCCACTTGTAAAATGAAGATAATAATGTCTATAACATCTATCTCACAGGATTTTGAAAAATCAAATAATATAATGCTTGTAAGGAGCTTTCACAAATTTAAATCATTCTGTAAACATAGCACCCCTTATGGGATACCTTCCAATCTGTACTCCCATAATAGGTCCTCAGGGTCATGACTAACTGCAGATTCAATGTACTCTATGGGTGTGTATTCCTAAAAGGATAGCTGAGGAGCCCCAACTAGAGTTCTTCCTTTTAACAGTCAGCCGATAGATACAATTAACCCAAAGTAAAGGATTTATTGAAGCATCATAGTAACAACGGTATTTACATAAACCTGAAGCATATTCTCCCACACATAGACACATTGTTAGTAGGAAAAGTGAGCATACTGTCAGAGTATACATCGAGGGAATACCTATCAAAGCATCTCCACACCTCCAGCACTATAAAATCCCAACATACTTTCTCTTCTCATGAAATCCTCCCATTACTTAGATCTCTTGGATTTCAAATCTAGCCTCAGATCATCCTTCTCTCCCTCCTGTCCTGGCTTCTTTTCTTCCTTCTGGTTCCCTGGATCTGTTCTTCACCACAAGTCAACTCCTAACTGCTGAGGCTAATTCTCTCTTGAATCCATAGCTATTCATCTTTGTTGCTCGTCATCATATTTATCATAATTTTTCCTACCTCAACTGAAGCCTTAAAAGGGGAAAGGGAGGGATTAAATATTTATTAAGCAACTACTATATGTCAGACACTGTGCTAAGAGCTTTATGAACATCTAATTTGTTCCTCATAACAACAGCAACACTCTGAGGTAGATACTGTTACTGTCTTATTTTACAGTTGAGGAAACAGAGGTAGGTCATGGTTATGGGGCTTTCTCAGGTCATACAACTAAGAAGTGACTGATTCTGCATCTCAGGTCTTTCTAACTTTAGGCCCAGTGCCCTGTCCACTGCAACACCTAGATGCCTCTAGGCTACCCATCTTTTATGAAAAAAATGCCACTGGGCATAGTCAAGCCTAGGTCTCTTAATTTCAGTAAGCTTCTCTGATCTATACCTTCACTACAGCTCAGATATAAAAATGGTCCTGCCATTGATATAAATATCACTCATGCATATTTTCAGATGCATGATAAAGAATTCTGAAACTTCTTTTTCTGTATAGTACTCCCTCTCTATTTTCTATCTGTCCTTGTGCTTCATTTCTCATAAACTTATTCTTTATTCTAATTATGACCTCAAAATATTTTTTAAACTAAATGCCCATACTTCACCATTCTCCTAGGGAGGGTTGGGGAATGTGTGGCCTTGAGGTCACATGTAGCCCTCTAGGTCCTCAAGGACAGCCCTTTGACCGAACTCAAATTTCACAGAACAAATCTCCATAATAAAAGGATTTTTTTTTTCTGTAAAATTACAACCTAGGCCCCATGACCTGGGCCATCATTCCTATTCTGGCTTCATATTCCTCCTGTCCCAACCTTCTTATACCACTAGTTCAACTCTACATTGTCTTCTAAGATAAAATTATTTCCAAACTGTTCTTTCATCACTTACATTTTGCCAAACTCCCAACCTGATTTACTCCCATCATCTACTTTCTTTATTCTTTTACTCATTTTTTTTAGAAATATTGGGAGAAACAAACTAAAAAAAAAACAAAACAAACCCTAACTGTATGTAATACAGTTATGTTATTCTCTCAACTGAACCCTCATTGTGACACACAAATAATTTCCTTTTTTAAATTGACTCTCTATCACCTTTTAATATATCTAGTCCAAACCTTCTCTTTTCCCTTTACCACTCTCTTCTCTATCCATCTCATTTGATAACTATGCCTCATTGTTTACTTAAAAAGGAAAAAAATGAGGTATCTAATGAAAGTACTCTCTTTCCTATTTTATACATCAAACTAGCACATTATCTCTCATTCTGTGCTCTCAGGAATGAAGAATGCTCTTTTCCCCCTAAAATTAACCCCTATAGTCATACTTTTCATTTCATTCTCTACCATTTTCTCTAAGAGTTTTCCTGAGTATCATGTTCCTTACTTAATATTCAGCCTTGTTCAGATTTACTTCAATATTAAAAAAAATATTCACTCGATCCTTGTTATCTCCTCAAGCTATTTTCCTATATCTTTCTTTCACAGCCAAATTCCTAGAAAAAGCAATCTACACCTTGCTGCTTTCCCTTACCCATTCCCCACTCACTTTAAGGCCATGGAATCTTTCTTTCATGTCACAGAAATCATTCTCTCCAAGGGCATTAAAGATGTCTTTAATACTGGATTTGAGGGCTTTGTCCTCACACTTCCTGACTTCTCTGTATTTCTATACACAATGCATTGTGTACAATAAGTGAGGGTAGATCATACAATAGATGTGAAAGTACTTTGAAAAAAGTTTTATTCTCTGTTGGTCAATAGTAGATAAATATTCTCTTTCCTGGATTTTTGTGATACTGTTCTCTATTGAGTCTCTTCCAATGTTTCTATCTACCCCTTCTGGTGCATCATCATGAATGTTTTACTCTCCATATCATGGTGTATACATTGTATGACTTTGGGGCCCTTCCTCCACTTAATCCACCCCTTTCCCCTTGCTTTTCCATTTCTCACCTGTTCCTTCTTCTCCTCTTCCCTTCTCCCACTGCACTCTTTCCTATTGATCCTATAAAGCCTCATAGGTTTAGCAATCATTTCCACAGAGAACCACTTCTACAAATGCCTACTGTAAATTTCTAGCTAAATGTCACACAAGCACTTGAAATTGCATATGCCTCAACTGAACTAATTATTTTCCTCTTCAACTTATTTTAGGATATTTGAAGTCCCTGAAGTATGGCTCCATTCTATTGTCCTAGGTTCCAATCACTTCCTTTGCAACACAACCAAACTAACCTACTCACTATTAATCTGTATGTCATTACATTTTCTACTTTCTCTTTAAATGAGCTATCCCTTATGCCAGAAAAATCTCTCCCTACTCACCTCTGCCTCTTAAAACTCCAGTTCTTTGCAAGGCACAGCTAGTGTCACCTCCTTCAAAAGGCTTTTACAGATTGACCTAGTTTTTAGTCCTCTGCCTCTACCCTAATTACTTTCTATTTATTCTGTATATATATTATATGCGGATATTTGAGGACATGTATTCATGGAATAGAACACAGGTAATTTGAGGACAGAAACTATGTATTTTTAAAATTTGTGCCCCCACCACCTATCATAGCACCTTGTACATAGTAGGTGATTGTTGAATGATCATTGTTCTATAACCTTTATAGCTATATAGCAAGGAAACCAATTAAAACATGAAAATCAACTCTCATTATTTTATAGTTATATACATATAATATTTATTCTCAAAATGTTATTATGAAGACGAATGGGAGCACTGGTATTATGCCTGTAAATGGAGGAGAAATTAGAGTAAGGAGAGGTAAATGATCATTAAAAAGAGTAGTGCTGTGAGTCAATGGTAGAAAATGGACAAGAATCTAGGTCTCATGAAATTCTAACATTTAGGCAAACTTCTCTAATCCTTCCTTCACAGATTACACAGAATTCTTTACTTGTTTTGATCTAAGGTTTACACACAAGATAAATACAACCATCTTAAATGCATTCATCAATAGCAGCTTAATCATAATCATCATTATACCTCCCATGAGGAACACCTATTGCTAACCTTGGAATTTAAAACTGACAATAAGAGAAAATAGTATTGTGTAATATAATATGTTATTTGAGAAATAAAGCTTCCAGCCTACTGCCTACTAATCAATCAGTCTCTTTAGCTTTTTTATAGATATGTGACAAAATATACAAATATTATTGATTATTTTGAAATGTGAAATAACAGCAATAAAGTGATCATATTATAAAAAAATTAAGAAACATTTTCTTGACTGACTCAGGGTATAAAACTGCAGAGTATGAAAAAGTATACTAGTGTGAACCTGAAATGTAGCAAGCTAGGTAACCTACTGGTTAGGTATGTAACCTACAAAATAGATAATACTCTTATTGAAATATGCTTAGGAGGGGCGGCTAGGTGGTGCAGTTAGTAAGACCGCCGGCCTTGGAGTTGTGATGACCTGGGATCGAATCCGACCTCAGAAAATGAGCACACACACATAAATAATGACTAGCCGTGTAACCTTGAGCAAGTTACTTAACCCTGATTGCTTTAAAAAAAAAAAAAGAAAGAAATATGCTTAGGATCACTGATATGCCTAGTATTGTTAGCAGTGGTTTATTTTTATTGAGAAGTTTAGCTTTATATTTATTATTTTTTTCAGTGCTTAGCATTCATTCATTAAATAAACATTTAAAAATTAATTTTATCTTAATTTTTAGTTTATATCATTCATTTCTACAAGATTTTAAAGTTACAAATTTTCTCCCCATCTTTCCCCTACCAACCACCCCAAAACAGTGATCCCACTGTATACACCCTCCCTCAATCTTCTCTCTCCTGTAGCCTCTGCCATCCCCCCTCCAACTTTCCAGTAGGGCAAGATATCTTGCCTGTATATCTTATTTCCCAGTTGCATGTAAATAATAATAAAAATGATATATATTTTTAAACATTTGATTTTTAAAACTTTGAATTCCAGATTCTTTCCCTTCCTCCCTCATCACCCACCCTTACTGTGGAGATAGGCAATTCAATTTAGGTTGTACATGTGTAGTTATGCGAAACGTTTCCAAAGTGGATATATTGTGAAAGACTGACTATATTTACCTCCATCCTATCCCACCCCCACTTGTTCTATATTCTACTTTGACCCTTTCCCTTTTCAAAAGTGTGTGCTTTTAACTTCCCTACTCCCCAACCTGCCATCCCCTCCATAATACTCCCTCTCATCCCTTTCTTCCTACTCTCCTGTAGGGTGAAATACCCTATTTAGTGTGTATGTCTTTCCCTCCCTAAGCCAAATTCAATAAGAGTAAGGTTGACTCATTCCCTTTTGCCTCCCTGTTCTTCCCTTAAATTGTAGCAGTTTTCTCTTGCCTCTTCTATATGAGATAATTTACCCCATTCTGTCTCTCCCGATCTCTTCCAGAGAGAAGAGCTTTGTCAGAAATCATTGGAGTTTTGCAGCTACCAGGCATATTAATTTGGGTGCCCTCTCAGAAGCCTCCACCAGCTCTGGCACCTGGTCACACATCCCAGAACCTCCACCCAGGACAGGGTTCCAGATTCAAGAAGGTTGAAGCAAAAGCAATTACCCCTAGGAATGGTCGCTTGGTTCATGTACAATCTGCAGGCAAAGAGCTCTGAAGCAGTCAAGCTGTGGTGGCTGCTGCACCTGAGGCACTTCTCCCTCCAGGGGCAGAGGCTGGACCACACTCCTGGAGCCCCTGTTCCCAAAGTCCACACTGACCTCTCACTTTGTCTTTGGCATTTACGGGTTGATTATTCTGGAAACCACCACAGCTGCTGGTGATCCACTCTCCTGAAGTCTCTCCCCCTGTGGCTGGTAGTGGCCACCCTGTGGCTAAAACCACAGGCTCACGTGGCGCTGGGCTCTGCTCCCAGTGCATTGCAATGGACCCTTTCTGCCAGCTTGCCAGACTTCCTTCAGTGGGAGATTTGTTTTTCTCTGTCACTTTGTGGATTTTGTAGCCCTAAAGTTTGTTTAGAGTTATTTTTATAGGTATTTGAGGTGGTTATGGGAGGAGCAAACAGAGTTTTCCTGCTTCTATGCCACCATTTTGTCTTTGCCTTCCTGCCCCACAATAAACATTTATTAAACACTCACAGGAATTGGACAAAATGTCTGGTACAAAATATTGACTCATTACTAAGGAGCATTTCTATACATAATACATTGTGTACAATAAGTGAGAGTTGATTATATAACAGATGTGAAAGTGCAAGGAATTGTAGGTGTCCTCTTGTCCAATGTTATGTTGATATATTTTATATAATTATTAATTAAATTCTTAATATTTTTTTACTAAAAAAATTATTAAATACTTCCTACCTATAGAACAGTATGAGAAATACTGGGGGACATATAGATGTTAAGTAATAGAGTGGGTGATATATATATATATATATATATATATATTAAATAATAGATAGATTTTATGGATCTATTAATCCAGTAACCAAAAACCAGAAATAAAGTGAATGTCCATCAGTAGAATTTCTAGAAAATTAATTCATTTAGCATTCTTTCTTATGTATATTTTTAAAAACTTTCTTCAAATTACAGAGTTAAAACATACTCTTTTGTACTACTGATTTTTTAGTAATTTTTTAAACAAATTTGAATAGCCAGTAATAATAATCTTACATAGAGTGGACATAATGTACTTATAAACCCAAACAAAATAAAGACAGGCATTGTATACATAATTCATTTGAAATTTTTACTTAATAAAAGAAACATTTCATGGTTCTATAATATCTGTATTCAAATAACTTCATTAGAGTGTTAATTTAGTAATATTTTTGGTGTCCTCCACAAAATCCTATGGTGGGTTCTTCCATAAAGGTTTTTTTTGGGGGGGAGGGATGAAGATAAAATAGATGGTGCAGTAGATAGAGGGCTGGGCCTGAAGTCAGGAGGACTCATCTTTCTGAGTTTAAATCTGACCTCAGACATTTACTAGATGTGTGACCCTGTTTGCTTCAGTTTCCTCATATAAAATGAGCTGGAGAAGGAAGGCAAAGCACTCCAATAACTTTGCCAAGTAAATCCCAAATGGGGTTGCAGAGAATTGGACTGAATTGGAGTGAAAAAATGACTAAACAACAACTGAATATTTAAGTTCTTAATTACTGAAATGTTTTCATTTATTCTATAATGGATGATCATATTATTTCAAGTACTTTTATGGCTACCATGTAATTGAAATCGTACCCAGCATCCCGCCAGATGACATTCATAATAAATAAGAACTGTGATATATATGTAACAAGGGAAAATTGACTGGAACCCTGATCCTACAACCTACAGTGGTAAGACTTTAAAGGTGATCAATGCCCCAATATCATCCTGGAATTCAGTTTTAGAATCATTGTGCCACTTTTTTCAATAACTGTTAGGGGATCTGCTCCTTGATTAGAGCTGAATAGGTGGGACAAGCTGAGTGGGAAAGTCAGTTTGAGACTTTACCTAGGATAATTCTCTAAGATGACCCCGTCCCCTAGATTTTTTTTTTCTGTCCCAGGAGCCAACATACAGAAAGACTTAGATTTAGATCTTTCTATGAATTGCTATCTTTTAAGTTGACTCCTTTTCTGCTAAAAAATATGGCCAGACATCCCCATTACAAAATTAAAAAAAAAAACAACCCAAACTTTTCCTTGACTGTACTGTTACTTCAAACTATCATATTCTCTTTGCAACACTTATAGTGATAAGCTTCTAGAAAGAAGAATATAACCTCTCTGTTCTAATTTTGTCACCCACTACTTAGTCCCCAGCAACTTCACTTCTATTCTCAGCATAGTAATGAAATTACTCTCTCAAAGATCACCATTGACATAAAATTAAAATAAATTATATTAAATTATTTTGCAAAGAAGTATTGGGAGATTTGGTCTCACTTCTCTTCTTTGGGGTCAATTTTGAATATTGTAAATTCATAGTATTAACTGCCTATTATTTAATTGCATAATATTGTATTATTTTTAGATCTATTAATTAGTTCACCCACTAGAGAAAGCAATTTCAAAATATGTGAAGGGAAACACCTACTGTGTCAGGTGGGCAGCTAGGTGGTACAGTGAATGAAGAGTTGGGAAGACTTTGATCAAATTCGATCTCAGACAGGACCGTGCTCTTTGTTTCGTATTCCCAGTATCCAGCAGTACTGGATGTGCATCATAGTAACTGAATACAATTTAAGAAATAAAATCAAATGATTTCTTGAAGCCTTCTTATGTTCTCACATTGCTCCTTTTGTTTAGGGTCTTGAAATAAAGGCAGAAGGCTAACCACAATATAATATTGTTGTTGAGCTCAGGAGGAATATGGATTCAAATTCTACCACCAAAACTTCCTAAGTATAGCCTTGGACCAGTATTGTTATCTTTTGAATCTAATCTCAGTTTAAAAATGGGTATAATATCTAAATTGGTTTATCATACCTAAAGCAATAGTTGCTATTAAGGAAGAAGAAAAACCAAGGTAAATAAAGTGCTTTGAAAAACATAAAGAACAATAGAAATATCTAATTATAGTTTGTTTAAGGTGTATACATGTTGAGGTCAGATTCCACATGGTTTCAGTATTGTTATTAGTAGTGTTTAAAGTTCTTTCTAATACTTTGGTATTATTACAATATTACAATATACTTTGGTATTAGAAATGTATTCACTCTCAGATAAGTAAGAGGTCTCATTTTAGATTGCAGTGAACATGCTCTTGCAAGAGAAACATTCAAAAGAATACTTTTTTTATTATTTTATCTTTTTGATGGATGCTGGGATTGAAGATATTTTAAGCGTACTGAGAATTTATGAAAAATAACTGCTAAGGTATTTATGGATTTCAGTTTAAGAAAGTAGCTAAAATTTTTTTTTAAATCCATATTTTTTCTCACCTATATAGTCTCAGAAGTAACCTTGGCTCTAGGTATGTCTACTGCAGTATACATAGATTACTTAGTCCCAGTCTTGTGGGTAAACTGGGGACCACTTGGTGCCAATTGTAATGGTGGTTTTTGTGATGTGGACAAGCATGTGGGTGTGCTCATATGTGTGTCTAATAACTGTTCAAGCAATCCAGGAAAATAGAGAAAGGTTGACCAGGAGTCTTGTGGATAGAAATGGCACATGGAATACTGCCTTTGCTATGCAACAAACTAGTGACTTTCCAGGGTCTGCAGCAATACAATGAAGCTACAGTTTACTCCAGGCCACCCTGAGGAAAATGTGTGTGTGTGTGTGTGTGTGTGTGTGTGTGTATGTGTGCATGTGTGTGTGTGTGTGTGTATGTGTGTTTGAGTAAAAACATAAAATTATTTGTGGCATTTCTTTGGATTAACATTATCCTCTCTCAAAACATTTCTTGGAAAAAAAAGAAGCATGTTGGTATTTAAATTACAGAGGCAGTATTTAACTAATAAACAACAACAACAACAAAAATACACTGGAGTCTGGACGACCAACCCAAGAGGGAGGGTGTAATTTAATAGTCTGAACCTGCCTGAAATGTAGTTTATATTCAGCCACATTAAAGACAGTCTGGCAAACCCAAACTGTTACCTATCAATATGCAATGGTCCACCAGAACCTTTTAACTAACAGCTCACTTATGATGAATCCTTTTAAGCCACGATTAATCCATGTTATTTACAACTCAAATTACAAACTGCCATTCCATTCAAAGTCCCTTTGCCCAATGTCTTGCCTGGCAGCTAAATTATATTTTTTTCCTTTGTGGAATAAAGAGTAGTACAACATTGCACAGAGCCTCTCAGAACCCTACCAGGTAGGGCTATTCATCTTAAGAAAATCAGACTTGTGAGCAAATGTATCATTATTTTAAAATCTTCTAAGTATCCCAGGGTGGGTAAACTGCATTTCAATGAAAAGGAATAATGAAAGGATCTTTAAAAAGGAAGCTTAACTTTCATAAACTAGCAATACTTATAATGAGATGTGTACAGAGCTGATTTGCATAGTTTTCATTATATATATAGATATAGATATAAAATCCATTTCTATATAGATGTAATCTATATCCACATATTATCTATCTATCTATCTATATATGTATATATGCATGTATCTATCCTTCTACTTATCTATGCTATATGGTATTGACTTCAACACATCCCTGTCAGTCAATGCTTACAAAGCTTACTTGTGCATATCCTTCTGTTTTCCACATAATGGAGTATATCTGATATACTGGGGACCTTACTTGATTTCTCTTGACATTGAGAAGGTAGCAATGAAACATACAGGATGTACATTAGTTATCACTTGCTCTTACTATGTGACTGCTCTTAGAGCCTCAAAATTTGCTCGTCTCAGGAAATATTTATGAAAAATTGAAGTGAATTTTCACACACTTTCATGATTGGGCTTAAACATAGTCATAGTCTAAAGACATCTAATATATCATCTACTGGATGCATTATTGAGATATTCTTAAACCTGTGTGGTCTTTTGTAAAATCTTTCAAAAGAACTTGCTGGCTATTCATTGCAAAGTTTACTAAAATCTGAAATCAATTTCAAATTATACTTAGTGGAAAGTTTATTCAAAGTATATGACCAAAGAATATTAAGACAAACAAACTACCCTGATAATTTTACCTTATTTAAAAAAAACTTGAAAAGGAATTAGGAATAAGAATTACATATATTAGAAGTACAAAGCAGGATATATCATAAATGTAAATTTTAAAGAAGAATACAGCTTCAGTTTGGTTTTAGTCATTACCAAATGTCCAGTGAATTCATGACCTAAAATAAGAATACACGTGGTATTTCTCAGTTCTTTTATTTTAATGGCTTTATTTGAACTTTTAAAAATTCAGTGGAACTTTAGTGGATTATAAATTCAGGTCTCAAAAATGAGACATGTTTTGATATGTCTATGTTTTTGTAATTTATGTCTTCTTTTTCTATATTATTTTTGTCCATTTTTTCCCCATAAATCTTCCATAGGACATTCAACCAATGCACTGGAATGCTACTTTAAGGTTTTATCATTCACAACAATTACAGACTTTAATTTTGCAGGTACCAATGCAGCACTCAGGCTGTCTATCTGCTGTATGTATTATCCCTCATTTTTTTCTACACAACTAGCCCACCTTTACCAAATATACATTTCCTGGATGATAGCTTTTATGCCACTTCTTGTTAGCAAATCATTATAGGTAATATGGTCTTCTATTTATTTTGGCCATACATACATTTTCCTTTTACCCTTCAAGTCAACTATAGTTTTTATTTCTCAGAGACTGGTATAGCACAATCTGAATTAAAAAAAAATAGTTTGGGTTTCAGGAAGCATCCTGGGATCATTGTGAACATTGTGCAATGTCCTAAATGCAACCCATCTCACTCTTTTCCTATTCACTTCTGGATCCCACCCATTGGAATACTTACAGTATCTAAGCTTTTTGTACTAACTGAATTAACTGTCCGTTCAACTTTCCAGTCTAGTCTGGGAACAGTCATTCTTCACTTATTCCCCCCCCCCCCCATATTTTCTTTTCCTGTCTGGATTTTTAGGCTGAATTCTTTAAAGTGGTTGAGGTTCTATAATATGCCAGGGTTTGATGCAATCAGCACATCATCATCCACAAAGAACACCTAGAGGATCACAGAATTTCAGAATTTTTTTTTTTGGAGGGCAATTGAGGTTAAGTAACTTGCCCAAGGTCACACAGCTAGGTTTTTGTCTGTGTGTGCATTAAGTGTCTGAGGTCAGATCTGAACTCGGGTCCTTCCGAATCCAGGGCTGACGCTTTACTCACTGCGCCACCTAGCCGCCCCAATTTCAGAATTTTTAATGAACCCCCATGGCCATCATGTCCAACACAAGCCTGAAAAATAATTTTCCTCCACCATATTCTGCAAGTAGTCATCTAACTTTTCCTTGAAGACTTTCAATGAAGGATGAGGCACAATATCCTGAAGCAGACCACTGCATTTTAAGATAATGCTACTTGCTAATAGGGTTTTCTTTAGATCAAGTATAATTTGCTTCTTAGCATCTCTCTCTTCCCCCTTTTCTCCTAGGTTTACCCTTGGAAGCTAAGTAAAAAAAATCTTATCCTTTTTCCAGTTGAAAACCCCTCAAAATCTTAAAATAGCTCTTATGGTCTCCCTAAGGCATCTCTAAGCTTCATTATTTCCAGTTTCTACATAGTTAAGTACTGAATAAATGCTTATACCAGGGATGGGGAACCTGTGGCCTCAAGGTCACTTGTGGCTTTCTAGGTCCTCAAGTATGGCTCTTTGACTGAGTCCAAACCTCACACAACAAATCCCCTTAATAAAAGGATTTGTTTTGTAAAACTCGGACTCAGTCAAAGAGCCAAAACCAAGAGCCTAGAAGGCCAAAAAGAAACTTAACTTTCTCCTTAAACTCAACTCTTTTCCTAACTTTCTTATATATGTTAAGGAATCTTTCTAATTACCCAGGTGTAGGACCTCAAACTCAATCTCAGCTCTTCATCCTTTCTCAATCCTCCCATATAAACATTTGTCATGTCTTATTGATTCAATCTCCACAAAATCTCTTGCATTCATTCGTTCTTCATTCACAAGGCCACCAGCCTGATTTGCGCCCTCATCCTGGAGCACTGAAATAGCCTCTTAATGGGTCTTTGTGATCCCAATTTCTCCTTTCATCAATTTATTCTGCATATAGGTGCCAAAGAGATATTGCTAAAACACAGATTTGACCATGCCATTCTCTTCTTTAAATCCTTTTTTTCACACTCCTTGTAGAACAAAATATAGTCTTCTGCTTGGCATTTGATATTGTCTCCAATCTGTTTCCAATCTGATTTTATATTACTTCTCATGTAGTTTATATTTCAGCAAAACTGGACCATCTTCCCCCTCTATGCATAATATTATGTCCCTTGTTCCTGTGCCTTTGTACATGATCTATCTCCCATGGACAGGATGCTCTTCATCTTTACTTATATAATTTCCAATTCCTATGAAGGCTCAACACAAGGGAGATGCAATGTACTTTGTCATTTGGAATAAGGCTATTACAAGCTTATTTATAATCTTCATTGAGATATATGGATTACTTGAGTTAGGGGAAATATTTTAGCTACTAGTAATATCCTGCCTTATATGAACTCTTTTAAAATAATTCAATCATCATTTTCTAAACATATAGGAGATTATAAAAATAAAATTTTAAACAAATATGTAAATTTTCAAATTATTTAGTTCAGCATTTCTCAAACTTTTTGCTCTAAGAACCAAGCTTTAATTTATGTAGATTATATGTATTGATATTTACATGTTAGAAGTTAAAAATGAACTTTAAATTATTTATTTATTAATTTAAATAATATCAAAGTCACTGTACATTAACATAAATATCTGATTAAAAATAACCATATTTATTAAAATAAAAGACATAGTATGATGAGTGGCATTGTTTTGCATATTTCTGCAAATCTATTTCATGTCTGGCATAACAGAACACTTCTTATTCTATGTCTTCTTTTTGTTGAATATTCCCTTTTCCTCATGCCCAAATACTCTCCAAATATGTTGGGGCAAGATCTCCTTTGTAAACTTAGAGCCACTACTCCCTGCTCCCCCAATGCATCTCTGTCCTTGGAACTTCCTGAAGACTCCCTTTCTTTGTTCCTTGTGTTGGTTCAGAATGCTAAGAAACTTCTAATGACAATCCTGGAATCTCATTTGACATCCCTGATTCTCTGGGCAACTTCATCCTCAGATGCAGGAATGTTAAAATCCACGGTCCCATTTACCATCAGACAAAGGGAGGAACCCCTACCATCTGTTCCTCAATATCATTTGTCTAGTGAGTCCATCAAAGGTATTTTACTCATTATTGACTCTCTTAGAGATCAAGGTATTACCCCTATCCTCTCTGTTAAGAAACCTAAGCCAGATTCAGACGGCAAAACTGTTAACTGTGTTGGACAGGGTTTGCACACTGTTAATGCTTATGTGATACCCAGGCACCCAATGCTACTATCATCGTTTCCTCAACTCCCTGTGAGGCTAACCATTTTACTGTGTGAGCTCTTTGCTCAAATTTTTTCTGCATTCCCCTTCACCCTGATAATCGGTATCTTTTTATCTCCACCTGGAAAAAGATGGATTCAAGGATTCATTTACCTCAAGGGTACACAGGAAGTCCTACCATATTTTCTCATCTTCTATAGCAGACTCTAGCTCCTATCACTTTCAAGGGCTCCTTTCTGATCTAGTCTATCTTTGTGGCCCCAAATGCCAAAATTTGTCAGGAAGACAGCTGTTTGTCTTCAGCTCCATCAAAGGGGATGCAAAGTCTCTCGCTTAAAAATTCAGTGGTGTTTCCCTCAGGTAAAATGTCTTGCTTTCATTCTATCTACTACTGCTGGTTCCTACTGTTTCTCCTAAATGTGTGAAGGATCTGCAGGACTTATCTCTTCCATTAACAAGAAATAATTACATGCTATCTTCAGGATAGCTGGCTATTGTCTCATCCTAATAAGAGATCATTAAATCCCTTGTCTCTTTGACTAAAGACTGTTCCAGAATCTTTGCAATTTGACCATCAACACCTCTCCACTCTTGTGGATCTCAAGAAGGCTTTGTTGTTGGTCCCTGCACTGGGGATCTAAGATTACAGTAACCCCTTTACTCTTTTTGTATACTAAAATGTTGGGGGAACTTCTGGTGTTCTGATCCAAACATCTGGCCTGCTTTAAAACCAGTGGCTTATTATTAATCTCACCTTGATGTTGTGGTTGACTGTTGGTGTTCCACCTTGCCTATGGGTTGTGGCCACCACTGCCCTTTTGATAAGCCTTA
This sequence comes from Gymnobelideus leadbeateri, assembly GCA_011680675.1. Lineage (NCBI taxonomy): Eukaryota > Metazoa > Chordata > Mammalia > Diprotodontia > Petauridae > Gymnobelideus > Gymnobelideus leadbeateri. Next base: position 1,056,038 of record WOXC01008355.1, read on the forward strand.
TAATCTCTTTCTGGGAGCCCCTTTAATGGTGGAATGTCCCCACAAAATTGAGACCCTCTTACTTCACTACCAAACTCAGACATTTTCAGATCAGACTTCCTAATACAGAGTATTGGGTAAAGAGAATATCACTCTCAAGTAATGTGCCATTCTCAATCCTGCTGCATTGCTTCCTGATTTGCTGGTCACAGGGGAACACTGCATGACTTTATCTCTGTAATGAACGTGACTTTAAAACCTCACAATTACCTCTCTAACACCCCCTTTGCAAAGTCTTGATTATATTTTGTATACAACAGGTCTTCTTTTACAAAAGATGGTATTATTATTATTATTATTATTATTATTTGCTTTTTGGAGGGCAGTTGGGGCTAAGTAACTTGTCCAACATCACACGGCTAGGTTTTTGTTTGTGTGTGTTAAGTGTCTGAGGCCGGATCCGAACTCAGGTCCTTCTGACTCCAGGGCTGGTGCTCTACTCACTGCGCTACCTAGCCACCGCAAGAGATGGTATTCTTTACATTGGCGCTGCTGTAGTGTCCAACCGCAACACCACTTGGGTGGCCTCTCTGCCTTCTAAAATCAGTGCCCAAATTTCTGAGCTTGTGGCCCTCACCCAGGCTCTCACTCATCTTTTCAACAGAAAAAGCACCACAACTGATTTATGGTAAAATGATACTAATCTGTTATGCTGTTGGGATGCTTTGGTAGCAAAGGGTATTCTTAATCACAGCTAGTAAGGTCATTGTGAATTCAGATTTCATTCAAGATCTCTGATCTCTTATAGTATTGAGTCATCCTAATGCCCACTGTCCACTGTCCTGCCCACACCAATGGAACCAATCCCATTTTATTTAAGAGCCAATAACCTTAATGATGCAGTCGTAAAACTTACTCTCCCCACCCCCCCCACCAGGGTGTGCACATGTGTTTCATCTTTCTCTTTCTGGCAATGCTTACCTCTCTCTGTCTCACAATGTTTCTGAAACTACAAAATGGATCCAGCATTTCCGTTACAAACAGTTGACAAACTGCTCCTCCCTTGGAGCTTCTATCCTCAGGTAAGTCTGTCTATTCATAAAAGGTACCATTATGGTACACAAAGAATTATAGACTCTTTTAGGAGGGTTTGGGTAGTGAGCCCTAGACATCACTCCTATAGCTGCCCATATGTGTGCCTTTTGCCCTACTTGCCATACATTTAACCAGCATGTTGTTGTTGCTTATGGTGGACATCCCCTAGTTTATACACCTTTTGAGCATTTGCAGATTATGACCCTTCACTTTTAAGTGGGGCTTTTACACCTTTTTCTTTGGCCATTTATAAGCGTAATACCTCTGATAAAAGGAGGCTGAAAAGTTCAAAGGGCATTTCCTTTATCCCCTTCAAGTAAAACCAAATAGCTCTTACAAATAGCTCTTAAATTCTATGGAAGTCATGGTATTACTAAGGTTAGGGTCATCTCTTTAAAAGTTGTTTCTAGAGTCCCAATCTTCCATTATTGTGTGAAAAAAGAGAAAGGTCTTCCTGATACTCCAGATTTAGGTAACATAGATAACTGAATTAATAATCTTCCTTTCCCTAATATTATTAAAGGGGATCCATTTATCTGTGCTACAGCCATTCTCTACAATGATGCTAAAGATTATAAACCTTTATATGTTTCCCTAATCAACCTTATGTAAAGTGAGTCTAGCTGGATTCAGTTGAATAAAGTCTAGGACTGACACTATAAAACAAGACAGCTTTGGCAAAACCCGATGGTGGAAATGAACTTTCCCTTCTAAAGTCTCATGGGGTCTGGTGACACCAGGTCATTTTAAAATTGTAATGATAACACCTACTCCTCTCCATCCCCTAATTGGTTTGGCACCTGTGGAATTACCTATTTGGTCCCACTGTTTTTAGTCTTTAATCATATCATAAAACTAGCATGGAAAAATTCTAGCAGAACCATGGGTCCATGGAGACATAGGGGTTAAACAAGAGAAGAAACTCTTAAGTAATGGGGATGCAATTTTAATCCAAACTCTTGTAAAACAAGATGAGAAAAGGAATAAAGTTCCATTGGTCCCTAAATCCATATATAGTGATTGTTGCACTAGAACAAACAGCTAGAACAGCTCTCCCTTGAGACTGAGAGATTGGGCCAACCCATGAGTGAATCCATTTCCTCCCTCCAAATTGAGATAGATTCTTTAGCCCAGATGATATTACAAAATCACATGGTTCTAGACTTCTTCACCACCTCACAAGAAGAGGCTGAGCTATGATTGATCAAGTTTCTGTATTAGTGAGCTAAGTTTATCTTTTTTCATGTAAATCATGTCATTTCAAGGAAATTAGCTATTATTCTATCTCTAACTGGCTTGCAGGTTGCAGGTAGATACAACCAAAGAGCACCCTCAAGCACTGGAAACTCCCTAAATCTAAAAATAGAACATCTAAAAATAGAAATTGTCCTTTACTATAAAAACCCTTGTAATTCTTTTTTCATAGGTCTTGTGCCTGCAGACGGGTCTTGGAACCAATTTGTTTTACAACTTCAAGCCTTGGCAATAAATTGTATTGCTTGGACTTTGTTTCCATGGTTTACCTCATTTCCCTCACAATAATACATACATATTTCCATATATCTACACACATACACACACACATATATACATACACACATATATGTGTGCATAAATATTTGCATTTGATGCATATACATGTGTATGTGTGTAAATGTTAAATATGGCTCTAAAATCTAAACTACAATAGAGAAATGATACTACAAAGTACTAATGGAAAGACTGCATTTTAGGAACAAACACTGATAATGAATTTCAGGCTAATCGTTCTTGAGAATCCTGACAGATGAATTTGTGGTTTTAAAACTTTGTTTTAATGCTAAACTACTGAGAAGGAAAATGCTTACTGATTTGATAGAGGAGACACAAAAAAGATTTTCATTCCATTTCGTAGTTGGTTTGGATCCAAAGTTTGAATATCATTCAAATACTTTTTAGAGAAACTTCCATGAACTGAACTCTGCTTACACAATATTTCCCTTTCAAATCACTAACGTTCTTCTGTCTTACCTCCCAATCTTCCTGTGTTCCCATGCTTGGCATTAGGAATTTCTGGTCTAATGAAAACTTTTCCCCTGAACATTTTTTTCCACTTGCTTCAACTCCATCTAGTCAATTTCTACCTTTACCCAGTTCCATTCTTATATGAGCCCCCTCTTCATATTCTACACTAGTAGATTACTCTAGTAATTCTCTCCCATGAAAGTTCATCTTTTCTCCTCCAAACTCATAGGATCATGAGGAGGCACCACTGCTTCTTCAAGGTCATTGTGCTGTCAACATTATTTATCCAACTATCTTTTAGAATCAGTATCAAGCAAGCATATAACTTTCTTCATCTACCAATCTCTAAGACAATTTCACATTCTTCAGTGATTTTAATACTGAAGCTTTAAAAAGGTTAATTTTACTGAGAGAATGACTTCAAAATAGCCACCTGACCCCACCATTCTTCTATCTCCTCACCCAAGACATTTACTTGTGCCACAATTTCTCATGTCTATTCCTTAGCTCTTACCAGCACGTGGAAGTGCACCATTTCTAAGATACTCAAATATGAAAATTTACCCCCAACTTCCTTATTTCTATTGAAGCTTCAATATTTTTATGAATTAGGAAGGATTAGAAAGCATGTTACCTATGTGATCCCCACATCATAGCAAGAACTTGAGAATGTCTAAACCTGGTAATAAAAGATCCTTTATATTTAGTTGATGTTTAACTAATATTTTATTTAAAATCATTTCAGCAAAACTAAATTTGTTATAATTAGTATTTTCTGAAAACTTAAAGAAGACCACACATGTTTACGTAGATAGTAATTATGGAGATTGGTATTCTTGTAGTTCAGTTATGTCTGACTCCTTGTGATCTGATTTGGGCTTTTTTGTCAAAGATACTAGAGTGGCTTGCCATTTCCTTTTCCAATTCATTTTACAAATGAGGAAACTGAGGCAAACAGGTCTAAGTGACTTGCCTAGGATTACACAGCAAGCATGACACTTATCTGATGTCAGATTTGAATTCAGGAAGATGAGTCTTCCTGACTCCAGGCCCAGCACTCTACTGTGCTACCTAGATGCCCTAATATTGGTGTTACTGAGGCTAAATAGATGTGTCTCTACAATGTTCTATAAAATAATCTCTAAATACACAAAAATAAACACACATGCATGCATATTATATATCTTTCTATATAGATATATACTTCATATACAGATATATATACACTTATAAACTCAACACATCCACCACTGAATGTATATAAATTTTTAGATAATTTTGTATGTTTTATATATGTATACAAGTTTTTAGATGTATAGAAGTATTTATATGTATATAAGTATTAGGTTTTAGATATATATGTATATAAGTTTTTAGATAATTTTGTAGAATACTACATGTGGAAGCACAAATAAGCTGCTTATCAGAACTTTTATTTTTCTGCAAAGACTACACAATTCGCTCAGCACAAGTAGAGCTCACAGATTATTGTGTTGCATAGCAACATCCTATGTTACTTTAATGTCCTTACTAAGAATAAAATGGTAGAGACAATGAGAAACATTCTTCATAATCTTTCCCATTCTTATTCTTCCCCACTTCCTTTTCATCCATTACTCATTTTACAACCTGGAATCTGCATGTCATTTAATTTCCAGCAGATGATATTGGTTTACTAAAGCGCTTTTCATTCACCCTTTTAACCTTAGGAGGCAGTAGCAGTAATAGTCATATGAATAAAAAGTATAGACAACTACCTGGGTACTATCTTCAGGAAAAAAGGATTTACAAAGATCCAAATTTCCAAGCCGGTAAAATAGAGATTAATTATTCATATAGCAAAATGGAATCTTCTATTTATTAAAGGATTTCCTGTAGGGCTCTTTTAAATTGTTAACTCCTATTGTGTATATAAATTATGGTTCATTACCAAAATTTGATATAACCTTAAAACCCAGATTATCCTTAAGTATGCATAATGAAGTGTAATAGATGATTCTCTTAAAAGATCTGGGATTCTTATGTAAATAATGACCCTATAATTTCACAGTTTATAGCCTCAAAACAGAAGACCATGTGGAAAAGGGATAGATTTGATCTATTTAGCCCCAGGAGGCAGTACTGGAAGCAGTGGATAAAAGTTTCAAAAAGGTAAATTTAAGCTTGATTCCAGGAACTACAGGCCCAACAATTAAAATGGAACAGCCTACCTTGGGAGCTAGGGCATTCTCCCTCACTGTACTCTCTCTATCACTTTCTACTTTATCTCCTATAACAAATCACTTAACCTCTGTGCTTTGGTTTCTTGTCTACAAAATGGAGACAATACTTGCAATACCTTCTTCCTCTTCTTTTTTTTTGGAGGGCAATTGGGGTTAAATGACTTGCCCAAAGTCACATGACTAGTAAGTGTGTTAAGTGTCTGAAGCTAGATTTGAACTCAGGTCCTCCTGACTTCAGGGCTAGTGCTCTATTCACTGCATCACCTAGCCACCCCACTTGCAATACCTTCTAAACAGAGTTGATGTGAGAATCTAATGAAATAATGTTTGTAATGTATGTCATAAGCCTCAGCATACTATATAAATGTAAGTTATTATTATCATTACAATGATTAATTTTATGGTAATAGATGGAAGGGAAATAGTCAGATTTTATCAAATTTTCCCTCCCATAACTCTTCATTCCTGTTTTCTAGTCTCCATTTCTCTTGACCAAGGAAGCCACCAATGCTCCTCATAACCTATGCATATGTGTGACCCATAGTCAAGTTAAGTCTACAGAATTAATAGATCCAAATACATTATTTCAATTTATACAGTGTTCCTCTGGAATATATGGTTCATATAATTGGTAACTTGATGACAGCAATGGAGAATCAACATTTTTCTAGTTAGAGTCTTACCAGTATATGTCTGTCACTAAAGGTGTCAATCTATAAGAATTCAATATAATAACACCTATCACCTATTTAAAATAAACATTATCAAAAATACCAAAAGTACCATTTACTCATTTGAAATGAAATACTTTCCTCCTATATATGTGCTAATCGCTAGAAATTGGAACTGTTTCCTACCCTCATTTTAAATCTTGAATTTAGAAAATGTACTTCATATATATTTTTCAAAACTCAAAAGACTTAGAAGTATTGATTACTTTTGTTCTTCTTGGTGTCAGGTGTTTTATGGGATCAGAATGTGAAGTTACAACATTCTTAGTTCAATTTAATTTGAGCTTTTGATATGATTTGGCTTAGGACTTTGCATTGCAGTTTGGTTTAAGGAGAGTACTACAATTATATATATATATGTCATATATAACAATAACTATATATGTACATACATACATACTTATATATAACTTTATATGCCTGTAGATTATAAAGGATTGAATATGTGTGTATACAATCTATGTGTATATTCAAAATGCATACATATACACATACCAAATCACAATTGCACACAAGTATATTTGTATTTTATGCATGGACAATTGCATTTAAATGTGGAAAATATACTTGTGTAAATTCATTAGAAAATTATAAAATATAGGCTACTTAATCTAAAGGTACAAAAACATGGCTATTAAATCTCGATTTAAAGTACTACGTTCCTCATAAGTGAGGGCAATGGAAAAAAAAACATGCCTAATGGGACAGGTCCAACTAGAGTAATTTTATCATTAACCCACATAGAATATGTTTAAAACCTACAGTTATATTCTGCTAACAAGGTCAATTTTAGAAGCTATCATAACTTTTAAAATAGATCTTTCATATATATGAAAATTCAACTTCTAAATTCTAGCTTTACAAAATAACTTAAAAAGGTATAATTTTTTCTATCCCATATATGGTAAGTTTAGAAGAGGAAGAAAATTCATTGGTTCCAGATGGTTACATCAGTGGCGAACGAAAGTCTTTTTTGATAGATTTGGGATTACTGCACATTTTTACTAGCTTACAATTTCTGCTAATGGACTGGATTTCCTAATAGCTTTGTCCTGCTTCTAGTAAATTAACTCAAAAGGTGGCCATTCAATATCACAAGCATTGAAACTATACATTTTGCATGTACTTTATGATTTGATTTTATATTACATATACAAGAATAATATAGCTTATAAAATTCATAATTTGAAAGCTTAGACTAGGACAGCAATTTATATATATATATATATATACACACATATATACATATATTTCAGAAGAATAAAAAAATCAAAACCAAGAATCTAATAAAAGAAGATATTATTTCTGGGAACATGAAAAAATATCCTAAATAAGGATTATATTTTTATTATTATTTATTATATTTTTTCATTTCCTATTTGCTTCACCTATCTTTTGCACCTCAACATCAAATATCATGTTAAGTTACACATATGAAGTATCTAGCACAGCTTAATTCTATATTCTAAAGCTTCCCATGATGATCTTTTTTGCTATTATGAACACTATGATCATTTCAAATATATAACACTACAATAGAAGGCCTCTAAAAAAACAAATTATTACTGTAGCGCCTTCAGAAAGAAACTCACAATGCAGGCTCAGAACTTGGCAACCTGTAAAAGTGCCCAGTCGAAAATTACTAACAGCTGGAGATGACAGTTGTTTTAACAGCTGAGCTGACAGGATTAATTTAAATGCACTGAAATCAAAAGTAGATAACACCTGTTTAGTCTTCCAGGGCCATTCGACAAGGTAGGCCAAAGGAAAAAAAAAAGCAGAGCCAGAATTGTGTCTCTTTCTCTCCTCGAAGGACAGAGGGACTTCAGAAAAGAATGTCACCTTTTGATGGGGGTAGAGTTATTTTTTAACAGCTTGGGCCAGTTGGCCTTTATCAGTTTTTAACATCTGGTTTCTATAATGTACCTCCCCCTCCTTTTTTTCTCTCTTGTCCAAGGTCTTTGACCCAAACCCCAAAGTGGATAAAGATCACTGGATTTCAAAGCTACAGTTTCTCATTGCAACATCCCAGAAATTCTCCTGGGTTAATTAATTTATTCTCTTTGAGCTTTCAGCCACTGCAACTGCTTCCCCCCTTCCTTTCTTCTCTTTTATTTGAAAAAACCTCATAGCATACAGGAGTTTTTCTTTTACCTGGTCAACAAAATAAAAATTTCATAGTTAATACTTGTGAAGAACACAGTCAATATTTATTTGATTATTAACTATTCCTCCAATATTTGGAGCAAGAAGGGCACTATTTGAGAAAAATATTTATATCAAAAAAGATTTTCACTGAGAATGTTAGAAGTCAGTTTGTAATCAGAAGACCTGTGTGCAATTGCCAATTCTGCCACTAAGTAGTTCCGTGAAATTGGCCAAACCACTGAGTTTCTATGAGCTTTATTTCCCTCACCTATTAAAAAAAAGGTTCAGACTGAAAGGCTCTAGTTAGAGGTAGAAGTGCTTATCCTAACGCCAGACAAAAAATTTACTGTGGAAGGTTAAATTTGGTAACCTTGGTGTTCATGAATTTCATAATAGGCTTCCTCAGAACAAAGGAATCTTTTGACCTCACATTCAGAGCTTAATGTTCCACAAATCAAACAGCATCCCATTACATTAGTTTCCTTAAATTAAATTAACACTACCTGCATTGGGTAACACCATTTACATATACCATTTTCAGCTATGAAAGTGGCCCCCTTAAAATTTCTCTCAAATTCTGTCACATCTCCATTTAAAATATTTTTTTTTAAGAAAAAAGAAAAAAGGAGGTACTTAATAAATATAATCTTTAGTTCTTTGTCTTTGTTCTGGAAACAGGAAAACACACAAGAGGAGTGTTTTCATTTAATAGCCAAAACTAAGAAATAAGAGAATAACACCTTTCTTATCAACCAGTCTAGGAAGAAAATAAAGAGGGAGATCGACCATTTTCATTAAATTTAATGTAGAATATTTGGGAATCCCAGTTATTTAATGTAAATGATTAAAAAGATATACCTAATAACTATTTGAACTTTATAGCTAATTATGAAATGGTAGACGTTCACTTTTCTGATATCAATCTTCACTCCCTCCCCACATTGTATTGAAAAAAATTAAGTCACACAGTGAAAAAATTTTTGTTTAAAGACGTCTTATAGGAGGACAGAGTGCTTATAGGGACAGAGTACTGGGGTTAGAGTCAGGAAGACTCATCTTCAGAAGTTGAAGTCTGGCTTCAGATACTTACTAGCTGTGTCACTCTGGAAAAGTCCCTTAACCCTGTTTGCCTCAGTTTCCTCTTCTTTAAAATGAGCTGAAGGAAATGGTAAACCACTCCACTATCTCTGTCAAGAAAACCCCAAATGGAATTGAAAAAGTTGGACATGACCAAAAATGATTCAACTATAACAAGAAGCTCATGAAAGAATAGAGTTTCTTCTAGAGGCACACTTTCAAAAAAATAATTTTCTTTCATACTTCTTTAAAATAGTAGAACTATGCAAATATGGGGCACTTAGGTGGCATAGTACATAACGTTCTGGGCCTGGAGTCAGGAAGACCCATCCTCCTGAATTCAAATCTGGCCTCAGACACTTAATAGCTGTGTGACCCTGGGCAAGTCGCTTAACCTTATTTGCCTCAGATTCCTCATCTGTAAAATGAGCCAAAGGAAATGACAAACCATTCCAATATATTACCCAAGACAATTCCAAATGGGGTCACAGAATTGGATTCACCTGAAACAACTGAATCACCAGCAACAATCCTAACATTCCTGCCAAATAACTACTTCTCACAAACAGATTATTTCAGTGCTTTTTAAGTGACTGAGTTATTGTTTTACAACTCAATGCACTATAATACATGTAGATAATTCAGATGATGATAGCATGCTAAGGGATTAAAAAATTCATTTGAGCCTCACAGCACCTTTTGAATGAGGTAAAGTAAGCATTACTATCTCCATTTTAGAGATGAGAAAATTCAGACTCACAGAGGTTGTGTCACACAGCTAGTAAATATCATAATCAGGAACTTGATATTCTATCCACCATGGCTTAGGGCTTATTCCTACAAATTCAGTAAAGACTTTTCTTCTTCCAGGTTAATTCATTTCCCCCCCCCCGCCCATTAAGTGATTTTCATTATGCTAGGCCCACGAAGTTCCAGAGGTAAGTTACTTTATAAATTTCCCTTTCTGAAACCTCCAGTTTGTATAATTCTTTGTCTAGATTATTCACAAAGCTTTATGGTAGATGCTAGCCAATGATGATATTTCCTTTTTGTGTAAATCAGCTGTGGTCACTTGGGGTTTATGGTCCATTTGGTTGTTATTAAAAATGGGGGAAAAAGTAAAACCTTTTAATAAAATAAATGGCAATACTTTCTTGTCAACATCAAAGTTTTGGTTTCCACACTGCTTATGAGTAATAAAAATGGTGTTGTTGTTGTGTCATGTCAGACTCTTCATAAATCCTCTTGGCAAAGATACTGAAGTGGTTTGCCATTTCCTTCTCCAGCTCATTTTATGGTAGAGGAGACTTAGACAAACTGGGTTAAGTGACTTGCCCAGGGTCACATAGCTAATAAGTGTCTGCAGTCAGATTTCAACTCAGGAAGATGAGTCTTTCTGCCTCCAATCCCAGCACTCTATCTACTGTGCCACTCAGCTGTCCTCAAAGTGGAATGGCATAATAGGATTATTGTGGGTCAAAATATGAGGAAAACTTATTTATCTCTATTAATAGTTTCCTAAAAAATACCCAAGAGGAAAACAGATAAATAAGAGTTGAAGTACAAAATGTATACCGTAAACATCAATTTGTTATATGTAATGAATTATGAACAAATCTACTCTTAAGTGAGAACCAAAATAAAATTTCCCTTATAAAATATTTCTGTATACTTAAAACCAAAATGTAGGAAATGTTGAACTGAGTTATTTCCATTACTTTTCTTTTCTATGGAATATCTTCCCTTCTGGATTTTAACAGAGATCAAAGCCTAGAGTACAAATATTCCACTAGTAAATCCATTTTTTTTGCTTGAGTAGATACTATACATCATAGGAATTTCATTTCACAAAATATAGAAAAATACTTTGAACTTCTGGGCAAATACACAAATTCAATTAACCAATCTTAACAAATCTGTATCCAGAGACTTCTCATCCACCTGCCAATATGTCTTGTATAAATAAGGTGGAACAGAATAAAAGTGATATAAGGAAGGAATGATAATGCTAAAATAAATTATGACAATTCACTTATATATAGTGCTTTGCAGTTTAAAACAACCTCCTCACAACTGAGGTGGGTAGATACCAAGAGGGGAAGGGGAACTAGGGACAGGTGGGCAAGAAGCGAAGGAAAAAGGGAGAAAGGACTGGATAAGAGGAGGGTGAAGGGCAGAGGGAAGCAGACAGATACTACTTTCTGTTGGTGGTTATCAATGGAAACCAAAGGAAACTAAAATCGCCTTTACTAAAGGCAGTGTACCAAAATTTCCTGTATTTCATTTTTCTTTCACATGTTTTCCTCTCTTAACAAAGGGAACATGTTTCAGAGACTCTAATTGCATTGCTAAACCATTAACTTCAAGGAAAATCTTTGCCTTCTTCTCTTTTATGGTTATTTCAAAGTTTTCAGTCTATTGGGCACACAGCAATGATTGTTGTTCTATTCTGCCTAATGATAGATTCCTCTACTTTGTGTAAAACAAGGAGCAGTTTCTTCCCTGCTTTTTGTTTCTTCACACAACTCAGAGGCTCAAAGTCAAGATAATTACAAACAATGCCTGAAGAATGGTTCAGTTAATGTTAATTTATACAACAAACTAATTACTACCAAATGGTAAAAATCACATGTGGAAGTTCCTCTCTCCCACACACATAACTAAACCAGCAGCCATCTGTCTCAGCTTGGGAGCTCTTTCAGTGACAACCAAAGAAGATAAGGAAAAGGATGTGTCCAGTGGCATCCACTCATTCACCTACGTACAGATCACAATGCCTATCAATTAGTTTTTGTGCAATGTTTTTGTTTTCAGAGGCAAACAGACAGAAAAGGTAATTACAGATGAGAGTTTTTGTGTTTGCAGATTTGAAGTGCATTAAAAAGAAATTTGTAACCAGTGATTGTTAACACAGGTAAAAACATATCTTCAGTCATTGGTATACTCATTTTTCTCTTGAGCATATGAAACTACACGTTTTTCTTGACATGCTATCCTAAATTAATAAAATCTTTCAGTCACTTATTTACATTTCCTTAAGGAAGTTAGAAATATCTGTGATGTGTATATATACAATAACATTTACTTTGTCATTTTGAAATACTTTCTTAAACTGTTTAATAACAAACATTTTAGGGAATCATTTAAAGAATATTATTGTTTGACATTTACACATTGACAAAAAAACGAAATTATTACTCCAAATTATTTAAATAAGCTGTGAATAGGTTGTATCTAGGAAAACAAAAACAGATTGACATTTGTTCTTCAAAACAAGGAAATGACTATTGATAGCTTAAACAACAATGGTTTTTCACTGAGGATAGATTCTTCAATATGTATAGAAAAGTATATAAAATCAAAAATTATTTTTTAATTTTTATAAATGAAAATTCATCATATTTAGAGAGTGAAGAGGCCTTAGGGATCATCTAGTCCAATGATTCTCAAACTACTTGTTCTCAGGATCACTTTATACAATTAAAAATTAATGAGGACCGGGGTGGCTAGGTGGCACAGTGAGTAGCGTCGACCGTGGAGTCAGAAGGACCTGAGTTCAGATCCGGCCTCAGACACTTAATGCACAAACAAACAAAAACCTAGCCATGTGACCGTGGGCAAGTTACTTAACCCCAATTGCCCTCCAAAAAGCTAAAAAAAATTGAGGACCTATTCCAAAGAGCTTTGGATATATGTTATATCTATTGATATTTATCATATGAGAAATTAAAAGGCCTTAGTATTAATACTAATATAAGGAGTTTTGACCTTGCAACCCTCATGAAAGAGTCTTAAGGACACCGAAGGGTCCCCATCCCATTCTTTGAAAACCGTTAATGTGATTCAGCTCCCACATTTAAGAGTTGAGGAAAGTAAAGGCTGTGGATGATCATTCAGTGGGCATGTAGGAAAGGAAATTTTGATTAGATGACCACTAAGGTACTTTCCAATTCTGAAATTCTATCCTTATATGATTTTGTCAACTTGAGGCACAGAAAGGGAAAGTTATTTTGGCAGAGCTGCTATTCAAATTCAGTTTTTTTGATTTCATATTTAATTCTCTTGAGTTTTAAATAAAACATAATTCACAAACAGGTAGATATATCAGGTAATACTGTGCTAGATTTTAAAAAGCAGATATATGCAACCATATAAGTATTTGACCAAATCTGTCATTTCTTTGATGTAGAAAATGCCTAGGGAAGAAACTCTTAGTCAAACAGAGTAGCCACTCTTCTGCAATTACAGTCTTAAGAGAGGTGTCTGGGGGCGCTAAAGGGTTAAGTGACTTGTCCAGGGTCAAGCTGCTAGTATGCATCAAAGACAGGTCTTAAATGCCATTCTTCCTGTTTGCAAGGACAGTACTCTACTCATTCCCTTACCACCACTAACAACAATAGTAACAACAATAACTGTAAAATGGCCCAGAGCAGATTAGAAAGGTATCTTTATAAAAATTGTACAATATTAATGACATAGGGCACATTACCCTAATGTCCTAGAAAGATTTACTTTGCCAAAAAGGAGACCACCTTAATATATACACACAGGAGAGAGTATGAATGCACGTGCACATGTACACACACACACACACACACACACACACACACACCCCTCACATACACTCAGGTTCAAGCCCTGACTGAAACATACTGTGTTATCATGACCAAGTTATTTTATTTCTTCAGGGCAATAAACAACTCTCTAAGGCCATAGTTTGTAGATCAATTGATAATCTGCTTTGGTGGAGAGTTTCTACCCTGTGAGTTCTATAGATAACAATGACATCATAGGACTACACCAAAAATATAAAATAAGATAACACTAACAATGAAGTTTCATATGAGTTTCTTCAAGAAACTAAAAATATTTTATAAATACTATGCACTGATTTCACAGAGGCATGTGTGTGTGAGTGTGTGTGTGTGTGTGTGTGTGTGTGTGTGTGTGCACACAGAATTGGTCCCAAACTCTCAATAGGCATACAAAGGTTTTGTTTGCCTTCAAGGGCACCTCCTGAAATTCAGTCCTCCATGCTTGGCATGCATGGCATGGGAGTTATATGTATCAGGGCAAGGAAAAACATGACAGATAGGTGGATAGAGAGGTGAGAAGAATCTTAAATGCAAAAAAGAATAAACTGTTCACTTTTTCAGGTATACAAACTACCATACCAAAAATGAATTTGTTTGTCTCTAGGGTTCAAGTACTATTATACCACCTCCAATGTTAAGTAAATAATATGACATAGTATATTAATTTGCCAAACATCCTTCTACCTTGTACCTTCATCATTTCCAGCAAATCTTGCAGCTAGGGGTTTCCCTATAACTACACATTAAAAAAATCTTTTCTATCTTAAGGAACTGTGAGCATTTTATTGAATTCATTCAAACTGGCTATTCATCAAACAGTCTCAAAATGCTCTTGCCCAACATGTCTAAAAGATGGAACAGGTTACTTAGGGCATTTTTTATAAGGTTATTGCAAAGTGTGGATCCAGATATTGTGTAAATACTAGAGTTCGTATTCCCTTAATATGTTTGTTCTTATAATACTATATAGAAAAGAAGAGGAAAATGTATTATCTATGCCTCAATCCCATATAAGTAGTAAGCCCTTGAAATAATTTCATTTGTCTTCTCTTAAAATCTTTATCCATCTCCAAAGGCCATTACTATAACTCAGTTTCTTTAAAAGGAAGAACAAGAAAGTAATTTTTTGAAAGTAGTATATTATGTTTTAATATGTTAGTTGCTTTTCTAACATAGATGTCAAATTCTAATGGAAATATGTCTTTATTCACAAAATTTCTAAGTGACTTGCCCAAGGTCACATGGCTAGTTTTTGTGTTAAGTGTCTGAGGCTGGATTTGAACTCGGGTCCTCCTGACTCTAGGGTGGGTGGTCTATTCACTGCGCAACATAGCCACCCCCTAGGATACAACATTCTTATAAGTATCTTGATACAAATTATTAATAGTTTAAGTGCTGAACAAGTCTCCACAGTCTTTAATGTAAAGAACATAGGGTAACATTTAAATTTAGTAATATTCAGTTGCAATTTTACCACTATCTATCCTATGGATAATTAATAACTGCTTTTTTTGTCATCTTTTATTTTTTTCATATATATATTTGAAACATTTAATTTTAAGACCTCGAATTTCAGATCCATTCCCTTCCTCCCTTGTCACCCATTCCCTCTGGGAAGATAAGTAATTCAGTATGTGTTGTACATGTATAACTATGCAAAATATTACCATAGTATATATATTGTACAAGGCTGCTTATAATTCCCTCCTACCCATCCCACCCCCCACATGGTCCATTCCCTACTTGATCCTGTCCCTCTTCTATAGTGGGTACTTCCAACCTCCCCTCCCTACAAGAATGCCCTCACATCCATCATCCCTCCTCTCATCTCCCTTCCCCCTATTCTGCTGCAGGTTGAGATATTCCATTTAGTATGTATGTCATTCTCTCCCTGAGCCAAATTCAATGAGAATGTGGTTTTGCCTTTTTGCGTTCCTATTCTTCCCCTCCTCTGCAGCCACTTCCCCTTGCTTCTTCTACATGAGATAGTTTACCCTACCCTGTCTCTCCCCATCTCCTCTTGCCACTTTCCTTTCTCACCTCATAATTTCACCCCTTAGGTATCATCCCTTTCCAACAAATTCAACCTATGCCCTCTATCCATGTATAACTGTAAACATATATACACATATCCACATATGTATCCATGTGACCATATATCCTTCTTCCATTATTTTCATACTGAGACAAGTTTCATCAGTCATAGTTATTGTTTTTCCATGTAGGAATGTAAACAGGTTAACTTTGATAAGTTCCTTTTGATTTCTTTTCCCTGATTACCTTCTCAGGTATCTCTTGCTTCTTGTGTCTGGATGTCAAATTTTCTATTCAACTCTGGTTTTTCCCTCAAGAATGCTTGAAAGTCCTCTATTCCACTGAATGACCATATTTTCCCCTGAAACAAAATACTCAGTTTTGCTGGGTAGGTGACCCTTGGGTTCATTCCCAGCTCTTTTGCCCTCTGGAATATCATATTCCATGCCCTTCGATCCCTCAGTGTAGAAGCTGCCAGGTCCTGGGCTATTCTGATTGTGTTTCCACAATATTGAAATTGTTTCTTCCTGGCTGCTTGTAGTATTTTCTCCTTGATCTGGGGATTCTGGAACCTGGCTATAATATTCCTGGGAGTTTTCTTTTTGGGATCTTTTTCAGGAGGTGATCTGTGGATTCTTTCAACCTCTATTTTGCCCTCTGGATCTAAAACATCAGGGCAATTTTCCTTGAGAATTTCTTGAAGGGTGATTTCTAGGTTCTTTCTTTGATCATGGCTTTCAGGTAGTCCAATAATTTTTAAATTATCTCTCCTGGATCTATTTTCCAGGTCAGTGGTTTTTCCCATGAGATATTTCACATTGCCTTCTATTCTTTCATTTGTTTGGATCTGCTTAACAGCATCTTGATTTCTCATAAAGTCATTAGCTTCCATTTGCTCCAGTCTAACTCTGAAGGAATGAATCTCCTCAGTGAGCTTTTGAGATTCTTTTTCCATCTGGCAAATTCAACTTTTTAATGCATTCTTCTCCTCATTGCCCTTTTGGGCCTCCTTTGCCATTTGAGTTAGTCTATTTTTTAAGGTATTGTTTTCCTCAGTCAGGCTGTTGACCCTCATTCCATACTTTTCCTGCATTCTTCTCATTTCTCTTCCCAATTTTCCCTCCACTTCTCTTATTTTTAAAGTCCTTCTTAAGGTCCTCTATGGCCTGTAACCTGCTCATATTTTCCTTTGTGGCTTTTGGAGCAGGATTTCTGACCTCACAGTCCTCTGACTGTTCCATGCTTCGATCCTCTTTGCCCCCAAAATAGGAGTCTAATGTTTCATTTTTCTGTTTATTTTGTTTCCTTTGCCTTGGCATGATACCACTTAATTACTTGACTTTTGGGCTTGTTGCCACAGTAGAACTCTGCCACCAGCCAGGGAAGTTTCCTCCCGAATGTGTGGGGGGGCAACTTCCGTTTCTGGCAAGCTGAAAACCCACCCCACAACCTCTCCCCAGATCACAATCCAGATCCAGGGAGGTTAAAGCAAGAGCGATTACCCCGGAGACTGATTGCTGGATCTCCCTACAGTTCGCAGGCCAGGAGCTGGAGCCACCACTGAAAACTGCAAAATGGCGTGTCTCCTCAGAGGCTTCTAGCCCCTAGGGGAGGAAGCAGATGCGTTCCCCAAATATTGGTCCCAAAGTCCATAGGACACTAACCTCTCACTTTGTCCTAGGCATGTCTGTGTTGACCATTCTGGAATCGCCATAGCTGCTGGTGTTCTGGGGTCCCTCCATCTGGCTGTTGGCCCGGCTGCCCTGGGGTTAAAAAAGTGGGACCTGGGCTCAGCTCTCTGTGTTGAGCGCTGCACTGCCGGTTCCCTTCCTGAAGGGCTGCTGGGCTGTCCTCAGTGGGAGGTTAGCTTCTCTGTGTCGTTCTTTGGGTGCTGGGGCTCCAGAAGTTGTTCAGAGTCCCCTTTTACATAGTTTGGAGGTAATCTGTGGGGAGAGAGCCTTGGAGGTGCTGTTTCTACTCCGCCATCTTGGCTCCGCCCCCCCCCCCATAACTACTTTTTAAGGTCACACAAAATAAAGAGCTCCAAAGAAAATTTTGGAAACAACAAAAAAATTAGTGAAAAAATAATGTGTGTTCTTTCGGCACAATTGTTTAGCTGTCACAGAAGTTAATAAGCCCCAGCATGCTTGAACAATTGTATTCACATATAATCTTATCTTTGATGACAAAATTTGAATATTTAGGGAGACCCTTAAATAGTGCTATTTTTTCTTAAAATGGAAAGGAAATAAGATTGCTTGTCCATAACAATTCCTACATTTTGGGGCAAATATTTCTCCAAATGAGTGAGTGTGTGTTAAATTAGCATCTGCAGTAAGAAGGAAGGAACTATTTATTAAATGACTACTCTATATGCTAGGCATTAGGCTAAGCATTTTATCAATAATATCTTATATGATGCTTACAACAACCCTAGTAGGTAGGTGCTATTATTATCTCCGTTTCATAGTTGAGGAAACTGAGGCAAAGAGAGATTCTATGACTTTCCCAAGATAAATGAACTCAGTTCTTCCTGACTCCAGGGCCATTTGACTAGTCTTTTTATTGTGTCATCAAACTGGCTCTACTTAATTTTGTAGGAAAGGAAAAGAAGAAATCAAATGCCCTCATGAAACTTATGTATTCAAATGAGGGCAAGGGGGAGGAAGGGCAGGAAGGAAGGAGGGTGAGAACAAGTATTTATTAAGCATCAATGGCATATTCAGCACTTTGAGCTTCACAAATATATCCCGTTGATCCTCACAACTCTGAGAGGTAGTTGAAATGATAAAAGAGGGGAGTAGCAATAAAAATGGTTTACTAAATTTCAAAACCATTTCTTATCTGTTACCTTTGCTTAAAGATCTATGCTCTGGGCACTGCACAATGCCTAGAAAGGAGAAGGTACTTAATAAATGCTGACTGACTTACTAGTATGATGGTGGTGGTGATAGTAATGGTATTGGGTAAGTAGAGAAAAAAGAATGGTAGAAAGAGTCTGACTCACTTCATGGCTGACTCTGGATCTTTTTAAAGAGATCAACTTTAACTGTGAAACATTCCCAGAACTCAGTGAGTCAATCCAATGCGGAGGTGTAAATGACCTCATAAGGGGATATGTGGCAAAACAAACAGCAAAAGGTCCAATGTTTATTCATGGTCTGACTTTCTGATTTAAATTTTAGTTCTCTTCAACCAGTCTGTAGAGTCTAAAGCATTCTTTTAGTGCAGTAATAGCATAACAGTTACTCAGAGGCCTTTGTTCAATACTTCATATAATGCTGCATCCATGAAATGGACTGTCAGCAATTATAAATATATATATATATATACACATGTATATACATATATATGCATATAGTAACATATGCATATATATTTTTTCCCTAGCAAGCAGTGCAACTTCATTTACATTCACAAAAGAAGAACAGAATTTCCATTTATAAAAGTCCTGAAACAAACATACAATACCAGTCATGAAATTAAGGTAGTCATAGTTGAGTTGGCCTAGACAAAGTCCTCAAAAATATCACTTAAATACCTTAATGTTTTATTTAATATAGTAGCTATTGATTAATACCAATAATGAACTCTCCATGAAACCAGTTTAAAATTGTAAGTCAACAAGTCACTATCAATTATCCTTCCCTTATTTTTACATAAATGACAATAAGGAAAACAACATCTAAATTAGGGTAGTTAAAAATAGATATCACCATATCGATACAATCTCTAAGCTACATGGAATGAAATACATTCAAAATATAGAGACCTAGGGGGCGGAGCCAAGATGGCGGAGTAGAAACAGCTCGTCCAAGCCCCTCTGCCCCCAGATTCTCCACAAACTATGTAAAAAAGGACTCTGAAAAACTTCTGGAGCCCCAGCACCCACAGAACGACACAGAGAAGCTAACCTCCCGCTGAGGTCAGCCCAGCACCCTGCAGGAAGGAACAGCGCAGCGGTCTGGGAGCCCGCAGCGCGCAGAGCCCAGAGCGCAGAGCGCAGGAGCTGAGCCGAGCCGAGCCCAGGTCCACGTGAGCCGAGGTTTTAGCCCCAGGGCGGCAGGGCCAGCAGCCGGCTGGAGGAACCCCAGAACACCAGGAACTGTGGAGACCCCAGAATTATCAACATAGACGTGCCTAGGACAAAGTAAGAGGTTAGTGTCCTATGGACTTTGGGACCTGTATTTGGGGAATGCGTCAGCTCCCTCCCCTGGGGGCTAGAAGCCGCTGAGGAGACACGCCATTGTGTAGTTTTCATAGGCATTTCCGGCTCCCAGCCTACAAATCGTGGGGAGATCCAGCGATCAGTCTTGGGGGGTAATCGCTCTTGCTTTAACCTCCCTGGATCTGGATTGTGATCTAGGGTGGAAGTTGTGGGTGGGTTTACAGCTTGCCAGAAACGGAAGTTGCCCCCCACACGTTCGGGACGAAAATTCCTCTATCTGGCCTTAAAGCCATAGTGTGGCAACAAGCCCAAAAGTCAAGCAATTAAGTGGCAACATGCCAAGGCAAAGGAAACAGAAAAATGCAACCCTAGACTCCTATTTTGGGGGCATAGAGCGGGAAAAGGACTGTGAGGTCAGAAGTCCTGCTCCAAAAGCCCCAGGGGAAAACATGAGCGGGTTGCAGGCCATAGAGGACCTTAAGAAGGACTTTAAAAATCAAATAAGAGAAGTGGAGGAAAAATTAGAAAGAGAAATGAGAAGGATGCAGGAAAAGTATGAAATGAGGGTCAACAGCCTGACTGAGGAAAACAACACCTTAAAAAATAGACTAGCTCAAATGGCAAAGGAGGCCCAAAAGGGCAATGAGGAGAAGAATGCCTTAAAAAGTCGAATTTGCCAGATGGAAAAAGAATCTCAAAAGTTCACTGAGGAGATTCATTCCTTCAGAGTTAGACTGGAGCAAATGGAAGCTAGTGACTTTATGAGAAATCAAGATGCTGTTAAGCAGATCCAAACAAATGAAAGATTAGAAGGCAATGTGAAATATCTCATGGGAAAAACCACTGACCTGGAGAATAGATCCAGGAGAGACAATTTAAAAATTATTGGACTACCTGAAAGCCATGATCAAGGAAAGAACCTAGAAATCACCCTTCAAGAAATTCTCAAGGAAAACTGCCCTGATGTTTTAGATCCAGAGGGCAAAATAGAGGTTGAAAGAATCCACCGATCACCTCCTGAAAAAGATCCCAAAAAGAAAACTCCCAGGAATATTATAGCCAGGTTCCAGAATCCCCAGATCAAGGAGAAAATACTACAAGCAGCCAGGAAGAAACAATTTCAATATTGTGGAAACACAATCAGAATAGCCCAGGACCTGGCAGCTTCTACACTGAGGGATCGAAGGGCATGGAATATGATATTCCAGAGGGCAAAAGAACTGGGAATGAACCCAAGGGTCACCTACCCAGCAAAACTGAGTATTTTGTTTCAGGGGAAAATATGGTCATTCAGTGGAATAGAGGACTTTCAAGCATTCTTGAGGAAAAAACCAGAATTGAATAGAAAATTTGACATCCAGACACAAGAAGGAAGAGATGCCTGAGAAGGTAATCAGGGAAAAGAAATCAAAAGGAACTTATCAAAGCTGAACTATTTACATTCCTATATGGAAAAGCAATAACTGTGACTGATGATATCTTTCTCACTATGAAAATAATGGAAGAAGGGGTGTGGTCATATGAATACATATGTGAATGTGTGTGTATATGGTTACAGTTATATATGGATAGAGGGCATAGGTTGAATTTGTTGGGAAGGGAGAGTACTCAAGGGATGAAATTATGAGGTGAGAGAGGAAAGTGGCAAGAGGAGATGGGGAGAGACATGGTAGGGTAAACTATCTCATGTAGGGGAAGTGGGTGCAAAGGAGGGGGAGAATAAGGAAGGCTAAAAAGGCAAAACCACATTCACATTGAATTTGGTTCAGGGAGAAAATGACATACATACTAAATGGGATATCTCAACCTGCAGCAGGATAGGGGGAAGGGGGATGAGAGGAGGGATGATGGATGGGAGGGCATCCTTGGGGTGAGGGGAGGTTGGAAGTACCCACTATAGAAGAGGGACAGGATCATGTAGGGAATGGACCAGGTGGGGGGTGGGATGAGTGGGAGGGAATTATAAGCAGCCTTGTACAATATATCTACTATGATAATGTTTTGCATAGCTAGACATGTACAACATATACTGAATTACTTATCTCCCCAGAAGGAATGGGTGACAAGGGAGGAAGGAAATGGATCTGAAATTCGAGGTCGTAACATTAAATGTTTCAAATATATATATAAATACTATTATTAATACTCTTTTGCCTATAATTGGGAGATAAGATGTGC